>CM034152.1:623826146-624426146 GCA_019776745.2 Taxus chinensis | reverse complement strand
GGGATACATAAATGAAAGATGAAGAGGTAAAGGAAGGATAAGCAAGGTCAAAGAATACTCAAGACATAGGAGATCTAACTCCAAATATTGACGCTCCAGTTCCTAAGATGACAAGAATGAAAAGAACAAGTGGGGAGTATACCATTCCATCTTTGGGCTACGCTGAGGACACAAGTAAAATTGCCTGCACCCTTTTTCAAAGCACGGTGATCCCTAAGGAGTTGTATGGATGGGAGGTGATGGATGAAGATATGGACACCATGTGCACAAGGAAGCAGTTGTCTTGGACCATGCATAATCACATGGATTATCCAAACTTTGATGTATGTGAGGAGTCCTATGTATTAAGAAGGTTGAATAAGGAACCTCATGCTAAACACATAACAGTTTAGCCTACTGTTATGTCAGATGAACAAGTAAGTAATGCATTAGTAAAGGTATTTGTCGAAGTGGCACAGATGAATTTGGATAAATTTGCAACAATTAGGGTGCTATGAGAAGAAATCAAATCCAAGGATGCAAAAATAGTGTGCCTAATAGGAGAGAAGGACTTAGAGCAAAAGAAGAATGAGGTATTTTTTCAGAAAGGTAGAAGAGCTTGGAGACCAGGTCCTGAGAGTAGGACCACACTTAGAATCCAGGGTACCTAAAAATTTTCCTTCAGCAATGCATTATGTGCATACCTTGGTGGATTTTTTGCTTAAGGATGGACCTATGCGCATGCTAGCACCAAAGGATTCTGATCAAGAAGCAGAGCAAGAAAATTCTTAGGTGATGAGGAATATTTCATCTTATGAAGCATTTCTCTAACCTTTGCATGATTTGAGGAAAGAAAAACAGGCATTAAATATTTACACAACTCCAGAGGTAGTCATAACAATAAGGACCATGGTGGAGGACAATGAAGTCCTAAAAGTGATGAAGGATGAGACACTGGGGCATGCAGAGAGGTTGACATTGGTGAAACAAAAAGTGCGAGGCCCTTGCAGCAGCATAGGAATACCATAAGGAAAGGTTAGATGAGATGGGGAAAATTATAGCGTAGAAGATGGATCTTCTAGAAGGAAGAATTTATGAAATGTCCAAAATTGTTCTAGTTTTTTTAGAATGAGAAGGAATAAATTTCTCAAGATGAGTTGGAGTCTATTGCAGTAGATATCCTGGAAAAAGCAGAGGCTGCACTGAATGAATGAAAAAACCTTAGAAGCAGAGATAAAAGAAGAGTATCTGAAGTTGATTCTCACTGTAGAAGAATAAGGTGCTGTCGATTAAAGCAATTATTTTTGTACATCAAAATTCTTTACATTCATCCATTCATTATTCTTTATTCTTTCCATATTTAAGAGGAAACCATTTCCGGGGGTGGAAATGTAGTTAGTGTGGGGTAATGTTGAGTAGATAGTGTGCTGCTAAGGAAAGAAAAAACCAAAATTTTCACATGCGGGAGCAAGGTATACTTAGAGGCATGAAAGGATCGGGAAGAAATCACGCATGAAGGATAGAGACAAATTTGGGACTTAGTCATTTTTCATGATCATGAGCTATTTTTTGGAAGATGGTGTGTGGAGCACACAAATAGATAAAGACTTAAGCGTCATGCATAGGATATTTTTCAAAAAGTAGCTATCAATTTCTTTGC
Source organism: Taxus chinensis (assembly GCA_019776745.2). NCBI lineage: Eukaryota > Viridiplantae > Streptophyta > Pinopsida > Cupressales > Taxaceae > Taxus > Taxus chinensis. The sequence goes on along the minus strand of CM034152.1, from coordinate 624,424,507 downwards.
ATGGGTACATGGTAATAATAGAATTTCCACTATTAGTTAACTATAAGAAGCTTATTATTAGTTCACTTTGCATGTGTGGCTAATTATTGTAAAGTCACATGGTTATTTTCCAACATGCGATCTATTTTGGGAATTAGGTAAGTGGTGAAGGGAAAGTCCCCCACCCTTGTAAATATGTATGTAGTAATTTGTTGTAACAGGGAGATAATTATTGAGACACTAAGAGGATAGAGAGAGATACACATAAATAGGTGTATAGAGCTACTATGGAGTTAGGTTAGTTCTGATGCACACATAAGTTGTGTTATCAAGTATTGTAAGGAGCTTCTATAACATTATTATGTTTAATATAATGGAGTGTTATTGCGGAATCAAAGTGGTTAAACATGGTTATGACTAAGTTCTTGCATTGTTGTTCTCATTATGATTCTTGTTTAGTTTAATTACTCTTAGATCTAGATCTGGAATCTGCTTTGTAGAATGTACGTTATTCATGGATCTGAATGCATTAACTTTTCATCATATTTTACATACTGTACAAATAAATCTAAGGAGGCGTTGGTACCTTTTTCACACTTCGGGTGAGCGCTCAGTATAGGCTGAGTGATATTCTAGCATGCTTGGGTGGTTCTTGGTAAATTCTAGGTTACATCATCCCTCCACCAAATACATCGGTCAACACATTTCACGTCAATGTGCAGATGGATGTGTCTACTATTAGGGACCAATACGTGTCACCTACAAAACAAATAACACAATGACTTTAGATAACCATTGCTATAAACATAGGAAAACAACAAAGTACATAAAAAATCTATACAAATAATTATGCTCAGCTACAGTTGCTTCTACATTATCGGGGACATGGGCTTCCCCCTCTCCTCCACCTCCCTATGGTAACCCCACTACATTTTTGAATAATGGAAACAAGAGTACCCATCGATGTTTTCTCCCACCATGCATGGTACTTCTCTTTATACCCCGCATCATATGAGCCTATTGGATCTATTGCTGCATCGACCTCATATGTCCCTGGGGGTACTAACTATTGTTTTGTGGGCCTTGGTCTGGCTCCAACTCTCCTTAGTGTTATAATCATATATATGGCTTAGGGGAAACGTCTTGAGCCATGCCAAACTTTCATGATACTCTTTGCACCTAGAATAGCTTGTCCACACCTGGAAATCAATCATCCAACCACATAGTCCTATGAATGCATCACAACTATACACCATCCTCAAGCCCCATCCTATCTATCATTTCTCTGTAAGTATCTGTGTCCATCTTGTTCCCATGAACATTAATCCACCTCCTCACATATATGTCTAGCCTATCCCACTCTCCTTGTGGCCCTCCAACTGGCCTTAACACTGCTATATGCTCATACGCCCATGCATGCAATAGTGTGGTGGATCCTATCCCACCACCATGCTCATCGTGAGTAAACTTGTATAGATCCTTGTATAGGTGGGCCAACACACACCGTGCCCACGCATATATAGTTCTCTCCTCTATTCTTCAACATATATCATGCATCTTATACAATATACCTACACCTCCTCCCTCTACTGATATAGATGAAGAAATCACAACAACGATGAACTTACACAAACATGGAACCCCAAACCTCAAAATAGCATCCAAACTAATATGGGCCTCGGTATTTACTCGATTCCCCACAAAATACCATCTATAAGCTCACATATATCTCTACATATACTATAATGGCATAACATGTACTCTCTCCCCAACAACTGGAAATCACAGTATGTGATACACATCCTTCAAAGTAACAGTCATTTATCCCATAGGAAACCAAAACATACATGTATCCACACACCACTTCTCACATAAGGGTGTCAACATAGGCATATTTTGGGGTACATCCTCCATCTGTGCTATATTTCATAGAATGGCACATTACATAACATCCCACTCATCATTTGACAAGCCCATCGCAAGTAAAATACTCAAATGACGACCACCGAACCTAATGGGCCAAGTTTTTTATGCAACGTTTCATCAATTTCACCTAATGACCTAACTTGGGGGAAATACGCAATTAAAAATCTCTCTATGTGATCATTCACCAGTTTCTATCAATTCCCCCTAATGACCTAGTTTGGGGAAACTAGAATAAAAATCTCTCTACAAGTAACCAATCAATCAATCAACATGTTCAAACCTCTAACAATTGAAATTATATTATTCAATCAATAAAAATTCAACACAATCAGCCTCCCCAATGACCTAACCTGTGAGTTACATGAAACTTCCCAGATGACCTAACTTGGGATATTACATTCCATTGTTTTCCCCTAGATGAACTAACTTGGGAAGTTATTCTACACTTCATGTTTGCTTCCAGATGACCTAACTTGGAAGCCATCATACATTTTGTGTTTTCTTCCAGATGACCTAACTTGGAAGCCATCACATTATGGAAACACCCGTGGAGTGGGGGCAAGAGTGCCTTTCCTATACCACTCCTATATGGGTCAACTGTTTGATCAAAATTATTTAAATCCAAAAACCACAAATCTTTTATCTGAGTCCATTTGTAGTGGCTAGATCTTGAGGATGTAGTTAGAGATTATAGAATAACACACTTTTCTCCCTACACTCTTCCTCTGATGACATGAAACCCAAATCCTCTGATAGATTATTTGTACACATGTGTTTAGGTCAGGAACTAATCACTCCCTACCCCATCTCATCATCATCATACAACATTTTAAAATCATCAATAAGATTTCTATGATCACTCTCATTTAGTACATTTCATCACAACATTACGCTTTTCATTACGTTTTCATGGATCAACGTGTTGATCCATGGTTCGACACGCTATATGGTCCTTTTGGCACACTTTTACTACCACATTTGTGCATTCTACTACAACATGTACTTCTCTAGATTTCTATCAGGTACGTATCTCTATCTACCTTATGTTACCAATATTTCCACTCACCAACATAAAGTGGGGGCAAATTTAGTCACAAAATTACACACTTACTATTAAAATTATATCGCCAAGTATGTTGTTTTATATATGGATCTTGCGTAACAAAAGTATTCACTAATTACCCATCCCCTAGTCCTATCGTCATTTAGTCAGTCGTCATTGTCATTTGTCTTGCATAGTCATCAATTGTTTACACGGTTCTGGTCTTCTATCAAGGAATCTTAGGTTTTGTTATTTGGTCATTTTTTTGTCTATAGTCTTTTACTAGGGTGCCTAGGTTAGTACTAGGTCGCCCATGAGTGCTCCGGTCCTTAATTTTAGGTGCCCTGGTCCCGAAAGTACTTGATTCTAATTTAGATTTTTGAGGTCAATCTTTATGGTTTTCCCCTTCATTCCCCTAGGTACTAGTTGGCATGTCAGGTCATTAGTGTCAAAATTTGAGCAAGAGATCCCTATATAAACACAACATACACACTATTATAAGGGTGGGATATCTACTATTAAGGACTAACAATCTACTAAGGAAAGGTACTACATTTATGCATCATTACATCACACACATTGCATAGGAAGGGTTTGTATTCATTATATTCCATCCACCATTTGCATTTTAAATCTATCTATTTCCACCTATCTTTGGAACTAGGGCACCCTAAGCACACAATTACACATAACTACATTGGTTCTAGAATGTAGTGGAGAGCTTAGTTGTAAGTAAACCATTGTGGCAGTAAGGTCAATCTAAGACCTTCATATGAATTTTTTTTTTATGGATTTGATGCTTTGTATGGGGTTTTACAGGTAGATATTTATCACAGGAATACGACGACATAAGTGAAGTTATTGCGACAATCATGTGACAAGGATAAATATATTGTAAATATCTAGAAACATTTTCAAACTCTGGTCCTGAGATTTTCTACAGATCAAAGCACCCATATTGTAGACCAGAGCACCCATATGCACCATAGTCCTTCTCCAGGTGCCCCAGTTTGGGTAAATCTTCGCCTACTGCAATTTTTTGGGTCGTGTCATCATAATCTGATTGATCCACACATCTACTTGTTCATTTCATAATCACAGAGAGATAAATCATTTTCAGATTAGTACCTTATACCTGTTATTTCCATTATTTCATTTAATTTAAATATCAAATAAAATTATTTAACATTCCTACTGTAGTTCATACTATTCATTTCATTACTGTTACTGGTTTAAGATTAACTATAGAAATATAGAACATCATATTTTCATAATTTTAGTTAATCAATTATGAATCAAAATATAGTCAAACAAAAAAAATAAGTCTTCACCATCATGTGCATGCTGAAGAAACTCAAGAGTATGCTCGCCACAAATCATGTCAAGGTGCTAGTTTCACACTTTGGTATGAGGCACTTCATCATGGGAGCATAAATCAACAAGAAAAGAGCTAGATGAGTGACCAAAAATCATGGAGTTTTATGTGACTATGAAAGCCACAAATCTTGTTAGAGTAAACACACTCTACAAGCATATTGTTTGAAGACACGCAAAATGAACAAGAGGTTTCACTATTTTCAGATGAAGAGCCTCTGTGTGTTAAACTCGAGAAGAATTAAGATCCTAGCATGCACACCTAGATGGAGGACATGGTGATATTTCTCTTTTATAGGGCATACCCTCCTGGGTTGGGGAAAATAAAATAAAAGACATCTGAGGCTGCAACCTATTCCATATGCATTATTTGATGGAGTTCTCTTCAAAATAAATCTTGATGGCGTGCTGCTGATATGTATTGATGGCACACAAGTTGAAAAAGTGTTAGCGAAATTTCATGATGGATTATTTGGTTGAAACTTCTCTGCCAAAGAAACAACAATGAAGATCATTAAGGAAGGACTCTTCTATCCTTCCCTCTTTGTAGACACACACAAGTGGGTCATAAAATTCAAATAATCCACTTTCTTTACAGGAAATAAGAAATTGGCAGTGCTTCCCCTCTAACCAATATAAGTGGATCAACCTTTTGCACAATGGGGTCTTGACTTCATAGTCATGGTCAACCCTTCTTTGAGATTTGGTCACAAGTGGGTGTTAACAGCTATGGATTGCTTCACCAGATGGATAGAATTTTTCACACTTAAGGAATCAACAAATTCACTCATCCTTGACTTTCTCGAAGGAATTGTAACAAGGTGTAGTGTTCCTCAAACCATTATCTCTGATAATGCAAAATCATTCCTTGGTACTAATATTTTTGATTGGGATCTGAGCCTTGTAATTTATTTGAATAATTCTACAAACTATTACCCTATAGGTAATGTCCTGGTTAAGTCTACTAATAAGAACCTGATAAGAATCGTGAAGAAAACAATATACATCAACTAGAGGTAGTGGCACACAAAGGTCTCACACACGCTCTATGTAGATATAATCATGGTGAAGAAGGTAATAGGTACTTCACCTTACATAATATTTTATGGTAAATAAGTTAGACTTACTTTATCACTTGATTTTCCTTCATTACATCTTGCCTAGTAGCTGGAATTTGAGGGTGTAGACCAAAGAGAGATCAGAATGATAGAAATGGTTGAACTTGATGAAATGGGAAACTTTTCCATGATCAGGTTATAAAACATCATAGATCAACCAAGCAGTGGTTTAACAGAAAGGATAGATCCCAAGCTTTACATGTGGGTGACTTAGTCTTAAAATGGGATGCTAATAGAGCTAAACCAAGGCTCCATGAAAAGTTTGATGCACTTTGGAGTGGCCCATTTATCATTAGTTCTTACAAAGAGGATAACTCTTTTGAGTTGTCTCATCTTGATGAAGATGCACTATTGATCTCAGTCAACATGATTTATCTCAAACACTTATATTAAATCCTTCTTCTTCATTGTACATATTAGAGTAGTTTCAATTCCTCCAAGTGTGCTCTGTGTACATTTTCTTGTCTAGACATAATTCTTTCTTCCCGCGTGTTCCCTTGTATGCACTCTTTTCTTGCTTCCAGGATAAAAGTTCAGTTGAGGGCCTTCTAGTAATTTAGGTAGTATCTATTAGTTTTAAACTCTCATAAAATCCAAATAATAACATTTTCATATGAGAGAAACAATTTTATACAGAGTTCAGATAGTGTTTTCAAGTAATTCAGGGGTATTCTTCAAGCTACAGATCAAAAATTCATGTTTTCAGGAAGGCTCCATGCCCAATGGATATTTCAAGGCTACTTATATCCTTCACATAGTAGGTAAATGGCCAAAAAAATTTCCAAAATTTTGTCCAAAATAACCAACCTGGTTATTTAGATAAATTACAGTTCCATTTTGGCTATGACATCAAGTTATAGGTTGCACGCACCCTTGCTTTTATATCTTAGCACTTTTACATGGCTGAAAATTTTATCATGTGCCCTTCCTTACTTCTTCTTTATGTTTTCTCTTCCATTAGTTTCTTTTTGCACACTTTCACCTCTCTTACCTATTATTCTATCTCCTTCCATTTCCACCTCGCGTACACTCCTTGCGCTCCTGCCTTCATTCCAAATGTTTTATGCACCCTCTCACGCACCTCTGTGGACTTGTCTTCCCTTTTTGATAATTACTTGGCATGATTTCCCAGCGCATTCTTCTTCTTCTCAAGTCCCATGTATTACCTTGTGTGCACTCTTATCCCTTACACATTATATCGTTGCACTTTCCTTTTACGTGACTGTGTTTCCTTTACGCACCATTTTCCTTCTTCTCATCACACACTCATTTGTTCAAACTCTCATGCCACTTGTATACTCTTGTAGTTATGCACATTTTCTTCTCACTCCTTGTGTATCCTTTACGCATGCTTGCATACCTTGTCATTCTTCCCTCTCGCTCTTATTTCTCTTGTGCACACAATAAGTGCAATCCTTTATGTCAGTCATGCAGTTCCATGTGTCAACATCTCATATGAGTGCACAACAAGTAACCTATCATAATATGTCAACTACATGCCAAATCCTCACATCAAATGAGAACCTGATATGTAACAGAAAAGAAAAAAAAATCAAATAGTCAGTAAAACCTTTCTGCTGATCAGAGTGCGCCACATGTCTTGCATGTTTAGTTTGCACTGCAGATCTTCAAATCATCATAACTTCAACTGTAAAGATCATATTTGTGCACTTTTGGTCTTGTTTGAAAGATACTGGCGTGGGCTACACTATAGGCTAGTAAAAATAAGATATTAGTGGCATTTGGTAGGTGGAAAATATGGAAACGCATCTCAAGCCATTAATGCACACATCCAGTTGACTCAACCACCCATATTTGATTAGATTTGGTCTTCGTCCTTCTTCTACAAGCTAAAAAAACATGAGGAGGCATATATGAAAGCATTATTGGTGGATTTACAGGAATTTATATCTTGTTGTTGGTGGTTGGAAGTTTTAATCCGAGTTTCTCTCTCCTTCTCCTCTGCTTCTCTCCTTCTTCTATAAATTGTAGAGCATTGGTAATTTTGAATGGTTGGACTCCCTTGGTTTTTAAGATCTTTATTCAGAGTATTCCCTTCCCATTTTGAGTTACAAGCCTCATATCTAGTTATCCACATGTGGATACTTGCCACTTCCACCATTTTAATAGACTATGCATCTTTGAAAGCAATAAAAAACATTTTGTGGCTATTCTCTTCCTTATCTCATTTTTATTACATCTTCTTGTCTTTCCCCTTGCATTTTTGGTTTGTTGTGAATTTTCATGTCTCTTACATGATCCTATCTATTATGCTCCATGAAAAAAGTGGGTGAATGTGTTTCAAACTATGGCATAATTGTCTACCCTCCCTACACACATTTTCCATTATTTTCACTCATCCAAGTCTTTCCATCCCCTTCTTTCTGGTCTTATCACATCCCCTTAGCTTAGGTTTTTATTTTTATGCATCTCCTTCTCACCCTATTCACTTAGAGTCATAGATTAGTGATATGTAGCTGCATTTTCCTTCCTAGGAGTAGTTTAGTAGTAGAAATAGGTAGAGGAATTTGACCTTCCCCGAAGGTCTATTTCAAGTGCAAGTCCCACAACTTGGAGATAGTCATTTGTTGCCTCAAAGCCCTAGTTCATCCTGAACCATGATGGGTGCAAGTTTAAGCTCCAACGGTAACATATTATTCATACACTTCTTTCTACCCATGTCATAACACATAATGCCCTTGCAACACCTTCTATGGACACTATTATAGTAGATTTTTCTGCTCATGTTGCTACTATAGACACAAAATAACGCACTTGGGTACATTTCTAGGATTTAATAGAATACTTACATTTATATAATTCATAAGCAAGAAAACTAGTAATTGACAATTATCTCTGACCTTTTGTCTTTGTTTCTCATTTTCTATTTTGTCTTACACACCCTACAACCCAATTGGTATTTCACTTGCTTATCATTTATAACTTTGGACACAAGTGCTCATCCAGGATGTCAGGTTTTAGGCTCCCTCATCCTTTCTAGGAGTCCCCAACCTCTCTCCACTTTACTCACTCTTTTTTGGCTTCTTTTATCTTTTAGGCATCTTATTTTCTTATGGGTCAGTCTTTCTAGTCATCAATTACAAAATTCAACCAAGGGAGTCAATAAATACAAAGATATGTGACCAAAATAAGGGAAAAAACTCTAAGAATCTATTATCATCACCAAATATTGCATTCAAAGGCATCTAAGAGTATCAAAGGCATCCATCTAACATCCATTCAAGGTACAAGGGACTACATTTCATGTATACACTGCATAGGAAGGGGAAGTTCATTTTTCCATCCACACATCTATTTACATTGTTACATCTAGGTACTACTTGATATTAAGTGCACTTGCACAAGGGCGTCCTTGAGAATGATTATTTCACACACGCACAAGAACTACGTGGAGTCTGAGATGTAGTGCAACACTCGATTGTAAGTTCTCTCAGTTAGGTGACTACTAGGGCCAGTCCAACTCCTCATATTGCATCTTTCTTTTTTGGATTTGATGCAGTTTGTAGGTTTTACAAGTGAACATATCTTTTTTATGTTATAGGTACAACCAGTGATCAAGGTGTGACATACAGGTGACCAAAAATGACTATTAGTGACACTTGTGTGACACCTGAAAAATCATATTCTAAGCATCTGTTTAATCACGGGTGCCCAATAGAAGACTATGGCACCTAGGTGCCCCTGACCCATTCGATGCACCCTAGTATAAACTTATCCGATAGCCAAATAGTTTAATCTATGAATTAATGACACAGATCCCTTCATGTTCATCAGTTTTCCATTCCAAATCAGTTCTAGGATGAAGCGGAAATCAACTAAGTCCTTTCCTCTCTCTTTTGCACTTAGGGTTTCATATTTATTAGCTTATTGCTTGTGTCTAATATGTAATTTAGAATTTATTTATCATACATGACTATGCAATTAGGGTTTAGCATAATTATATTTTTGTTAAATAATTTGGTGAACACATCACTCAAAATTACCTTTGCTTCTATGTATTTTTTCATCTTTTTATCATGGCTAAAACTCATGCACCCTTTACTGATGAAGACCTTCATGATGTCAATTCTCATCTTGCTAAATGTCTACAAGATCTAGATCTTATCTTATTCACTTCTTGTGAGGAGGCCACCAATATGGCCAAGCTTAATGTTCCTACATCAAATACCACTGCTTTTCCTATTTCTACTCAATCTCCTAATTCCACCATTCCACCTTCTTCCAATGTTCTCGTTTCTATGCCAACCCCTACTAATCATTTTACTCCCCTTATCACTTCCCACATGTGGAAAGTCTCTTCCTCTAGAACTGAATACCTAGCCTCTCTCTATCAGTATCTCCAAGTTCAAATCCTTCAAATTCAATAGGTTACTTCTTGTGTATACCCATATCTTGACTCTGCCTTACTCCTTCATACTCCTTTTACATATACCATTTCCACTTATGATCTCCCAACAAACTTTTTCACTCCTAATATGCCCACATTCAATGGTCACGATGATCCTCAAGAGCACCTCTGAGATTTTCATATGGAATGTCTAGATTGTGTGGATGATTATACATTATTAGCTATGCTATTTTCTCAGATTCTATAAGACTATGTTATGAGTTGGTTATGTGATCTACCTAATCATTTGGTAACCTAATTTACACATTTAGCCAATGCTTTTCTTGCACATTTTTTCAATCAATATCACTTCTAAGATATATTATTCTCAACTCACACAAATCAAAAAAGGATCTAATGATCATATAGTTTACTATATATTATGTTATAAGAACAATTTAGATAAGATGACTAATGTATTGCGGATTCTAAATTGCAATATATTTTTTTCCACGGTATTTTATCTCCATTACAAGATAGTGTAATATTTGAGACCTATTCATCATTTGATCAACTATTCCATACTCTTAAGTTACGTGAAAGAAAACTCTTATCTATGGGCAAGCTCAAATATCATGATCAGGCTTCATCTTCTAATTAGTTTTAAAGAAAATCTACTTTCAAGCCATCTCCTAATCCCACTAAAGAAAGATCTATTGTTAACATTGTTTCTACTCCTAAAAATATTCAATGAAAAAATCCAAAGTGTACATTTATAAAATTATCTTATGCTCCACCCCTTCTATTTCCAAAAATTATTGAAAGATATATTATTATGCTTCCACCACCACTTAATCTTGATCCATCTAATCCTAAACGCCCACAAGTATGATGAAAATTCTATATGTGACTATCATCAATGTGTTGGGAATTCAACTAATTGATGTTTTAAACTTAGGCATCTCATTCAAAATCTTATCGAAAATGATGTAATTGAGCTCCATGATCCTTCAGTATCCAAGTTGGTAAATGACAACAAAAAGCACAAAATATTCAAATATCCATTGCCTAAGCATGATGATAAAAATTTTTATTCTATAGATAATCATACATATTGTGTTGTGCCTCCTCCTTCATCAAGGGATATTTTTTTCTAGTCAATTATACTCATGTATCTCCAACACTCATCACATTCTCTGATCACGATTATCATGCTAAATTTTCTTCTAATACACTACACATCAATTCTTCTCTAGGATCTTATACTAGTAATAACACTATGATCAATCCATTGGATCCTATTGGTGTGTTCTCTCTTGCACTCCTAGTCACTATAAATTATCTTCTCTCAAATTTCATATCCAATTCCCAAATTTTATGGTTACGTCAATCTTTTAGCTACAATTGAGCCTCTCACCCTACTTGTGTCATTCGTTACTACACCCTCAATTAAAATTTGTGGCATGATCTTAGGTCTTCCTTAGCTCTGTGTTACTCAATATATATTTTCCATAAACCACTTATATCTCAAATTCATTCACAATAAGAAATTTGTCACTCTTAAAGGTGTTATTCCATCCACACCATTTCCTTGTGCCTCCTCTTAAGGATGTCTTCTCACTAGCTATAACAACTAGGCCCCCGGGCCTCTCAAATCTAAGGCATATTTTGCATCTAGATCTCCTATTATCACATCAACCAACTCATTCTCATCGGTTTACTAGTCCATATTATCATCCTAATTGGACCCTACTTGGGAATTCCCTTCACATAGGAGTTCACCACCTCCTATTATGTATCCTTCACATAATTGTTAATTACCTCCTCAGTTTATTTCACATAGAAGTTCACCACCTCCTCCTAGGTCTCCTTCACATAGGTTCTCATCACCTCCTTGGTATATTTCATAGAGGATTTCACCACCTCCTTCACATAGGTGCTCATCACCTCCTAGGTCTCTTTCACATAGGTGTTCATAACCTAGGCTTCCCTCATATATACATCATCAATCTCATACACCACTGATCTAAGAGCATGGCCACCCACCTTTATCACCTCAAACATCAGGTGGAGGACCCTTACCATTGACCTTAATTGGATAGTCTACTCATCATCATACACTTGGGGGACATCATGCATACTTCTCTCCCACCTCCTAAAATCATCAGGTGTTTATAAATTCTATTATTATGCTCCATGCTTCATAATTCGTATTTCTAAGCGTCATTACACAAATTCATACACATTATATTTTCATTTCCTTATGACACATTCTCTTTCTAAGGTTCACACTTGACTATTGAGGGAATACTAAATCCATGAACTTCACATCCACTACACATTTCATGATTTGTGCTTCACAATCCATCTTTCTAACATCTATTCTCACACATCATACTTCCCTATGATGCACTCTAGTTGTAAGGTTCATACTCGACTACTGAGGGTATAAAATTGAAAATAACCTCACCTCACTCATGCTCTTTATGTTTTATGATTCATTGATCATATCTTTCTAGCGCACACTATCAACCATTTCTCGATGACATACTCATTCTCTATGGTTCATTCTTAATTGTTGAGGGGTAATTTATAAATGATCCTAATCTCATACACATTCGATAGGGGGCACACTACTCCTATCACATAAAAATTTCATACCATTTTCATCTCATTCAAACTAATAGCATATTACATATCTTTGGTTGAATTTAGTATTTCCTGTTTATACTTATATGTATACCTTGTTTCCTATGTTGGAAATATATCCAGTATGTCATTATATTTTCTATATATGCATGTGCGTTCATGTGGTATTTAGTTATGAATGTATACTTCCTACAAATATTTACATGCAATAATGATGCTTTCCATTGCACCTTTTCAAAGTCCCACTGAGGCTCCTAAGGGAATCTACATTTACTACTCTTACACCATTACATGTGTTATTGTTTCACTATTTACTACTTCTTCTTACTATCACATTACTTTCCATTGATCTATACATGCCTTGACATACTCTTTATCTTTCTAACATGATAACAGATGATTCATGTACAGAATTTTCTTTAAAGGACTATTTTCCACCATGGTTATCTGTTATACTTTGCTTGACATTTTTTTCGTTGTATGCTATTGTTTTCGAGATATGCCCTTTTTCTTGTATGCACACTCTATGTTTTTGGTCACCTTAGCCCTAATTTTCTTGTGACATTGTGAGTGATGTCCCTTGTATGAAACCCTCTTTTTGAGGTATCTTTTTTGTATTCACATTTTCTTTGTTACACTACTTTTCTATGACATGTTTTCTTATTTTTCTACTAACACATTTATCTAGCCACTTTGTTTTCATGTGCCTTGGTTTCTACCATGCACATTCCCCTTATAGAGATACAATATAGTTCATTATAAGGTCCTCTCTTTGGGCCACATTCTCCTAGTAATGTCACATGCACCCCAGACAAGGGGGCATACATTGGGTTAATTAGACACCCCATACATCAACTTAGAGTTTCTTACACAGTACAATTCAACAAAGGAACAGGACAGGCTATGGTCATAGAAATGACCCAGAATCTGACTTGGGTCCTCAGTTCAGCACACACTATAGTGCCACAGATATATACACTAGCAAGCCTGGGCAACTCCTGAACTCTCTTAGGCTCCCTATGTCCTAGGGGCAGATACATTTACTTTCTCATATCAACCATAATGCACAATAGTTTACAGATAAGTTTTCACAGTACATGCACAATCCTCTAGTAAGAAGAATGCATTCTTTCTCCATTTCTACCTAGAAAAAATACAAAACTAAATATGTTACAACAAAACAAAAAAATATATCACACCATCTAGTGTGGTGTATAATCAGGAAACAGTCATGAAAGGAGAGTAACACTAAACTTCTCCTCCCTAATAACTCACTCTTAGCATGAGATTGCTAAAAAACTCACTCTACATATCGGTTTCAGGATGTTTTTCTATCCTTTTACACTCATGATCATTAGGTTCACAGTTTCCTTTTAATACTTTTACACACATTTACATAATTTTACAGATTTTTCATAATACATGACTTTGATTACTCTTTTTCTCTTATTTTTCAGTTCTGTCCTTAATACACAATAAGAAGCTTCCCTACATCAAGCACAACAACAATAGATACAACACAACAACCATAATACACATCACCCTTAGGGTCACTTCCTCTTTCTTGGATTCCATGCTCATTTTTATCTCTTCGTGCTTTAACTTGTCTCTTCAGCATGTTATTGCCATCAGACTCTACATGGTTATTAGGTACGCATCTCTTTTTGTACATTATGTGTTTCCGAGTTTGGTTTACTCAATAATATAAGAAGTTGGGGGAAAATGTAGACACAAAATCGTGGACTTGGGTACATTTCTAAGTCCTAAAAGCATACTTACAATCATATGATTCCTAAGCGAGAAAACTAGGAATTAATAGCTATCTTTGGCCTTTTGTTTGTGTTACTCATTTTCTATTTTGTCTTACACACCCTACAACCCTAGTCATTATTTCACTTGCTTATATTTTATGACTTTGGACATTGACTCCCATCCAAGATGTTAGCGCCTAGGCCCTCTCATCCCCTCTGGGCACCCCCGACCTCCTCTCCACTTTACTCAGTCTTTTTGGGATTCTTTTCTCTTTTGGGCATATTATTTTTATTGTTGGTCGGAGACTTACAACTCGTCAATTAAAAGATTAAACCAAGAGAATCATATAAATAAAAATGTATGTGATCAAAATAAGGGACCAAGCTCTAGAAATCTATTATCATCACCTAAGCTTGTATCAAAAGGCATCAAAGAGCATCAAAGGCATCCATATAGCATCCATTCAAGGGAAAAGGGACTACATTTTCTACATACACTATATAGGAAGGGAAATTTCATTTTTCCATCCACACATATATTTACATTGTCACATCTAGCTATCAATTGAACTTGCACAAGGGCATCCTAGGGAATGATTAATTCACAGACACGCACTAGAACTACATGGAGTATGAGATGTAGTGCAACACTCAGCCATAAGTTCACTTAGTTGGGTGACCGTCGGGGTCATTCTGACTCCCCGTATTACACCTCTAATTTTTTGGATTTGATGTGTTTTTGTGGGTTTTGTAGGTGAACATCTCTTTTGCAAGTTACATGTACATCCACCTATCAAGGTGCAATACATAGGAAACCAACAACGACTATCAGTGAAAACTTGTGTGATACTAGAAAAAATAAAAATTTTGACCACCTGCATAGTCGTGGGAACCCAATAGCATACTTTGGGGCCTAATAACCCCTAACCTAGTCCAGGCGCCCTAGTTCAACCTTATCTGACAGTCACAAAATTTAATCTTGGCATTGAGGACACAAATATCTTCATGTTCATCAGTTTTCCAATCCAGATCACTTCTAGTATCAAACGTAAATTAGCTAATTCCTTTCTACTATATTGTACTTAGGGTTTCATATTTATTACCTTATTGCTTGTATCCAATATCTAATTTAGAATTTATTTATCATACATGACTCTACAATTAGGGTTTAGCATTATTATATTTTTGTTAAATCAACTACTCCTTGTGATATTTCCTCTTACACCATTGGTGCTCATGAAATTACCTACATTACACATCATTATCCTCTTGGGATGTACCCTAGTGCTACCGATTTTACATGATCAATTATTTGTTGGTACCCATGATAATCCTCCCATTGTGTCTCTCTCTTGATGCACTTCTATTGATCATATGCTTAGTTATTCCAATGTTACATCCTCTCTCCACATATTCCTTATTACATGTTAGAGCATTGTATGTTGGTTTTACAAACGATTCCTAATCCTCATACTTTCCTTGATCCTATGCAAAATTCATTTACTATGGATACACCTTATTTTGTTACATTCATGGGGGTCATTCGTTCCCCTCTTCTTCTACATTTTTTTCTATGATCATAGGGGCTAGTTGATACTTCTTTATTGCTTCTAATATTCCCCAAATTGCACTTATTTCTTTTCTTACTATTGGATGAGCATCCCAACATTACATATGTTACACATATTTTGACTCGCATACCGATCCTTATGTTTGCACTTACTTTTTCCACTATTTCCAATATGCACAATGCTAACATTTATTATATTTTTGTCTAATGGGTAAATTCTTATTGCTTATATACTATATATTAATCCAATTTGAATCTTAGACTGTATCAGGTTTTCCTTTCACCATGTTGACATTATTATTTGGTAGCAATTTGTGTTTAAAAATATTATCCCTATTATAATTTTTCCACCATGGCATGATATCTCTCGTAGCATCACATAGATCTATGTTACTCACACACTTGGGGGGCATCAAACTCTACCCCCCTCATATTCACATCTTCTAATCAATAGTTGTCTATCCATATTATTTCACATATGCATCTATACATTACTCTTTCTTTGCAATTCACATCAATATTTCTAGCAGCACTTTCTCATATCTACACTATGGGCACACCTTTTCTCCATCTCTCTACATTCATATGCTACTCCCATATGTTCTTTGATACTCATGGATCCTTCCATTCATGGTACACATAATACTTCATATATATGATACACATCCTTTCGTGCACTATATATACTCTGGATTTTTTTTCTTATAATGATCACATCTATTTTCTACCAACTTCTTATATACACACTTTGGGGGTGGTGTAGATCCATTCAAAACTTCATTCCATTTAACAAGATCAGTATGATTCTAGCCACAAACCTTCACTATATTCTTCATTAGAGGATTATTTCAAGTATATAAAGGCTAAGAACTTATTAATACTAATAAAAAACCACTTCAATAACTCACTCACACCACCCTACTCTACCTATTAACCCTATATTCAAGGTCACTCAATCTTCAATATGATTCAATCTCAAGGAAAAATGACACCTTATTTATTTTACCCAATTTGTTCTTTGTCCATCGGGACTACCCACAAGCCCAAGACATGCAATTTTTGCAGCATCTTCACTTATGTGCACTATTCACACACTCCCAATAAGCTTAGATTAATCACAAGAAATGACTCCAAAATCCAAAATACATTAACTTTGACAAACCATGGTTAATTAGCTTCTAAATGCCCTTAAGAAAAGTTAGTTTGAAATAGTCATGCACAGAGACAATCATAATAACCCCAAAACAATATTTTATCCTTTTCCTAGACCCCTTGTCACACTCAATATTTACCATCAATTTTATCATTTGATCCCTTAAGGAAATCCACTTTCCATCCTGGTAGCTTACTAGCTCCCAACTAGATCTTGGACAATTAACGTTTTCCCATAACTTCACGTATAGTAAGATTTATGATACAAATTTCACCTTTTTGGATACCCAATAAGAATTACTCTCTTCCCATAAAGTTTCAAGCTAAGACTCAAGGTCTATAATATACTACCTTTGGAGAAAATGTACTTCCCTTAACCTTTTTACTGTGATTACAGTCCTAGAGAGCCTAGACTGTCACTAATATCTAATGTTTTATCCAATGAAACTTCAAACTTCTTCTACTTGAATCTTCTTGGGAACACCCTCACCATGCATAGTACCAAGTTTCAAGGCTTAATTCGATCTCTAGAAGGTTTTAGAGAATTTTTTGTCCAAACCCTAGCTTCTAATTCAACCACTGTCAACACGTGATTGTAGATTCCAAGAAGTATTTTATCATGTATTCATACAAATATGATAACATGACTATTATAACACGTGTAAATGAAGACTATAACACAAAAAAAAACTTGATCATTTAAGCTTAACTCATTATTCTTATCTTTAGACTATTTTATCACCCTCAATCACATCTATAGAGAATTTTCATGACCTTTTAAGAGATTGTACAGTACTTCCATATCTAAAACCTTGTTAATCAGAATTTAATAACTCTAAATCATTCATAAAAGGATCTTTTCATTCACTACATGCATTCACACTGACCCATAATCACAGTTTTTCCACTTCAGGAAGCTTCTTTATTTGATATAGCCTTGTAGATTACAAGTTTTTTGAGCCATATGCTCTATTACCATGATATCCACCTCTTTTTTTCCAAATCACTCTCTTTCTTCCTCTCATTACATTATCTCTTCTAATTCAAATTTTTAATCTATAAATATGGTAGGAAGGTAGTTAGTGTTTATACACCACTAAGGCCCCAATGTTGGTTATCCTAACCAATCTGAGTCGTAGCTTTAGTAGAATGAAGAGATTAATACAAGGTGATGAATAAGACTTATGACCTTCATTATAATATTTAATGAGCCTTCACCAAACATTTAAACCTAACAAAATCCTAAGAACTATTTAAAAATTCAAATTTGTACACTTGGAGGGAAAATTCCTTATTTTTCTTCTAGAGTCCAAATGGACTATTACATACCATGATCACCTGAAATGGACCCTAGGAAACCCTCTAACACCTAAGGAAAACAATAATTTATTGTATACATGATGCTCCTGCATCAGGGGCATCACATTTTCTCTCCCCTTCCATCACTATCAGACTGTCTCTAGTGTTTACTACTACATTTCATAATCTACACTTCATGTCTAATATTTCTAAGCATTCTTACACCTTTTGCACACACATTGCACCACCATTGCCGTATGACACACTCTAGTAATATGATTCACACTCGAATTTTGAGGGTACACTTCATCATTGAACCTCACATCATATACACTTCACACTTTGTGCTTCACAATACATCTTTCCTATAATCTACTCTCACACAACACACTCATTTCTTGATGATGCAATCGTGTTCTATGGTTTATTCTTCACTATTGAGGGGAAATTTCTTAATGAACCTCATCTCATACACATCCACTGGGGGGAAACACTACTCCTACCATCTACACATCTTTCTTATCACACCATGCTATCACTTTCACACAACATTTGCATATCTTGGTTGCATTTACTCTTGTTAGCTTATTCTACTTACATGTTACACTTTGTTGCCTATGCTAGACAGATTCCTTAGTATGGAATTATCTTTTTCTCTATATGTGCATGTGCATTCACTTTGTATCTTGAGGTGAATGAAGAACCTTTCACAGATTCATACATGATGCATGATGCTCGACGCAACTCTTTATCAGTCTCACTGATGCTCCTGGGGGCATCTACCCTTTGCTACTCTTATTCTCTACACACTACATGTTATTTTGTTACATTATTTCCTACTTTTTGCTACTATCAATTCATTTTCCATGATATATGCATGCTTTGGCATACTAATTATCTTTCTAACATGCAAACATGTGCTTCATGTGTAGCATTTATCTTGTAGGATTATATACAACCATGGTTATCTGTCAATTTGTTTCATACTGTATGTTATTGTTTGCGGGCTATTTCCCTATGTCTTATTTGATCATTATATGCTTTTTTCTGGTTCATACCTGATTGTCTTGTGAAATTGTGAGTAATTTACCACGTATGAAACCCACTTATCATAGTCTATCTTGTCTTCCTAGTTGTTTGTTACATTGTCTTCTATTGCATGATAGCTTTGTTTACACTAATACTTAATACTAGCTTTTTTTTTCATGTTCCTTGGTTTCTACCATGTACATTCACTACCCTATCTAGAAATTAAAACTCAAAGATGCATATCAACTTCAGATCCTCTCCTTTGGTTCATATTCTCCTAAAGTCATGACATGCACCCAAAACAATGGGGGAATCTATTGGGTGGACAAATCAAACCTACATCAGCATAGAGCTTCAATACAACACATTACATTACAAAACCAACACAGGAACACAGTTACAGATTTTCTCAAAATCATACATGGGCCCAAAATACAGAGCAAACACTAGAGCCCAGTCTTAGACAATAGCTTAGGGTGCTTGTGTCCCCCTGGGTGATTGTGTCATAGGAAAAAAAAAAAAAAATCTCACTATAGCATAGTTACAACAATTTTTAGAGAATTTATCCAGTAGTAGGAAATTTCTTCTAGTTACATATTATAGTCTATCAATTACAATCAGAACAAATCAGGAACATACCATATTCAATGTTCCTTATTCATGAATTGTCATGGAAGGAGAGAAAATCTAGACCTATCTCCCCAACACTCACTTTTTGCGTGATTATCACCCAAAAAATGTGCTCTTGGTATGTGTAGGCACACAATCACACAATTTGGGTAATTATCTAGTCCTGATCGCATACTACTATTCATATGATTCCTAAGTAAGAAAAGTACTAATTAACCCATGTCTTTGGCCAACTTACTTTACTTTTTATTGCTTCTTTTGGTGTTACACCCTTACTCATTCTACCTTATTAGTCTTTAGAATTAGTCATCCTGGAAACTACAACCCAACAAGGATACCAGCGACAGGCACCCTCATCCACTTTTGGCACCCATTTCCTCTTTTGTACTTTAATCACACATTTTGGGTCATTTCTAGCCGTTTGAGAATTTTATCTTCTTTTGGATTATTCATCCTTGATTGTATTGCAACATTGTGAGTGATGTCCCATGTTTGAAACCCTCTTTTCGTGGTCTCCATTGTCTTCTTCTGTGTTTACATTGTCTTCTTGCATCTTAGCTTACACATTGTCTGTTTTTCTTCTAGCTTAAATTTTGCATGCATTTTTTCTTATACTAACACTTTTATCCTAGCCACTTTCTTTTCATGTTCCTTGGTTTCTACCAAGAACATTCCCTTCCTCCTGCAGGACATAGTTTTAGCAAAACGGTCAGTCCTCTATTGAGAAGAAAATGTATAACACTTAGCAAAAGGCATATAGAAGATTCGCACAAAAGATCAGAGCGCATTCAAAATCACGGAACGATCGGGAAGGAATTGTGCATAGAGGAAACAAACATATTTGGGACTTAGCCGTTTTCATGGTTATGATCTATTTTTGGAAGATGGTGTGCGGAGAACACAAACGGGATGAAGACTTGTGTGACACACATAGGCTATTTTTAGAGGAGCATCTACTAAGTGCTTTACATGGGATCAAGATAATAATAAGATTACTACTTCTAGTTAACTGTGAGAGGTCTATTGTTAGAATTCTTGCATGTGATCCTATTATTGTAAAGGCGCATGGCTATTTCCAGCATACAACATATTTTGGGATTAGATAAGTGGTGAATAGCAAGTCCCCAACCTTATAAATATAGTATGAACATAGTAGTGAATAGATATATGTGTGTGTGTGTGTGAAATAGATATAGATGTATGCAGAATTGTGTTTTCAGATCTGTTACATGCATGAGAATATCATGTTATTATTATAAGAAGCATTTGTGCATTCCTTTGTTTTAATAGAATGGAGGGTATTGACTGAATCAAGGTGTTAAACATGGTTATAGTTTTTTATTACATGGATGATATCACTATGTTTATTGTTGAATCATGGTTCCTAAAGATCTAGATCTAGAATAACATCTATGTAATATTTGTGTTGTGTATCTTCATGCATTAAATATTCATAATGATCTCATCATGCACGAGCAACTCTAAAGAGGGGCGTGGTAGATTTACACACTTTGGGTGAGCGCTCAGTCTAGGCTGAGTAATGTGCCAGCGTGCTTGGGTTATTCTTGGTGAATTATAGGATGCATCATTGGTTCCATTGTCAGGACCTCTTTTTCAGTTGTTATCAAGATGGTTCGTGATGAAGACATACCGATTGACCTTAGAAAGTATTGAGGAGTGGATTAAGGATCTGGAAGAAGAATACATGCGGAGATTCAACATTGGATCTAATTTTAACGCACGCATGTGGGTGGAGCATAATTTGTATGACTGTTTGTATGAGAGATTCTTCACTATATTTTTGGTAGAACTGTACGAGTGGCTGGTTGCTTTCATGTCTAAATAGAGCTAGAGATACTAAACACTTGTATGGATGCAGGAAGAATTTCAAGCCCTTTGTTGGTATCCAAATTTTTTCTCCTTTTCAGGTTGAGCAGCACTAGAGATATGTCATGGAGCTTAAAGACATATTAGACCATGTTATCTGTCATTGGTAGCTGGGGGTATGATCTAACTGGAACTTAGGTTTGTGGAGAAATGGATAGCCCTCCAATAGGACTTGATCTTGTCCTAGCTGTTTTAGGTTGTGCCTTGCAACCAAGGTAAGAGGACCTATTTTGTAACCTTGTAATGGTGAAGGAGATGAATATATCCTTCCTTTGGCTTGAAATTCATGAAGAAAAAATTGATGAAAACATGATCAACACCCCAGATCTGAACTCTCACGAGTTGTCACTTCTCAAAACATGGGTATGTTCTCAAAACAAGGCAAAGGTTACTAGAGACATTGAAATCCTGATCTGTTATGCATACTTTTGTAAATGGATTTTGATCTTCTGTGGGTACACAAATGCAAATCAGGGGTAGTACATGATAGGATCTTGTTATTTTAGATGATTTTTTGGTGGGGGATTGATAAGACAAACTGGGATAGATCAGATCTTTGACAACCTCTACAATACTTGAATAACTATCAGATGAAATGCTTCAAATAATCAGGATGTTCTTTCAACCAGAAGAGGCACAAATGGAAGCCCAAGTTGCACTCTTCACACAATATTTGAGAACTCACCACAAAAGCTTGAAGTAAAGAACTCAATTAAACACAAAAATCCTTGATCAAACCATGCCTAAGGTACCCCCAAAGGCTTACAAGAAATCTCAAATTAACACATGAAGGTGAAGTGATTTTAAACTGCTTGTTTCCAATGCCAGATGAAATCTCTTATGACAAAAAAAAAATGCAAGTGCCACTAAACTATCAATGAGGATGATATCTGTGTGATTTATAAAAGATTTTCCATGCAAGATTGCAACAAGAACAATGAAAACTATTTGCAGGTATTTCAAAATAATAACAGACATCATATTGCCCAAAGAAAACACAGATTTAATTCAAAGCTTGTTAGATTCAATAGCAGGGGAAAGTTTCATAAACAATCTCAGAGCTGTGTGATGACTATACACTTGTAACCAACTCACATACATGAATTTCCAACACATGAGACATTAACCTGGTTCTTTGGTGGATTTCTCAAAAAAATGAGCTTTCTCTTAGAATTTTTCTCATGAATCTCAATCTCTCCTCTTTTTGCATTTCTCAAAAATGCACTATATACTTCATGCCACATTGGATCCTTATTTCCCAAGCAAGGAATATGCCAAGGGATCAAGTTTGCTACAAAACAATCCTCATGATTCACTGAAAATGACATCAAACAGAAAAAAACATTCACAGGTTTCCAGGTGTGCCAAAAAGATTGAATCATTATAAATATTTGGATCATTATCCATCTTGGAGGCATGTTTTTCATCATTGAGGCATGCAAACACCTTTTCACTCATCATTTTCACCTTTTTACCTTTTAAAATTACCTCTGCAAATTCCAAATCTGACTTTTTTTCATTTTTTCTCAGGCCTGAGCACAAATTACTTCAAAAACTCATTAGATCAAAGAATCAAGTCATGAAAGTGATCCCAATGATCCTGAAAGGCCAAGACGACACAAAATCACTATAAATTTGATGCAAAATTTTGATTTCCAAGCCTCCTGGAGCTCCCATGGCGGAAAAAATGATGCGACATACAGGAACCGTCGATCTGCCTTTAACTTTAAATCTTGGCCCTCCACATGGAAGATGGGGACTCAAAAATAAGCTTGGGTTACCTTTTTAATTCTTGGATAAGGCCAGACACGTGGTAAAATATGATTGGCACGGGCCCAGGGTGAAAACTATTCATTTTACGACCTTTTGAAGATTTGGAAATTTTCTCCACTTTCCCCCGCCTTCTTCCTGGACCCGCCACGTGTCCATATGTGGGCCCCAGTGGAATTGCAGATCAATTCTGCATATTTTTACTCTTTTTTGGAAAAAATAAATTTTTCCCAAAATTCCCCGCTCCTCCGCCTCCCTGACGCCATGTGGCGCTCGTTGATTCACTACAGGACCAAGTCTCCCTTTTTTCCTTCATACCTCCCTAGAAAATTTATGAAAATTCACTAATTTCACCGCTGGCCCGCACTCCCTTTTGACGTTTAAAACGTGCCACGTATCTCACTTGGATTAGCTGCGGAGGCACATTTCATTTTTACAATTTTAACCCATTTTTCCAAAAATGCAAAATTTCCAAAGTATCCTCTAAATTCCAAACCTCTTCCCTTTCATTTTGATAAAAAATTGCATAAGGCATTTGAATTTCAAAATTTAGGACACGTGTCCATATGATTGGAGCGGAGCTGTGTTCCTTTTTTCACCTTTAGAAAATAAAGCAAAAAATTCATTAAAATTTCCTTCGGCCCCTTCTTCCACTTTTGCCTTCTTGGACACGTGTCCCTTCCTGGTTGGTTACAGAAACCCGGCCCAAATTTTGAATTTAAACCATTTGAAGTTTAAAACTTCAAAGTCACCAAAACATCCACCCCCTTATTCTGACTTTTCCTGGACACTTGTCCAACTGTGATTCACCACGTGGCCTTGGTCCAAAACTTCACCTTAACCCTTTGACCCTAAAAACACAAAAATTATAAAATTCCTCCAACGGCCGCATCCACCTTTTCCCAAGAATCTGCCACACGGCCTCTCCTTATTGGAGCAAGGCTAACAAATGATTTTGTAATTTTGAGGAAATAGAGTTAAAAACTCTAAGTCCCCCATCCGGCCCGCTCCTCCATTTTGATCTTTCTTGGACACATGCCCACTTATGATTGGCCACAGGTCCTCACTCCAAAATTTCACTTTAACCTTTTGAGCTAAAAAACACAAAATTTCACAAGGTTTTTTTTTGCCACCCGCATCCCCTCTAACCAAAAAATTTCAAAATGTCCTCCTCTGGTTGGCTGTGGGGTTTCGGGCCAAATTTTAACTTTGAAAATTTTGAAAAATAAAACCAAATTTTCCTAAGGAGATCTGACCACCCGCTAATCCCTTAGCCAATCAAATCATGCCACGTAGGCAATTCTTTCAAAAGGCAGAGCCATGGAGCCAAATTCGCCACTTTGCCCAAGAATCAAAAATGATAAGTTAGAAAAATTTTCCGCCGCTCCTCAGCTAATAAGAACCCACCACATTTCCAATGCATGAATAGGAATAATTTGATGGGAAAATGAAGCATGTATAACTATCAAAACTTAGAAAATTTTTGGGGATGCCCTAGAATTCAATTTTTTCACCAAGGATGGAAGATTCTTTGATTTTGAATCAACTAAAGCATGTTTTATTAGCAATCTTGATCTTAGGATTGGATTTTTCAATTGCACACAAGTATGATTTGATCAATTTCAATTTTTCATGATCGGGCAAAGGAAAAAAACGGCATAGCCCACAATTTGGAAAAATTAGGGCACAAAAAAGGGCAAACTTGGATTATTCTTTCAAACTAGGGAAAAACAACAAGTTTGTGAGCATTTTTAAAGCATTCAAATGGAGAAGAAGAATTATAGATCACCAACTCAAAGGATAAAACGTTTTTGAGCAAGTACAAATTTGAAAAATTAGGGCAACACGAAGCAAGCTCAAAAATGGAGCCAACACCCTCTATGATGCTGATCTAGTTTGGAGGTGCGTTGTGGGTACCTGGTTTCGTGCCATCTTGAATAGTTATATTCTGGAGTATTTAATTTCAACCTATTCTTTTCCAGATGAAACTGAGTTTTAGTTTCTAATGTATCCTAGGGGAACCTATTTACAAGGAATTCCATTAGCAATCAAGATTTTGATGGTAACCCTGAATTTAGAAGAAAAAAAGATGGTTGTCTAAACCTCACCACATGCGGGGGAAAGAATAGGATTGGTGAAAGATGGAAAACTTAGTGGCAGTAAGGCAAAGGGAAGAAAGGTGGATTAAGTATATTGAGGTGAACGAGAGGAAGATAGAGAAGAAACGTGACATTACAGAATGGATGGCATTGAGGAGAGAGATGGATCGCGAAGGATTTAGAGCTCATGTGAATGATGTGGAGACAAAGCATCAGAAACTCCCCCATCTAGGAAAGCATGACAGGGAACCCTCCTTGGCATCACAAGGAAGTGTGCTAGTAGAGACAACCTAGGCCACAGGTGCGCATCTAAACCTACCTGGCAACCTAGCCCTTGCACTTGGTTTTCTAGTATCTAGAATGACAAGCAGTCAACAAACTAACTTAGGCAGTAGGAGAGCAGGAGTGAGTAAGATAACAAGTATATTTATGGCAGGGAAAACATATTTGTTGTTATTTGGAGGTTATTTTTCAGGAGCATCGTCCTCACAGAATGTGAGTGCGTAGAATGTTGGATTCACTTCTGGAAGCTGGGGTACCACTTCACAGACCGTAGGGGTCCAGTATATTACCATTATTAAGGCACATGGAAGTACGTCCTCTAGTCCTATTCTGGCTATAAGTGGAGGGTCTAGAGGCATAGGTGGTTCTAGCTCTGGTATATCTAGTGGTTTTTGGAGGTAGGGGAAACACAAGAGGTTCTAGATCAGGTGGACAAGGTCCGCATCAACGCCAGAATATTTACATGGAAATGTCTCTTCATCTTTTGGAGTATAGGGGCATAGAAGATGTTGATCATGTGCACATGTGTGAAATATTTTGGTGCGTAAAAGGGATCATGGCTTTTGAGTGCAAGGCAAGCCAATTTACATCTACATTATAGGGACGTGCACATAGTTGGTAAAGGAAGTTTGACTCTGATCAAACTTGTGTGGATTATGTAGCAATAAAGGGTACTTTCTTAAAAGAATTCTATATCCCTGAGTTTGAGCAGAAGAGTATAAGAATGATCAAAGATATCAAACAAAGGCACTACTGAGAGTGTCCATGGGAGTATGATGCCTAATTTCAGAAATCTTTATATCCAAGATCTCCTATGATATTCATGCAAGACAACATGCACAATGGTTCATTGGAGGGATGATTACACCATTTAGAAGGGCGATTGTCACATAAGAAATTACATTGATCCACGTGAGAGAACTTGAATTAGCTTTTCATGTTGAGATAGTTAGGAGTATAGAAAATGGCGTTAGCCCATTCTTGGAGGTATAGATTGTAGCTATAGCAAAGAAATTAGAAAAACTATCGAAAAATTCAGTACATGAGATGCGCTTAGGGACTTGGTTTACAAATTGTGAAGTTGAAGGTCACACCAAGGATAATTTTCCCCGAAGATCCAGACGTTCATTTTTGTTGGACTGTGAGATTTGTCCTTTGAACCATGATGCTAGCCATTTCCCATTACTAAAACGCGTGATAAGAAATAATGTATCATGTATATTGTAATATTTTTCGGTCCACGACTCATGATATCAAAGGATTATAGATTGATTAATCAGATTCTATGATGCTATAGATATTGGGGTGCAGACAGACAAATGCCTATCGGATAATTATAAAGGAAAGAATGAGCACCAGGATCAGGATCAACAACCAAATGCACGTTATGATCGGAATGAGGGGAGTTTTGAAGGAGGTCGTGGAAGAGGGCACAAATACCATGATGGATACGGAGGATGAAAGTCATGGTGGCGGACAATGTGATTTTCCTCGTGGGATGTGCTATACATGAAGATATGTTGACCACTATGGGTGCGAATGTCCCTACGAATATTACATGTTATTCCTTATGTGGAAAGAATGATAGCTATGAGGAATGCACAGGACTTATATGAACACATTATTAAGCATCAAAAACAAGATAACAAAGGTGCAGGGATGGTTCAGATTCAACAGTGCGGTGGAAAATTAGTGGACTGCCCAAGTTAACAATAGAACCTGAGGCTTTAACCATAAATATCATCACACAAGCTAAAGTGGAACACATGCAAAGGAAGTCATTACATTAGAATCCTACCACTATTAAGGAGGAGGTTCTACATGCGAGGTACCCAGATCCTTGCCCATCAGAAGGAGGTTTATCGAGAAACCATGGACGTCCTAAGAAATATTCAGGGTGAAATATAGTGTTTGAAAGAGCAATCACGGAAGATGGAACAAGAAGAAAGAAGTAGGGAAGGTCCCATCTCATATTGATGACGTGAGAGAGGTATGCAAAATGTTGTGCCTAGGAGAATATTATTCCATTACTAGGGAATTGGATCGAAGGGAATCACTTCTGTGCTCAAGTACTAAAAATGGACGACAGATCCTGTATGTAAATATTTCTCCTGGATAACATGTAGAATATGACAAGGATATGACTCTGAATGCTGTCATGGACAGATATATTTTGAATAATATCTTCATTGACACAAGCATGTGTAAGTCAATGTTCCTACTTTGGATGCATGGGTACAGATGGGGAAATCACTTCATTGCAATCATCTAACTAATGTGTTGTTTATGGCTAATCAGACTAAGGCCGCTCCCATAGGAGTTTTTGAAAGATGCACCCATCACTATACAAGGGGCCAAATTCACTAGGGATTTTGAGGTATTAGCACTTGCATGGAAGCTAGACAATTTTCCAGCTTTTCTTGGGCACCTTGGTGTTACATAAATAATGCTGATTTATGGTTCAACAAGGGATACATAAGTTTTGAGAATAAGGAGGAACGAGTTGTAATCACTTTAACGGATGGGAAATATGCCATTGTATCTTGATTCATTGAGTGAGGAATATTTAAACAAGATTTATGTGTGCATGTCATTCAAGACCCGGAGGTTATTGAGACCATCAAAGTGAGGGCATCCTTCAGTGGGAAGATGCACAGTCTATTAGTGATACTACGAGTATTGTATTGTGATAATTGGGCTCAAGGTACTTTTCAATTGGTAGGGTGTAATGTAAGAAGCTCAGATTGCATGGAAGAATGGACTTCACTCTGTTAGAAGAATAGGTAACTTAGTACCTTGGTATACTGGAGAGGAAGATCTTACAGTATTCTTGTAAGCCATGGAAGAACAATGGACAGACCAAGTTGAGAGAAGGAAAATGTTAGCATATACCCTACATGGGACAACAACCTGCTGGTGGGTGGTTCACAAAGATAATCTTATGGAATGGAATGAGATCAGGATCACTCTATCAACTCAGTTTTTCAGGAGAAATGCACCTACTCAAATATGCACTTATCATGGTAATCAACTTGTTCAGCACCACATCCAGAAGTGTGAGAGACTCTAGACAGAGGGGCAGGAAGCATTACCACCTTCACTCTGGGTTCAAAAATTTTATTCCACTCTACAAGGATGCGCACACGCACTTGGTATGTATATGCGGAGCTACATAGAGAAAATGGAAATTGGCAGAGATTTGATTGCATAGGAATGGTCCAGAATTTTGACTACTTCTCTACTAAACCTCCAAGTAGAAGAGGCATTAAAGGTTATAAGGCTTTAACTATGGGAGATAGTGAAAAATGTGGAAGAACTCATTCAAGATTTATTTGGTGAGACAGATGTATGGGAGCACGTTTTGATGAAGAAGAAGAAACAGAACTCCATTTTACTTCAACGCACTTGCTTTGAGAAAGAAAAAGGAAAAATGGTCTACATAGTGGATGATGAAGAAGTAGAAAATCTTGGATGTTAGATCATTCAATAGGAGTGTGTGAAGTCTTGGACAGTGCAGATAAGAATACACATGCACTTATCATGAACCTATGAAGACAAAGAAAGTGAATATTGGCATCAGATACTGACCCTAAGGAGGCCATAATTGGATTATTGGTCAGATTCTGAAGTGGCCAAAATCATTGAGTTACTACGGGAATTTCAGGATCTATTTCCCTAGGGGATATCATGAATTAAAAGGCATGCATGAATCATTGGGAGAGATGAAGATCAAGCTTAAGGAAGGTGCATGACTGGTCAGGAAGAGACCCTATAGGATGAACCCTAACTTATGAGTTAAAGTTAAGGAAGAAATAGATAAAATGTTAAAATCTAGCATCATCAAGCCCTTAGAAGAATCTAAGTGGGTTAGTCCCATGGTTATCAACAATAAAGAAGGATGGTCACATTCGGATTTGTGTGGATTACAGGGAACTGAATGTTGCATGTGTAATTGATCCTTTTCCTACACCTTTCACAGAAGAAATCCTAGAAGGCATTGCAGGGTGCAAAATCTATTCTTTCACAGATGGATTCCTGGGTATCATCAGGTAAGGATTGCACAAGAGGATCAAGAGAAAACAACCTTCACCACTGAGTGGGGAATTTTTTCATATACGGTGATGCCATTTGGTTTGAAAAATGCACTTGCTGTATTTTCACATAGTTGTTCAAGCATTTAAGGATTTCATCCACAACTTTTACAGGTTTACTTGGATGATTGGACAGGTGTATGGACTTGTTAAGGATCATTGTGACAATCTACGCTTAATGTTTGAAATATGTAGACAGTTGAGAATTTCCTTGAAATATCAAGAAGTGCGTATTTGCTACATCATTTGGTACTTTTTAGGGCACATTATCTACAAGGATGGTTTGTTGGTTGATCCAACTAAGGTTGTTGTTATAATAGGCCTAAAAGAGCCTACAAGTCAAAGTGAGCCTCATGGATTCTTAGGTCACACTGGGTATAATAGAAAATTTATCAAAGGATATGCTAAGGTTGTTACCCTTGGAAGAGTTACTAAAAGGAAAAGGGATGTTTTATTGGGGAGAACCGCACCAACGCACTTTCGAGACATTAAAGGAGAAACTTACCGCAATGCCTATTTTGTGTTTTCCTTCATGAGACCAACTATTTCATGTACATGTGGACGCTTCTGGCATGGCCATTAGTGTGGTGTTGGCTCATCCTAGAGAAGGTATTATAGATCATCCTATCTACTTTGATAGTAGGAATTTGACTCCTGCAGAACATAATTATACAAGTACAGAGCGCAAAGCATTATCCATGATCTATGCACTGCATAAATTTAGACAATACCTTCTAGCAACACCATTTTTCTTTTACACTGATCACATGGCATTGAAATACTTGGTCAATAAGCCCATTTTATAGGGACAGGGGTAATCTTGCATATGGAAACTCTAGTATCAATATGAACTGGGTGTCCATCTTGTTCCAAGAATTTGATTTTACAGTTGTGGTTAAACTAGGGAAAAGTAACTCTGGGCCAGACCATTTATCAAGGATACAGTCAGGGAAGATGTATAAACAATTGAAGACACAATGTGAAATGCCTAGTTATACAGGTTACAATGCATGCCTTCAGACTTGGAGGATATTGTTGTCTTTCTATGAACAGGTGTGGCACCAGAAGGACTAAAGGCCTTAGAAAAGAAGTAACTTTCCATTCATGCGACACCATTTATGTTGATTAGTGGTGACCTATACAAGTTAGGAAGAGATGAAGTATTATGCCGATGTGTATTGGAAGCATGAGCGCACATATATTATAAAGGAGGCTCATGGTGGTATTGCAGGTGGGCACTATGTGCAGGTGATGCCACTACATGCAAGATTCTACTCGCTGGATTATGGTGGGAGACCCTTTATAAAGATTGCAAGGTGTATTATAAGGTGTGTGATCACTGTCAGCGTCTAGGAAAACTAGGGCAAAGAGATGAAATGCCTTTAAGACCCATTTCTAGTGCAGAACCATTTGAAGAAATGGGCTATAGATTTTGTGGGTCCTATTTCACCAGCCACACGTAGGACTGGATCATGCTACATCATTACTTGCACAGATTATCTCACAAGGTGGGCAGAAGTAGCACCTACAAAGGATTGTACAACAGCAACAACAACCATATTTTTATGGGAAAATATTCTTACAGGTATGGATGCCCACTAAGTTTGACAAGTGATAGGGGCACACATTTTTTGAATGAGCGACAATCATGATATTATTGGATGAGTTTATGATTACGCACCATAAGACTACACCCTATCATCCTCAAGATAAATGGAACTGCTGAGGCCTTAAACAAATTTTTGAGCCAGACATTGACAAAAATTTGTGATGTTGGAAGGAAATATTGGGATGACAAAGTTTTTGTTGTGCTTTGGGCGTATAGAACAACATATAAAAGGTTGAACAAGGCCACACAATTTCAGTTAGTGTTTGGTGTGGAAGTAGTTCTTCCTATGGAATTCATGCTACCTTCTTTGCGTATTGCATGTGCTGGAGGTCTAGCTGATGAGGAAGCCTTAGAATAATGAAATTGAAAAATTGATCAAGATGGATGAGCGATGAGCAATAGCATGTTGGAGTCAAAAGAAAGAAAAGGCTAGGCAGAAAGCATGGAATGATAGGCACATCAGGGATAAAAAGTTTGAAATTCGACATATGGTGCTCCTTTATGATTCTAAGTTTTTACACCATCCAGGAAAACTCAAGGTACATTGGTTGGGGCCATATGTTATCACTCACATACTTGAAACAGGCGCTTGCCAATTAGAGGCGCTTGATGGAACACAATTACCCAGTTACTTCAACGGGATTAGGCTGAAGCCCTACTATAAATAAGTCTTCTTGGTGTTTGTAATAAGGCAATGTTGCCATTTATATTAGGTTTTCAATTTCTGTATTCCCTTAATGTATTTCCTTCTTCGTTGCTATGCTTTGTCAATTTAGTTGGTATTTTTTATGTAATAAGTGCGTTTGCCCACCAGGAGCTAATTACTATTTGAATAATTTTTATGCACAGAGGACTCCACACATACCTTTAGTGTGGGGTGGTTATTGATATCTAGGTACAAGACTATTGAAAATAAGTACACATGAAAGGAACAAACTGCTACGGATGCTATTCAAGTTGAAGAATTGTTAAAAAAGAGATTGCTTCTAAAATTGATGACCATAAATGGAGATAAATGAAGGAACAATATAATGTGAGGTAAGTCAAAGGCCGTGAAGACTACTAATGGAAGGCGTAATGATGAGGTACTCAGGCGCATGGAAGTGCACTGAGAAATTCTGTGACCAGAAGGTAGGACGGGCATGCTAGAAGGTTATAGCTGGGGCGCGAAGATGTACCTCACGGAAATTATGAAATTGGTCAATGAATGAGAGGATTTTTGGTAGGTGAAGGAGTAATAAATGCACTCAAAATTTGAAAATATATATGAGGATGGGATGTGAGTTCATTCTTACCTTTGAAATTGCAATAATTTGAAAAGAGCTAAGTGTAAACGAGCCGAGGCGAATTGTGTTGAGGTGCGAAGAGTGTGAAACTAGACATGGAGAGAAGATTTGTGCACAGAAGAAGCTTGCGTCCCCATTGGTGAAGGGTTTGAGAGAAGCAGAATGTATTACGAAAGAGCTAGGGCACATGATTTCCACTAGGGCATGGATTTCAAAATAGGGTTTTACCTTGCTCAGTTATAGAGGGTAGAAAGGAGATATTTTCAAATGGTGTTGAAGAAAGCACCTTACAGCAGGAGTAAAAGGGAAGAAGAAGGTTGAAGTGGAAGAAGAAATTGTTCCTGAGAGTAATTTCTCAGAAATGCAGTATCCGAAGGGTGTGTTTATGGGACAAGAATGGGATTCCCATGTCTATAAGTGTAAGATCAACGATTACAACCATCACACATCGGACAATAAGAAGGAGCTAGATGCGTTATTGAGCACAAAAACTAACAAGTGCACAACAGAAGACATGCCAGTGTATGATGATGCTGGGGAGAAGTTGGTGAAGAAGATTAGGGTTTACAAGTTGTACAAGGTGCCATATTTTAGGAAGTATGAACCATTATATCGGTGGTTGATGAGCAAAGTCCATGAGGAATTATTCTACTTTTTCTAGACATAGGGTTAGAATCACAGCCGCCTTAATTTCAACAATCACAGGATTAAGGGCCTCAGGAGCAGATCTGGAGAGTGACTTGACTGATAAGGCCACAATTTTGGAGACAAGGAAGGAGATGGGATATACCAAGGGTCCACGTGGCATGGCCATTGATAAATTGAAGAAGTAACCATTAGTACAGGAAGCTGCACGTCTAATAACAAAGTTGAATGACCAAGAAAGGTGGTCGCAGGTAAATACAATGTGGCTGCACGTTGTAAAGAAAATGTCTCAAGGAGTGGTCTACAACATCACGGGTTATATAGCTAGAGACAATTATTGAAGAAGCATGTACATAGGTGACATAATTAGTTTTGGCACTATTTTATTGTCTTTGGTGTTTATGGAGATTGGAGTGCCCGATGGGCCAAAGAAAAGATTTGGGAGTACCCTAAGGAAAATAAATCTCTGGCAGAAAGATTTGATAAATACTTATGCAAAGGGACCATGGGTGGGCCATTTAAGTAGAGGATGGAGATGTGGTATGATAAGCTCTGTGCATAGCATTTGAAGAGGAGTGGCACATACCTAAGGAGCTACCTTCGGTGGTGGGTAAGGTAGTGTCAGTTCGTGGTCTACCAACATTTTTGCATCATATGATTTGTGATGAAGGATGAAACTTGGAGCCCTTGGTGCAAACTTCCATATGCCTTCACAGCATGCTACTTCCAGGCATAAGTTCACCAGTTCACAGATGCGTGCCACCTAAATTCATTGCAGATAAGGTGGATTGTGATTATCACACTCTGAGAAAAACATATGTATATCCAAGATGGACTGCCTACATTGAGAGGCTTATCTCAGATGTAATAAGAATGAAGCTAGTAAGCTTGGTAGTTGGAGAAATTGGAGCAACATTTGTGTATATTAAACTCAAGCCCAAGTTGGAGAACAAAAAATATGTGGAAAATGAGTTCGCGCTTCGAGGGCCGCCTAAGGGTAAGCATACTATAGAGAATGTTCCAACTCCACTAGCCTGTAAACTATAGTGGTGGATGAAGAGGAGGATGAACCTGAGAGATAATGGTGGCTTGGAGCATAGAGGAAGAAGGTATCCTACAGATAAGGTAGGATTATGAGCGCACAGTGACTACCCACCACAGTGCAAGAAGAAGGTGATGAGGAATTGGATGCAGTACAAGGAGAGCGCTGCTTCAAAAGGGTATTTAGAAGAACCAGAACCCAAGGTGCTAATCCACAATCAGTTTGGAGATCACTCACGACTCTCTCCTATAGAAAGAGGCAGTAGAGAAGAGAAGAGAAAATCTGAAACTGCATGAGGAAGCGGAAGAGTCTGAAGAGAGCATGGCTAGCACCCCTATACAACCAGAGGACGTAGAAGAGCCAAAAGATGAAGAAATGAAGGATGGAGAAGAAGGAGTAAAGGAGGTAGAAGGAACAGAGCAAGATACTACTCAGGGATAGATCAGAACAAGCTCCAAATCTTGGCGCTCAAGTTCCTAAGGGGCCAAGATTGAAAGAGGAAAAGTGGAGAGTATACTGCACCAGTCATGGGCTATGCTGAGGACACAAGTAAAATTGTTCACACCCATTTCCAAAGCACATTGGGCCTTAAGGAATTATATGGATGGGAGCTGATGGATGAGGACATGGCCATCGCGCACACAAGGAAACAACTATCTTGGTCAATGCAGACACATATGGATGAACCAGACTTCGACGTATGTGAAGAGTCATGTGTATCAAGAAGATTGAAGAAGACACCTCAGGCCTGACACATAACAGTAAAGCCTACTGTTATGTCAGATGAACAAGTAAGTAATGCCTTAGTGAAGGTATCTAGTAGAGGTGGCAAGGAGGAAATGTGGATAAAGCTGTAACTATTAGGGCACTGAAAGAAGAGATCAAGGCCAAGGATGTAGAGATAATATGCTTACAAAAAGAGAAGGACTTAGAGAAGAAGAAGAAAAATGCTTTCATCAGCATGGCAGAGGAAATTGGAGACCATGTCCTGAAAGCAAGACCACATTTGGAGTCCAAGGTACCCAAAACAATTTCCTTCAGCAATGCATTATGTACATACCTTGGTGGATTTGGTACTTGAGGATGGACCTATGCACATGCCAGCACCAAAGGATCCTGAGTAGGAAGTAGAGTGAGCAAAGGCTTCCTGATAAGGAAGATATTCATCTTATGAGGCATTACTCCAAACCTTATAGGAAGAGCTGAAGAAAGCAGACTAGGCATTGAATATTTGTATAGCTCCAGAGGTGGTCATTAGGATAAGGAGCATGGTGGAGGAAAATGAAGTCCTAAAAGTGATGAAGGATGAGACATTGGGCTGCGCAGAGATGGTTGACATTGGTGAAGCAAAAGTACGAGGCCCTTGCAGTAGCACAAGAACCCCATAAGGAAAGGTTAGATGAGCTGAGGAAAGATTATAATGCAGAAAATGGATATGCTAGAAGGGATAATTGTCTGCAATGTCAAACATTGTTATGGTTTTACAAGAATGAGAAAGAAGAAATTTCCCAAGATGAGCTAGAGTCCATTGCGGTAGATATTCCAGAAAAAGTAGAGGCCGTGCTAAATGAGTGGTAGACGTTAGAGGTAGAGATAAAAGAATAATATCTAGAATTGATTCTTCTGGTTGAAGCAGATGATGCTGCTGAGTAAATCATTCTTTTGTATAACAAATTCTTTACATTCTTCCATTCATATTCTTTCTTATTCTTTGAACATTCGAAGGAAACCATTTCTGGGTGGTAATGCAGTTAGTGTGGGGTAATGTTGAGCAAACAATGTATAACACTTAGCAGAAGGCATATAGAAGATTCGTACGGGAAGAGCAGAGTGTGTTCAAAGGTGCAGAAGGATCGAGAAGGAATCACATGCGAAGGACAGAGATAGATTCGGGACTTAGCCATTTTCATGGTTATGATCTATTTTTTGGAAGATGGTGTGCGAAGCACACAAATGGATGAAGACTTGCACGACACGCATAGGCTATTTTTGGAGGAGCGCCTACTAAATATTTTACATGGGATGCAAGCTAATAATAAGAATTACTACTTCTAACAGTTAACTAGGAGAGGTCTATTGTTAGCACACTTTTGCATGTGTGGCTGTAATTGTAAAGGCACATGGTTATTCTCAACATGGGACCTATTTTTGGAGTTATGATAAGCGGTGAAGGGCAAGTCCCCACCCTTATAAATATGTAATGAGTATTACATAGATATATAGTGGTGTGTGAGAACTATATGAAGTAATGTGAATTATGCTGCCAAATCTAATGTGTGCATAAGCTATGATATTATCTATTGTAATGAGCTTCTGTGTATTTATCATGTTTAATATAATGGAGTGTATTGGCTGAATCAGAGTATTAATCCTGAGTATAATTGGTTCTTGCATGTTTTGAATTCATCATGGCTATCATTTAAATTTGTTATTCTTTAGATATAAATCTGAACATGTACTGTCAAATGATGTATCAATTAGGGATCTAAATGCATTAAGTCTTCATCATGCTAACATCCTACAACAACAACCCTAAAGAGGTGCCTGGTACCTTTACACGCTTCAGGTGAGTGCTCAGTCTAGGCTGAGTGATGTGCCAACGTGCTTGGGATCTTACTGGTGAATTCTAGGCTACATCAATATAATACACTTTGGGTTGCATATTTGATTGGATATGATTAAATCGCATGAATACAACGAATATTAAACGTATAGAGGATTTGATTGGAAATGTTTTTGCAGTGAATTTGATATATGCGAATATACAAAATATAAGTACTCATACATCATTGTGCTTAAACTTTGACAAAGTGAATATCAAAATATAAGATATAGGTGATTAGTACAATGAATCGCTTTCTTAGATTTTGACTAAAATGAATGGGCAAAACAGAAGGCCTTTCTTGGATGACCTGAAGGGATTTCGGTAGATTTTACAGTAAAGGGAATGTTCAGATAGAAGACTATAGAGAATTCATACAGGGAGTACTTAAATTTTAAAAAAGGGAATGTTAAACCTTAGGACATGCACTTAGAAAATAAAAGGGGTTTGCAGTTGATGTTCTACACAGCTTGAAGAAATTAAACGTTGAAGGATGACACCATAATATTATTCCTACACTTGTAATTGAATTGTGATTGTGTTTGATCTTGCCCAAAGTTAATACTCAAAGGATCAAGACTTGAATGAAAATGGATCCTGATCTAAACCCCTTTCCTCATTATGGATCAGGTCCAAAATGTTAAGACTTCAGAATTTGATCATTGTTATCGAATGATGTGTTTATATACTTTCCTGGATACACTTGAATCATATACAGAGTAAGTACTTGACCACTGTGATAAGCTTCACTTTGGAAAGGTCCACTTGTATTGGAAGAAGTAGTCAACATCAACAATTTCACACACAGTTTGAGATCAGAGATTTGATTTTGATGAAATCGTGGACATCTATACATGTGTTTCCACCCTAGGTTCAATGTGAACAAAAATTAATCTGACACTTGATCCTCATTTGGATCCACGAATCACATGATGGTAGCTCTTTAGGATTTGTCTAGTCTCTTGGCATGTTTTCTACATCGATCTACATGGTTATCTGGTACACATATCTATCTAATTTATGTTACCAAGCTTTTCTCTTACCAACATAAAGTGGGGGAGAATGCAGAAATGCAATCAGAACTTTGAGAAATTATCTAGTTCTGATTGTATACTACTACTCATATGATTCCTAAGTAAGAAAAGTACTAATTAACCCATGTCTTTAGCCACCTTTCTTTACTTTCTATTGTTTCTTTTGGTATTACACCCTTACTTGCCTAGTATTCCTTTTTAGTCTTTGGCATTTTTCATCCTTGACACCAGTGCCCAGTCAAGATGCTAGCACCAGGCGCCCTCATCCCCTCTGGGTCCCCTGTCCTCTTTGTACTTTACTCATTATTTTTGGGTCCTTTCTAGCCATTTGAGCATCTTATTTTTTTGTAGTCGACCTTTTTGGGGTTAATTACAAAATCAAGCAAAGGAATTATATAAATATAAAGTTATGTGATCATAATAAGGGACAAAACACTGAGCATTATCTATCACCACCTAAGTTTACATCCATCAAGGTATCTAAGAGCTCCATTGCATCCATCTCACTCCATCAAAAGGGACACAAGGGCTATTTTTCTACATCACACTTTATAGGAGGGAAGTTCATTCTATTCCATGCATACATTTACTACATTCTACATCTAGCTATGTGCTCGATATCTAAGTGTAAATGGCACAAAAGAAACCTATAGAACAATGTTACACACACACAAACACAAATCTACATTAGGTCTGAGATGTAGTGCAACGCTTAGTCGCAAGTTCACCATTATGATAGCTAAGAATAGTTTGACCCCTCATTTTGCATATTTATTTTGTAGGATTTGATGTATATTTGAGGTTTTTGCAGGTTCATACTTTTATTGTAGTTTTACAGTGACCTTGGAAATCTCAGTGTGACCTCAAAGTGATCAAAGGTGACTAAATACAAACACCTTGATACTCCTTAGAGGAGTTTTTATGAGCATTTCTTTAGACCCAGGTTCCTAGAAGTAGGTCTAGGCCACCCATGGGTGCCTCTGTCCCTCTCCAAGTGCCCCAGTCCAACCTGTTCATCTAGTTTTGATTTTTTTGTGGTCTAGTGCGACAGTCTATGCTTGAAATTTTCCAGTTTTCCAACTCGGTGTATTCTCCAAAACTATGTGAACCAATTAAGAATTTATACCCTCTCATTGCAATTAGGGTTTCATTAT
Source organism: Taxus chinensis (assembly GCA_019776745.2). Lineage (NCBI taxonomy): Eukaryota > Viridiplantae > Streptophyta > Pinopsida > Cupressales > Taxaceae > Taxus > Taxus chinensis. Next base: position 624,385,139 of record CM034152.1, on the reverse strand, counting down.
TTATTGCTTGAGTATTCATTGTTATACTTAATTGTTATTCAATTAGTGCTACTATAGCATTCAGATGAGGATCTTATTTACATATTTAGCTTAATTAGTATGATATTTCCCAAAAAAACCTATCAATGTGAGATATCCCAAAAACCTCACCTTTTGGAAACAAATCCAGAAACTCCAAGAAAATCAGGAAAATTTTCTATCTCATACTCTCTTACATATCAGGTGCACACTTTACTTTTACACACTTTTACACTCTTTAATTATATATGCATTACTTTGATTTTTTAATATACAAGACTTTAACTAATCTCCCACTCTTATTTTATAGGTATATCCTTAATATGTAACAAGAAGAAGATCAAATCAATAAACACATGTTTCAAAAACATGCGATTATCCATACACTTTGCCCCTAGGGTCTACTTCCCTTTCCTAGTCTCTCTGCTTCACATTGTGATCACTTCACGCTTCACTTGGCCACTCGGCATGTATCGGATGCACTTTTCTTTATTGGATCATATGGAATGCATATTTTATCTACTTCATGTTACCGAGTATTCACTCAATAGCATAAAGTGGGGGGGAAATGTACACACACAATCAATGCACTTGGGTACATTTAGAGGTCCTAGAGTATACAAATATATACATGATTACTGCGTAAAAAAAGTAGTAATTGGTAATATCTTTTGGGCCTTTTGATTTGTCTCTTATAATTTTATTGACCTTACACACCCTACATACCCTGTCAATAATTGACGGATTTATATTTTATGGCCTCAGACACTAGCACCCATTTAGGACAGAAGAGTATAGGTGTTTCTACCCCTTCTGGGCACTCTTGACCATTTTTATTTTTATTTTCTCTTTTGGGTCTCTTTAACTTTTGGGTCATCTTTTCAAACTTTGGTTTTTCCTTTTAATTATCGGTTATAAAATTCAAACAATGAAATTATATATACAAAGTTATAGCTCCCAAATGAAGAGCCAAGTACTAGCATTTTCTACTATCACCTAAGCTTACATCCAAAGGCACGAGAACATTAAAAAGTTTTCATCTATCACATTAACTCAAGGGAAAAGAGTTGCATTCTTTTACATACACAACATAAGAGGGGAAGTTTATTCTATTTCATCTCACATTCTATACGTTTTCTACATTCTAGATCTAGCACGCTATCATTGTGTAACTTGCATAAGGGTGTTATAGGGAATCATTACAATCACATTCAAATAGAACTACATGGATTCTTAAATGTAGAGCAATACTTGGTACTAATTTCACTCTTCAAGTGATCGCCATGGTTAGTATGACTCCACATACTGCATCGTTATTTTTAGGATTTGATGTGGTTTGTCAATATGTGTAGCTAGAAATTTGTTTTGTAGGTTACAAATACAATTGGTGACATTAAAGTGAGACTAGAGAGATAAAAAGGGATCAACAACGTAACTCCTGTACAAAAAGAATTAGTTTTTGAGCATTTGGTTTAACATTATCTTCCAGATACAGTCATTAGCACCTGAGTCCTCCTGTCCTCCTGTAGGTGCTTCTATCATGCACATTTCTAGGTTACAAAACTTCCAGTGAGACTTGACAACACTCTTCTCATTTTTTTTCAACATCTCTTTAGTCCATAACACTTCTTGATCACTCTAAAAATAGATAAGTCATATATCTCTTTCATTTTCTTAGGGTTTTCATATTATTACATGGTTGTTACTTGTTCATTTATTGTAATTTATTACTTGTATATCATACGCTACATTAGTTACTCTAAAATTAAGATTTAATTCTAATTTAGATTAAATCACCTTGTAAGACTCTGAAGACCACCTGCTTCAATGAATGAAACCCTCTTTTTTTGAACCACTCCTTAAACCTTTGAATCACTACTACAGTTCTTTCATTGATGTCCCTTGACTCACGAATGCTCCAAGAGACTGGTGGAAGAGGAAAAGTATTGACTACGTGATATTTAGAATCGAAATCAGCTCCATCATCTTCTACACCTTCTATGAACTAATCAAATCTAAATTTCCTCATTTTGCCAATGGTCATTCTTAATCGATCGTGTTTTCTTAACTCAAAATCATCCAAGTAGTTAACCAAATAGTCTACAATCTGAGGAACATGGAATGAGTTGGGGAGAAAAAATATTTCAGGATTGCTTTGGATGTCAAAATATTCCCTATATGTGTATCAATAGAGGCTCAAGGAGGAAAATGAAGATTCAAGGCATCGGTAAATATTTTACAAGAGAAAATACCAAGAGAAATGGAGAAAGACACCTTTCTTCCCGTGGTTCTTGAACTTGTTATGAATATGAGTGAGTCTTCTACATAGTTCAAACATCACAATTTTTTCCATGAGATATCTTAGGAGCTTGCGAGGAGTGAGGTCAAACACTGAAACTCTGATGTAGGAGAAAGTGGAGAATTGAGTGAATCAGGACCCATACTTTTCAATCAATACTCCAGCTTAAGAAGACAATCTCAACTCTAGGCTACCTTCAACCAACTAGATGATGAACATGGTGAATTCATAATTCACCCTATCAAAGTGATGATTTCCTTCTTTAAGAGTGGGTTGAGGGTTCCTTTAATAATACAATTCCTTTTAAGAAATATTTTGAGCAAGTGTCACGCCTTTGAATAGTCTTGTGTACATAAGGGCATACACAAGATATGATGTCATTGTGAACTTCTTTCCATCCTACATTTAGAGAAACTGACGGTGGATGTTATCATTTATGATTTGTCCCCAATCAACCATAGGATTCCTGTTGGTGATAACAAGGATGAATTGTTCCATCCAATCCTTAAAATCCTTTATGGTTTCTTCACCCATCACCCTTCTTACCAATATGATTTCATATTATTAACCCTCATGAAACTCACTCCTTGACAAGGTTTTTGGCATACAAGAGGTTTTTTCTTTGTCTCGACCATTATCATAGTGCAATCCCCTAGAGATAGGATTCGATCTTTTACCACTCACTAGATGTAAATTCTTTTGATATTATGACCATGTTGCTTTTAGTTGAAATCTACATACATTGTGACATTCCCTTTCAGGGTGAGTATTGTAAGTACATAATGTTCATTTTCTCTTACAATCCTAGATTCTAGATCATAGTTATGAGTGCATGTTATCACCAATTTTATACTCTATACTGACAAGGCATGTCCTCCTGTGTTCAAAGAAAAGTTGCAAAAGCCACAGATTTGGGGTAAGAATCTCTAAATAATCCCTAAAGGCTTTAAACAACTGATCAGTGGACCATCAGATAAGAAATGAGAAAGGGTTCCTAATTTGCATACATTAACTCAAAATAAACAAGCAAATTGAACAAATGAAACTAACCTCTATTCTTCAAAAGCTTAAAATAATGAACCTAAGAGGATCTAAGAAATCATTTTTGGTGCTTAAGAGAAAGAGATCTCACCATTAATGGCTTCAAGGCCAATGGTTCTTCCCTTTTACTCCAAAATTATGAATTATAAAATACAAATTCAAAACAAATAGCTCAATAATAGAAATTGAAATGAAATCTAGAACCTAAACAAAAATACATAGTTTATGCTAGGAAGAAGGGAGAATTCTTGAAAATGAGAGAGGGAGTCTAGCCCTATATATAGTTTTCCATTTGAGAAAATGGGAAACTTGATTTCATGTGGGACAAATAAAAAAGTCTAAAAATCAATTTTAGCAAGTCAAAGTAAGCTTTGACTAGGTTTAAGAGATATAAACCATAGTTAAGTTTAATTAACCATGTTTAGAGGATAATTAGGGTTTCAAGAGACTTCTGAGAGGTCTGATCAATCCAATGAAATGGATTGATATTCAAGGAAGATGGTAGAAGTAGATTAGAAGGGAATAAGAAGCTAATGTAGTCATAACAAGGCTATAATAACCTATTTAGATGGTTTACAAGAGGAAAAATGACCAAAAAGGTGTCGTAAGAAGGAAGTTAGATAGGTCAAACTGATGCGATGTATCGTCAGTTTGCAAGGATAAGAATAGTTAGTATTAGGAGTAATAGTGCATTGATCACACTACAGGTGTCTACATTTTCCCCTCTTTGAGGTGATGTAAGCTACATCACTTCAAAGAAAGTAGACAAATACAAATGAGTAAAAAAAAAATTTATTGAAGGGGTAGAAGAAAAATTAGTAGGACGAAGGATGCCCCATCGAGTGTCAATGGGGTGTTAGAAGAATGTGATCGAAGATTGAAAAATAGAATAATAGAAAGAGAAAAGTGCAATAGAAGAGAAGAAAATGAGAAATAAGAAGAAAAGGAGATATTGAGATATCCACAAATCAACTGCATTCAATATTTAAATCATAAGTTTGCTTAGAAACCTCCTCATTGGTCCTTATTAAAAATGTGATCATACAGTAGAAGCGTAAAATGACATGAAAATCCAAGATACAAAAAACTATCCATTGCTAAAATTCCAACTCCATGCAACATACAAACATGTAATGCAATACGAGAAGTAAACAAACTCATGTAACAAGGAAATAAGTACAATCACACACACTCAAACCAACAACATTAAAGATAGTTGCAAAAATATTTTTTTATCAAGTTGAAATCCCAAATGTTATAATAAACAACAAGGGTAGGAATGATGCCCCAATAAATTTGTACATGCAAGGGAAAGGATGGAGGACACTTGGGTCTGATGGAAAAGCAACGTGCACGACGAAAACAGTACTAGGTAACTGATAGTGCCCCAGAGTACAAAAAAAGTAAGCAACGAGCCTTTGTAAATGGTTATAGATCAGGGTGATTTGCGAGTCATTGTTTCAAAACATGTAAAAACATAAGAAAGATACAAGATGAGTGTCATGCAAGAGACACAGATTTCAGCTGAAAAATGAGTTGGTTACTAATTTTAGGTCATTTTCAAAGATTTATACTATTTTTGATTTTTTTTTTTAAAAAAAAAAAAGGATGAAATTTATAATTTTTAAATTTTTTGCTCCGTCAAAAGAATTTAAAAATATCAAAGATATTCTAAAAGTGCATGCGAAGGCAAATGTAGAAAGGCGAGGGTGTCAGGCGAACGCGGGAAGGTGAGGCTGTCAAAGAGCTAGAATGGGTTCCCACTACCCCCAACATGATGTGGGAATATACAAAAGTTAGAATGCCACACGCCCCCATATGTACGATGAAGTGGAATGCAAAGATTCCCCCAGCGTTAGATGGGGAAATACAAAGGTGACATCCTTATCATAGACATAGAATAAGAAAACCAGATCATAGGTCCTGCAAGGGAGCTTGGGGTCGGATTCCTAGACCTAGCCAAGGAATTTGAAATCCCTATAAAGTGGTAAGAGTTACCCATACTGACGCAAGAGTAACTTGTGAATGAGAGACCTTCCTTGAGCACTTTCAGAAACTTAGTTTTCACAAAAGGACCGTATGCCCACTACGCCACAATTGTGTGGTTTTCACATGTGGACGACCTACTTTCTCTTTACTGTTTTCTCAATTTTTTATTTTTTGCTTGTTTTTTCTTTGTTTTTCTATTTTTTAGTTCTTATCTGATATTCTCTCCATGCTTAAGCATAGAAGCGCTTGAGGTGCATGGCATTCATAGGCTCTAGAAGTTCTTCACCATCTGAGTAGGCAAGTCTATATGCTCCTGATCCATATTTAGCGGTCACCACATAAGGGCCGAGCCAATTGGCCTCAAACTTACCTTTCTTTTCTCTATCTTTGGTGGTATTCTTTTGATTTTCCTTCAAAACTAGATCACCTACATCAAATTCCCTATGAATGATGCATTTGTTGTATCCTCTGGATACTCTATTCTGATACACTTTTAGGTGATTGAGCGCGTTGATACATCTTTCATCTAATAGTTCCAACTCTGCCAAGCGAGCAACTCTGTAGTCCTCATCTTTATCAAGATAGTCCCTAAGATATATTCTCAGGGAGGGAAGCTCCACTTCCAAAGGTATGATGGCTTCAGTGCCATAGACAAGTGAATACGGGGTCACATCAGTAGGAGTGTGGATGGAAGTTCGATAGGCCCAGAGGGTTGGATGTATCTGTAAGTGCCAATTACGACCAGTTTTACTAACCATTTTCTCCATGATTCATACAAGGGTTTTATTGGTAGCCTCCGCTTGTCCATTACCTTGGGGGTAATAGGGGGTAGACCACTTAAGCTGAATACGAAAGTGTTGGCACAAGGCTTTAACCATTTTGTTCTTGAAATATTTACCATTATCGAGTGACAATGGCTGAAGGGATACTGTAATAGAAAATGAGATGGTTCATGATGAATTTGGATATCTGCGCACCGGTGACATAAGTAAGAGGAACAACCTCTACCCATTTAGTGAAATACTCAGTGGTAGTGATAATGTGAGTGTGACCATCTGAAGAAGAAGGATGGAGCTTCCCTATGAGATCTAGACCCCATTTAGAAAAAGGCCAAGGGGTTGCAATAGGCTACAAAGCCTGTGCTAGCGCATGTATTAAATTACCATACTTCTGACAAAGTTCACACTTTTTTACGAAGTTACAGCAGTCTGATTCCATGGTAGGCCAATAATAGCCTACTCTTAATAGTTTCTTAGCTAGTACTCATGCCACTAGTATGCGTTCCAAAAATACCACTATGTACTTCTTTAATGGCATGAATCAAAATCATAACATCCAAACAGCGAAGCAGATTCCCGTTGTAGCCACGACGATAAAGGGTGCCTCCTAGGAGGGTATAGCGGGTGATACGGAAGATAAGGGATTTCTTTTTGGAGTGGGTAATGTCTGGGGGAAAAGTGCCATCTTGTAGGTATCGATAGATAGGATCATACCAGGGAGATAGAAGGACCAACAACTTCACACGGTAAACATGACTCCAACATATCATATGAAGGCATTTGTAAATGCTCTACAAAGAAAGGCATCTTACTCTCCTCAAGTGGAATATACAAGAGAGAGCCAATGGTAGCCATAGCATCCACAGATCTATTATGAGATCTTGGTTTCTGTTCAAATATGACCTGTGAAAAATATTCCTTTAAGGTTTCAACCATTTTCTTATATGGAATAAGTTTCTCATCCTTAACCTTATACTCATCATTAACCTGTTTAATGATAAGTTGAGAGTCTCCAATGACTTGCAGTTGTTTGATATTCCAAGTGATAGCCAATTTGAGGCTAGCAATAAGCACTTCATACTCTGCAATGTTGTTATTACAAGGAAATCCTAACCGGAAGGCCCTTGGTATAACTTCTCCTGTGGGAGTGATAAGCACCACTCCTGCTCCAGATCTGTGAAAAGTGAATGATCCATCGAAATGGACCTACCATTCTGTGGATTCTTCAATGTACATCATAGATGCATCTAGTAGATCCAGAAAAAGAGGTTTCATTCCTGGTAGAGGTGCTTCTGCCAACTGATCATCCAACACCTGTCCTTTTAAGGACTTTTGATTCACAAACTCAATCTCAAATTCACTCAGGAGACTGATCCAATTAGCCATTCGACCGGTTAGGGAGGGTTTGGATAAAAGGTACTTAAGAGGGTCAACCTTGGATATGAGTTTGGTTTAATTATTGAGGAGATAATGGCGAAGCTTCTAAAAGGTAAAAACAATTCTAGGCAGGCCTTTTCAATCTGGGGATAATTCAACTCATAAGCAATCAAATTATGACTAAGATAGTAAACAACTCTCTCTTTATGGCCAAGGTCATATTGGGAAAGTAGTGCACCAATAGAAAACTGGGTAGTGGAAATGTATTAGAAGAGAGATTTTCTCAGGAGTAGGTGGCATGAGCACAGGTGGGTTAACAAGGTACTTTTTGAGCAAGGAAAATTCCTTTTGACAGTTGGGTCCCCATTTGAATGCAACATCTTTCTTTAAAAGATGTGTAAATGGATGACATTTATCTACAAGTTGTGAAATAAAACTGGAGGATGGCCTGAATCTTTCCTTGTAGACTTTTGAGTTGCTTGAGAGTAGTAGGTGGAGGCATTTATGTAATAGTTGTGACCTTAGTAGGGTCCACTTCTATCCCTCTCTGTGACACTATGAAACCCAAGATTTTTCCTGATAAGACACCAAAAACACACTTCTTAGGATTAAGGCAAACCTTGTAATCCCTGAGATGCTGAAAGATACGCCTAAGCACTTCTATGATGCTCTTCTCTACTCTTGGATTTAGCTAGGATGTCATCAACATAGTCCTCCATAATATCATTCATCATATCATGGAAGATGACAGTCATAGCACGTTGATAGGTGGCCCCGGCATTCTTGAGTCTGAAAGGCATGACTTTATAGCAAAAGGTTCCCCAAGGGGTGATGAAAGTAGTTTTATGTTGATCTTATTCTGCAATCTGTATCTGATTATAACCCAAAAATCCATCCATTAAGGATAACATTTCATAGCTAGCAGTGGAATCTACAATCATATCAATATTTGGTAATGGGAAATCATCCTTAGGGCATGCTTTGTTGATGTCACAAAATTTAGTACAGATCCAAATGCCAACGGGATTCTTTTGTACAAGGTCTATATTGGAGATCCAGACTGAATAATCAATAGGTTTGATAAAATCCACAGCTAATAGCTTCTCCAATTCTTCCTTGATGAGAAGTGCAGTTGTAGGATGCATATTTCTCAACTTTTGTTTAATGGGCTTGGCGTCTGGGTGCACAACTAGTGTTGGATCTAAGCCAGGCATATCTGAGTATGTCCATGCGAAAATATCAGCATATTCTCTTAAAACTCTACAAAGGTTTTTTGTTCCTGAGCTGAGAGTGAAGCTCCCAACTTGATCATTCTAGGTAGTTCATCTGAACCAATGTTAACACTGATGGTTTCTTCAATAAGCATCTTAGATGCATCTTCCATCCATGTAGGATCAGGGGGAAGAGTGAGATCAACCTCTTGAGGTAGCTCTTCATCATCTTTAAATGGATAAACTACTTTATCCATGTGTTCTTCATTCGTGCTGATCTACAAGTGTTTCAAAATATTATCACCGTGAGATTTTTGTTTATCCTTTTTACCAGGTTTCTCTGAAGTGTTTGTACTTTTATTTCACCATGTTCTTACTCAAGCAACCACACATCTCTGCTTCTTCTCTGAAGTATGCACAGGTGTTTAATTGAATTTTAAATCCTTTCTTGTGGTCCCCAACAAGAATAGAATCCCTAAGTCCCATGAATTCTACAAATGCCTCATCATTTTCAAAGATGTCAAGCGACACGTGAAGTTTTTGATCCCAATCTATGAGTTCAGGATATACGAGGGTAACTTGATGACTGGTTAAAGGGATGGATTCAGATAGGGTAAGGACAGCTGATTCTGGGAATAGGTTCATGGAAGCAAGATCCTCGTAGAGGCTACATTGGGAATCTACATCGCTATCTAAAAGAGATGAAACATCCTCACACTCAGAAAAGGTTGCATCAACCTCAAGGGGTTGAGTATCTTGATATTTTAACCCAAGACCATGTTTATCATATTTAAAATGCTGAGTGGGAAGGGGTTCTAACCAGCCTTGTGCATTGATTCCACACCTGAATCCTTTATAACCCATGACAAACATCATGGGTGACCTTTGACATACTGAGGTGCTTGATGGCATGAAGCCATGGTTCCTTCTGGCACCCTACTGGTGGGGTCTTCTAAAATATTTTCTTCAGATAAGAGACTGCTAGAGACAAATTTATCTAATGGTTTGGCACATGGCTTCCGCATACTCTTGAATTGAAAGTAGGGCTTACCCCATGTCCTAGGTGACACTGATAAATCTGATATTAGTAAGGCTTGTTCAAGAGTAAAAGGCTTACCTGAGCCATACTTTGCTGATGTTCCTTCCCATGATGCAAAAGGGTTGAGTAATGAAGGAAACTCCTAGTTGTAAGGTGTAAGGGATTCTAAGTCTACCCAGCTCTTCATAGCTTCTGTTTGGAGAGGGACAACAACATCCACTGAAGGACATTCATAAGTTGCATGAGAGAAACTATGCAATGCCTGAAAATGAGTAAATGGTTCAGGATCACCCAAAATGGTGACTATATGACCTTCATGACACAACTTAATACATTGATGAAAGGTTGATGGAATAGCCTACATGGCATGAATCCATGGGCATCCCAAGAGCATGTTGTACGGAAGGTCTAAGTCAAGAACATGAAAGGTCATGTCATGACATGTTGGGCCTACCTCCATGGGCACTACAATAGTACTTGTTGATTCTCTTTCCTCATTATCATATGTTGTGATTGTAATGGTCTTAGCTCCAAGGTCTGTTTCTGAATGGCCAAACTGCTTAACCAGATTCAAGGTACAAATGTTAAGACCAGATCCACCATCCACAAGCACTCTTTTAATCTTGCAATGAGTAACTACCACTTATAAGTACAAAGGCAATTTATGCTCTGGGTCATTACATGGGATAGCATTGCGATCAAAAGTATTTGATCTGTGGGATCAAGATGGGCAACCATAGCTTGAAGGTGCGTGGGATCTACCTCAGTAGAGACTCCTGAATTCTGTAACATTTTATATAGTATATCTTTGTGAGCAGTAGAGATTTTAAGTAAGATCTAAAATGGATATTTTAGTGGGTGTTTTCTCTAACTGGTCTAGTAAATTATACTGACTTTCCTAGGGAGCTAGTACTGGATCGGGTATGATCAGACAAGCACGTCTTGTTTCAACAACAAAACTCTTTTCTAATATTTGAATAGTATTGACTTGTTCATCGGATGAATGAATACAACCTATGAGGGAATCAAAGGGATTATCATCACTAGGATAAATGTAAGCAAGTAGTTCTATAATCATTAGAGGTTTGTCCATGATCTAGTTTCCTTTTCTTTCTATCTACGTGATTAGGAAAAGGTTCTTTGTATATACCCATCTTCTCATTTGGACCTTGTCCTGAATCTGGGGGTGACTCTACAACAATTTTTCCCTCTTTAATGAGGTCTTGTATAAAATGTCTTAGTCTTAAACATCTATCCGTTTTGTGTCCTTTAACACGATGGAAATCGCAGTACTCATGATCTTTGAACCAACCAGGTTTTGGAGCATTTTCTGGATATGGTACTGTTGTAGCTTGGATACTCTACCATTTTACATCATCTAGTTGTTTTAATATGGCAGTTAAAGATTTGGTCAGTGGTGTGAACGTATGTTTGGTAGGTGCCTTAGGGCGAGGTCCTTGCAAAAGCTTTAGAAGTGGACCTGTCTGCACAGTTTGGACTCTTTTAGAGTCAGTAATGCCATCACCGACAACATGTTTGTTCTTATTAAAGAACTTGGTTTTGTCTACAGATTTAGCTTCATGCTTGTCCTTTGACAACTGGTTTAAGTGTACCTTTTGCAATAAGAGCCTTTTCAATCTGACTACCTTTTTCTATAACTTCTTTGAAGTTAGAGCCACAATGCATTTGAAGATGAAAGGCTATTTCCAAATTTAGGTTAGGAACAAAAATGCTCACTAACTATTTTTCAGGTAAGGCACAAGGGAAGCGACTAGCCAACCCTCTCCATCATTGTAAGAAACCTGTGAAGGTCTCATTAGGTTTTTGTTTAGAATTGCAAAGGTCGTTCATTGTGATGTCATTTTCTATGTTAAAAGAGTAGTGACGTACAAATTTTTCTGCCAATGTGGGCCATGTTGTTATAGACCCTTTGGGTATACTAAAGAACAATTCGATTGCCAAAGCTCCCAAGCTGCGAGGGAAGAGTTGTATTAATAAATTATCACTGTATGTGACTTCTTGGCAAGCCATATAAAAGTATTTAATGTGATCCCTAGGATCACCTTTACCTTTATACTTGTCAAACTTTGGGATAGTGAAATGTTTTAGAAAAGGTTGCAATAGCATGTCTTTGTCAAATGGGTATGGACACAACTCTTCATATAAGTATTTTCTATTGTTACCAATGTTTCCCTCTTGTAGGGTAGTGAGTGTCTCTTTCATTGATTGTAATTCTTTCTGAATAAGTTGTTCCTTTGTGGGCGACATTGGTCGTTGTGGCTTAGCCACTTTAGAAGGTATTATCAGCGTAGGGATCAAAGTGAAACTCATTAGATTTCATCTTGTCTTTGTCTTTATACATGTTTCTCTTTGAGGAGCCTAGATTTGCTAGTTTCTGACTTAATTTCAAAATCTGATTTTGGAGGATCTCTTCTTCAACTAAAGGATCCTCTTCTTCATCGAATTTGGGAGGAGGTGAGGCTTTATGCTCAACTTTCACTTTACATGTGTGGCCTTGTAACAAGGCCGCTGTGATGGATCTCCTTCAACTTGTGTTATGATGATGCCTCTAAAGTGGAGGCATAACCCGTATCAAAGGGATTGTCCATGTCTAAGAAGGATACTTTTCTTCTATCTTTTGACTTAACGACCTTGTTTTCTACTTCGCGCTCATGCGGAAGTTTGGCTCCTAGTTCCAAGGACTCTCGCGAGTACCTGATCTTTATTATAGTATAGGAGTTCATCAAATCTACTTAGGTCTAATCTTTGTTGTTCTCCGGAAGAGTTTTACTCTTCTCCACTATGGTCAATTAAAGGTTCCACGTCTTTAACTTGTGAAAAGAGGGGTCCTAAATTGTTCTCCATGAATGGAAAGCTGTCAAAAGGATTTGTCTCCTAAGCTATATTCATTTAATTTCGTTGCCATTTTTGAAGGTTTAGACATTTCTAGTCAATGTGTGGATGCAACGCTATGCTACTGTTTTCAAAGAACACTGATATGCACACTAAAATGTACCAATCACTTGAATGTATTGTTATGCTAAATCTATACCCTAAAACCAATAGTGACAATAGTATATCAATATGTAGGTCAAGTTAGGATTCTAACAAGGCCTACGTATCGACGTAGTATTGACAAAGTCTCCTGACGAGGTATACTAGAAGTAGTTCGAGCACCGATGAAAGCTAAGTATTTTGAAAAGTGGAAGTCATGACTAGATATAGTGTAATAACGTTATCCTGATATTTTAACCAAGCAAGCAAGGTGTTATATCAAGACAACATTATTGCGATATATATAGGGCATGATATCAACACTCTCTAAAAGACTCAGATGACGTCGAAACTGAAACCAAGTAAACTAGTATAACAAGAAGTTTCTCAATTATGCAAGTAGCAACGTAACCGCGTAATAAAGGGACTTATACCACGTTTCCAATAAATTGAAAACATGATGTAAGTACCAATATTGTGTGACTAGAATGCATGCAAGACTAAATAAACTCAAGAAGAGAACGAATGATGAAGTGAACCCACAATAGTGACAATGATCTTGAAATCAAGATCAAAGGACTATCAAAGATGTGAAAACACACCCACACACTTTAGTCATTTAACACCCCAGCCGCAAACATGGATGAGTGTAAACGTACAAAAAAGTGGCCAGCACTATCTCTGACAAGACACGTGAGGTATGCCTCCTTCTTACTTCCAACATGGGAAATAAGAATGCATGGGTATAAATCAAGAAAAGATGAAAAATAAACTAAGTTCCACTTGGGAAGAGCTTCGCCTCGTTAAAAAATGAGAAAGAAGCTAGGCTAAGTAAAACATTCATCTAATTTCTGTGGTGAAAGGAACTTAGGTCAAACTTAAGTGGACTCTTTGCCTTGTTCGAAAAACAAGGTTTAGACTCCAAGTAAGTTGTCACTTCATGTGGCTTGACGCGACAAGGACTAGTAAAGTGGGCCTCAAGACAAAATGGTCTTTCCTAATAAGTTCTCTCAACTAGGTGTTACAAAGTTGTCTTAAGCGAGCTCAATTTACCCAAAAAATTCACACTAACTAATTTGGGAGTATCTCGGCTTTACTTTACCCCCTTTGAGCACAAAGGGAAACTAGTGCGTCCATGTGTGCTCTCCCTGGGGTCGCCATATAGACAACTTTGTAACACTAACTCACAAGGAATACTAATCAAGTGGGTAAGCGAGGCACTTCCTATTTCATCCACGAGGTTACATCAGTGGTGGACTACTTTAGGGTTCCTGGTACCACCCCCATTGTTATAGCTTAAGGTGTTATGCCAAAGGGGTTACGTTCCAGTTAAGTGGAGAGGGACATACCCTTTTCCGAAACCTGCAATATAGTGTTTTGAATATGGTGTGTTTTTTATATCTTTTTAACTTAGTGTGGTTTGAAGTGGCACACCATTTGGAAACCTGCAAGAAACACGTGTATTAGAAGTTTTTGCACTTCATTTTTGACACCTTTCTTTGACAAACGTTGGGTCCTGTAGATAACAAGTTTTAGTAATTTTCCAGTTTCACAAATTTTGATCAAAAAGAGAACTTACACTTTCATTTTGATTCCTAAGATCGCCAAAAGGCATGAAGGAAGAGCATACACAATGTGGAAATCCTACTAAATCACATAAAAATTACTTTATCCTTTAGAAACAAGTGTTTTTAACATGTGATACAAAGTTTGTTCAAGTGTTTTTGATCTCCAAGATCACTTTTGAAGGCACGAGGAGAGAGCATACACACTTTTACAAACCTAGTTCAAGCTAAGAAACGAAAAACACTTAACTATGCAAACTGAAATATCAAAGAAAAATCTTTTTTTAACCTTGTTAGTCCTAGAAACCTGCAGCAAAGGTCAGAAAAAAAATTTGACAAACTGTGGAAAATTTTCAATTTTAACCCCAACACCTGCATGTGCCCAATGTGCTAATAGGTACGCACCCCAACCCAAAGTACGCACCTAGAACAACACCAGTGCGTGTCTGACAAAATGGAAAACAACAATCAACACCTACGTGCACCCCTTTTGATAGGTGTGCTAGGGTTTCAAAGCGGACGCACCTAACCCAACGGATACACCTGTGACAAAGAAAGTCAATAAAATCCAATATACAGAAAACACATGCTCCCAGAAAAGACAAGGATGCTTACAACCTGACATGGGATGCTTGGGCTCAACGGAGATGTGCCCAAGGAAAAGCATAAAGTGAAAAAAATTAAATTTTTACACAGTGAGGTGATTTACACAGAGGCGTCCAGAGAGACGGAGATGCTGAACCCACCGACGGATACGCGTGCGCGTCCCTGCAGAGGGAAATTTTATAAATGATGAGGAATGTGCAACCAAGTAGGTACAGGTGCATGTTTGATGGGGACACTAGGGTTTCAACGTGTACGCACCCCTTCACAACACCTATGCATGCCCTGTGAAAAACCTGAAAAACTCACGGATTTTCAAATTTTCAAAAGCAAACAGGTTAGTAGTTAGTCAAAGCATCCTATTTCTATGTCAAACCCACAAAATATTTGCAAATGAAGGTCATTTATCTAGTGTTAGAAATAGAAATGAGGAAATAACAAGTGATTTGAACCAAAAAAAACTTGAAAATGGACTTTGAAGAACTCAAAAGACCTCCATTAATGGAGGATGGACATAAGCTGTCCCACCAGGAGCATGCCAAATGTGTTCAAAGAAAAGTTGTAAAAGCCATGGATTTGGGGTAAGAATCTCTAAAGAATCCCCAAAGGCTTTAAACAACTGATCAGTGGACCATCAGATAAGAAATGAGCAAGGGTTCCTACTTTGCATACATTAATTTGAAGTAAACAAGCAAACTAAGAAAAATGAAACTAACCTCTATTCTTCAAAAGCTTGAAATAATGAACCTAAGAGGATCTAAGCAATCAGTTTTGGTGCTTAAGAGAAAGAGGATCTCACCATTAATGGCTTCAAGGCCAATGGTTCTTCCCTTTTACTCCAAATTATGAATTATAAAATACAAAAGTAAATGCAAATAGCTCAATAACATAAATTGAAATGAAATCTAGAACCTAAACAAAAATGTTATAGTTTATGCTAGGAAGAAGAGAGAATTCTTAGAAAATGAGAGAGGGGGTCTAGCCCTATATATAGTTTTCCATTTGGGAAAATGGGAGATTTGGGTGCATGTGGGACAAATGAAAAAGTCCAAAAAGCACTTTTAGCAAGTCAAAGTAAGATTTGACTAGGTTTAGAAGAGATTAACCATAGTTAAGTTTAATTAACCATGTTTAGAGGATAATTAGGGTTTCAAGAGACTTCTAAGAGGTCTGATCAATCCAATGAAATGGATTGATAGTCTAGGAAGATGGTAGAAGTAGACTAGAAGGGAATAAGAAGCTAATGTAGTCAGAATGAGGCTATAATAACCTATTTAATGGTTTACAAGAGGAAAAATGACCAAAAGGGTGTCATAAGAAGGAAGTTAGATAGGTCTAACTGATGATGTGTCGTCAATTTGCAAGGAGAAGAATAGTTAGTGTGATATTAGGAGTAATAGTGCATTGATCAAACTACATGTGTCTTTTTTTTCAGGAAAATCTTATTTTGGGAACATCATTTATTTTTGTCTTCTTTTGATATTTTTTACTCTTTCTAGATACTCTGACTAGTGATAGCTTGTTGTTTTATGAGGCTTACTATTTTTAATATGTGACTATATATATCACTTGTTATTTTTATTAAGTGCACTTACCAAGTATCGGTTTACAGTGAAAACACTTTCATCAGATTCATCTCTACACCGGGATCCCGTGCTCTATTTTTCATAGTGATTCTTCCATTGAAACTCTTGTAAACTTAAAAATTAACTTCCCGATATATGATTTCATATTTAGTTACTATAAATAAACTAGAGAATCATCTGATATGCAGAAATTGTTCTTCACAAAAGGGCACATGGGGGGTAGAGTATTCAGTAAAAAATGTCAGTTGAATTTGGTTTCCGACTTAAAAGTTATGAAGAAAATTTCATTTTCCAAGGGATATGGATGTTTCTGGAATGATTTTGGAAACATGTCCGGTATATTTTTTTTTCTTAGGGGTGTTTACAAAAAAAATGTTAAATGGGTCAACTTGTGGAAAAAAAATTAACTTAAAAACAAGTTAACTTTTGTTTTTGTTGATTCCCCCTTAATTGCAGTTTGACCCTGGGTTAAACGGAAGCTTGAGTGGGGTTAAAAAGTTGGGTTAAATGGATATTTTTAAATGGGTGCTCATTTTCATCCCCTATAAGAGAGACACAAATGGGTTCTTGCAGAGAGATCATGCCAAGTGGAAACATCCGGTGAAGAGTGCATGAGGGTTGAAAAAGCCAGGAAAGAACCCAAGGATGAAAAGGGGTCGTATAAAAAACTATAAAGTGGGCTTGTACTTGGGTACTCATTTTTTGTAACCTTTATCCCCTTGGGACAAAGGGACACCAAAAGGGAACTTTGAGAGATATTGTGATAAGTGGTGAGATCTGACAAAAGTGTAAGGATGATTAGGTTAGTTAGTTAAGCACCCTACGAAGCTTAAAAGGGGTCACATGAAGAACCACATGATGGATTGCACTTGGGTGCTCATTTTTTTCCCCTTTCCCTTTAGGAAATAAAAAAATAGGGATAGAAAGGAGTGCCATGAGTGACATCATGACATTCTGGCAGTCAAAAATTTTGGCTATGTGTGGGATCTACACACAACTCTTAACTAGTAGAGAAATTGAAAACTTTGCTCCTGGAGCTTGGAGTGGTATTTTCAAATGAAAATGTATATGAATATAAATCCAAGAGACATAAAGATAAAATTATATGGCTTTTCATATCATGATTCATCTTCCAAATCCAAAAAATGACCCATTATTTATCAGGGTTAAGTGAGGGTGTACCTGCAAAAGTTGAGCTTCCTTGAAGAAAAGTATTAGATCTTTGGGAGCAAATTTGATTCTTCCACCATATAGGATAATTCCTTCATCTTTCCATTTTCTATTTATTATCATTATAACTCCTCGTGGATCTCCCATAATCATCTAGACAAATTCAGAATTCATGATTTGAGTGTGCATTTCCTTACACCTTAAAAACCCACTTTTATACATTGTCCCCTAAACCAGCAAAAAAGTTCCTAAATCTTCCTAATACCACTTCCAAAATCTTCAACACTCTCCAATACTACCTCTGGATGTTTATGAGCCTTTAGAACCTTCTCAGAAGATGCAAACATTCCTTGAAATGACTAAAATTTCCCTTTTCCAGAGCATGTCAGAGAACTAGTCTTTAGTTGTACTTTATTAAATCAAATAAAATGACTTTTGTTACATCACTTTAAACACTTGCACATGTTTTTTTTCAATTATATTAGGACATGTGAGGCTGGGGATGATCATGACAGGGGAAGAAAAATCTGACTAGGAGAGGGGTTCAGGGAGATTCTTGAAACATGTTTTTTACCTTGTGGTTTGGTTGTCATGGATCAAATTTTTACATTTTTTGGCTTGTGATTTCACATTACCACCTCTCTACCTTTCTCCCTCTTCCATCCCTCTCCCAATCCCAATTCCTCTCCCCATTCCTCTCACAATCTATATCCCCCTCTCACACATCTCTCTACCTCTTCCCCATATATCTCTCATTCCCTCTCCCCTTTCTCCCTCTCTACCTCACCATGATATCCCCCCTCTATTTCTCTCCCTTTTCTCCCCCTCCTCTCTCTCTCTCTCTCATATCTCTCCACTTAATCTCTCTCATATTTTGTATCACAATATCTCTGCCAACTCTTTCTCCCCTCCTCTCTCACATTCTCCCCCTCTCCCTCTCTACATATGTCTCCCTCTCTTTCCCTATCCCTTCCTACTCACTTCCACCCTCTCTCTTTTCCTACCCATCTCCTTAGCTCTCTCTCTCTTATCCCATCTCTCATCTCATATCTCACTCTCCATCCCTCTCTCCCTCTCCCTCTCCCTCCCTCCATCTACCTCTCATAATCCATCTCCCTCTCCTTATCCCTCACCCTATCCTAATCCATCTCTACCTCACTCTTTTCCTCTTTTCTCTCCCTCTCCCTCCCTCCCTCTAATCTTTCTCCCCAAAAAAAATTCCTATTTTTCTCTCCCTCTCCCTATCCCTCTCCCTCCCTCCCTCTCATCTCTCTCCCCATCATTTTTTTTCCTTTCTTCTTCCCCCCTCTCCTTCTCCTTTCTCTCTCCCCTCCCTCCCCTTTCTTTCTATCCCTATCGTTATCCCCTCTCTATATATTTCTCCCCCTCTCTAACTCTATCTATATTACCCTCATTTCTAAACCCTTTTCCACCCTCTACATCCCCTTCCTCCTCTTCCTCCCACTCCCTCCACTTTCCTCTATTTCTCTCTTTATATATATATATAATATATATATATATATATACACTCCCTCCCCTTCCCTCCATTTCTCTTTATATATATTATATAGTTATATATATATATATAATATATATCCCTCCCTATTCACTCCCTTCCCTATATCCCTCCCTCTTGCTCACTCCACATCATGCTCCCCTCCCTCTGTCTATCTCCCTCCCTCTCACCCCTTTTATATCATCTCCCCTCCCCCATCCTAGCTACATCTCATTCTCCCCCTTCCATCTCATCAAATCCATCTATCTGACTCACCTCTCTCTCTCTCTCTCCCCCTCACCCTCCGTCTCCATCTACCTCACACATTTCTCTACCTCCCTATACTATTACCTCTCACATTCTATCCCTCTTATTTTTCTCTTCATCCTTCCTTTTCCTCCCTCACTCCCCATTCTCTCTCTCCCCCTCTTTGCTCTCCCCTCTCCCCCTTTCATCTAAAAAACTCCATATATCTCAATTCTTGTCTCCCTTTCCCTTCTTCTCCCTCACCACCCTCTCCCTCTCTAACTCTCTCACTCCTCCCCTTCCCTCTTTCCACTACCTCTACCTTATACGTATTTGTTTTCCAAATCCTCTCCCCATCCATCTCCTCCTCTCCCACATCTCTCTCTAGCCCTCTCCCTCCCCTACCTTCTCCCTCCCTTGCCCCTCTCTTTGTCCCCTCTCAATATTCATCTATCTCACTCCCCATCTCCCCACTCTTTTCCTCATTCTCTCCCCATTCTCTCCCTTTCTCCCTTACTTCCCTCTACCTCATCTCTTTCCTCCCTCTCACCATCCCTTTTCCTCCATCTCCTCATAATATATCCCCTCATTTTATCCCTCCTACCCATCTCTTTCTTCCTCCCATTCCCTCCCTCTCTTTCTCTCACTGGATCCCCCTTCTTATCTATCCTTATATATATACCTCTTTCAAATTATCTCTCACTCCTTCCCTTTCCCTCTCCGTGCCCCACTCTTCCTCTCCCCACTAACACTTCCCCCCATCCCTTTATCTCTCTCCCTCTCTCTTTATATCTCCTCCCTCCCTCTCTCCATCTTTGTCTCTCTATCCACTCACACTTTATCTCTTCCCTCCACCCCTCTCTTATATGTCTCTCTCCCATGCCCACTACTTCCCTGTCCATCCATCCCTCTCTCCCCCTCAATACCACCCCTCACTCTTTCCCATTGCATTTTATCTCCTCCCTCTCCTTACATTCTCCATCTCTCCCCCCTCAACTTTATCCCTCCGCCCACTCTCTCTCTCTCTCCCCATCTCCCTCCCTCTCCCTCTACCACCCTCCCCCCTCCCTCTCTTTCTCTTTATCCCCTATCAAATTATCTCTCTTCCTTTCCCTTTCTCCCCATGCCCCCCTCTCTCTATCTCCTCCCTCCATCCCTCTATCTATCTTTGTCTCTCTCTATCCATTATATCCCTATCTCTCCACCTTCCCTCCTCTCATTCTTCTCTCTCCATCCCTCTTTCACTCCCTCCCACCACTCTCTCCCCCACTTCTCATTCTCTCTACCTCAGCATCTCTCTCCCCCACACCCCTCTTGTATGTCCCCTTTTCTCCCCCTCTTTCCTTTATCACTCCCTCTTTCCTCCTATATCTATCCTCTCTCCTTTTATATCTCCTTATCACTCTTGATTTCAATCTCACACTCCCTCTCCATCGCTCCCTCTCTCCCCTCCCTCCCTCTCTCTCCCTCCCCTAATTTTCCTCCCCTATCTCTCCCTCTCTCCACCATTGAATCCCTCTCTCATTCCACTTCCCCCTCTTTTTATTCTCCCTCTCCCTCCCCCTCTCCCTCAGCCTGCTCTCCCTCTATCTCCTTCCCACCCTCTTCCTCTATTTTTTACTCCCCCTTCCTTACCACCCTCTGTCCCTCTCCTTTTCACCCTCTCCTCGTATCACTCTATCTCCCTTGTCTTCTCCCCTCTCACTCCTATATCCCTCCCTTTCCCCCCTAATTCTCCCCCCTCTCCTCCTATAACTCCCCTTATCTCTCCTCCCTCTCAACCTTCCCCATCTCCCTCTCCGTCTCCCCTCCTTTCCTCTCTTTATCCATCCCTCCTCTACCCACTTCTTCACATCTCTCTCCCACTCTTATACCCTCCTTGCATCTCTCCCCCTCATCTCTCTTTCTTTCTCTTCCCTATCTTTCCCACTCTCCATTCCCCTTATTATATCTTCTATCCTCTCTCTCTCTCTCTCTCTCTCTCTCTCTCTCTCTTCTCTCTCTCTCTCTCTCTCTATATATATATATATATATATATATAATTCTAGTGTCTGTTCTGATGGTTTGAAATGATGGATGCGTGAAATTTATGCTTGAGTGTAGGGGATTTCCATACTCAGTCCTAGGACTAACACAACATTGGTTGCAGGTACTCCAAACAAGAGGAATTTTTTGGATGTGATATGTTGTAATTAATTAGTAGTCATTTTAAATTTATATTCACCTTACAATACATGTATTCATCTTAATGTATTACAACATTAAGATGAAGGTATGTCATCTCTTAGTTGAGATGTCAGAAGCGGGAGCGGGAGCGGGAGTGGGAAACATAATTTTGAATGTGGTTGAAGCAGGAAACCCTGGTTTGAATGTTGGAAGTGGGAGTGAAGGAATCTCCTCTATGGATTCTCTGGATCCTGAGGAGCCTCATGGGCCGTTGCAGGCGCACGTGCCTGGCCCATGTAAATTTGAAGCGGTGGAGTCAGAGGTGGAATCCACATGGGTGGAAAAACCTGGAAAAAATGCCTTGGAAGGATTGGAGACTTCTAAAGAAAAGGGACTCCTGGCCTTTAAAATACCATACTCTCTCTTGGAGTGAGCCAAGTGTTGGTGCCATTTTTGAGCTTACACCATGTTGCCCTAATTTTCTCCTTCACTGTGCATTTCTCTAAAACATTTTGTCTTTCGAATTAATGGTTTGCAACTTTTCCCCTCTAGTCGAATGCTTTGAAAATGCTCACAAACTTTTTGATTTGGCCTAATTTGAAAGGAACCTCCATATGTGCCTTGTTTTGTGCCCCAATTTTTCCAAATCTGCGGGGCTCTTCCATTTTTTTCCTTTTTTCCCAATTGTGAAAGTTCAAAATTGATCGATTTACAATTACATGCCTTTGAAAATCCAATTCCATGATAAAAAAATGCTTTAGAAACATGTTTCAGTTAGTTCAATTTTGAAAAATTTGACGTCCTTAGCGAAAAAATTGAATTTCTTAGGGCATCCCTAGCATTGTTTGTGTTTTGAAAATTAGACGGGTGTCATTTACCCATAAAATTAGTTCTCAAAATTCATCGGCAACGTGGTTTATTCTAATTAGCTGAGGGACGACAGATAATTTTTTTTAACTTATCACTTTTTACTTTTTTGGCAAAAGGGCGAATTTGGTCCCATGGATTTTCCTCACTGTTATTGGTTCTAATGTTGCTTACATGGCATTTTTTGATTGGAGGAGGAGCAGTGGATATTTTTGAGAACTTGTTCTTTTCAGCTACTTGGGGCTAAAATTTTCAAATTACCCCATGGCCCCTGCCATGTGCTAATTTTCCTGACTTCAAGCAGCGGGAAAATTTTGAAATTTTTGCCCGAAAATGATGACATGGCTTCTTTCGATTGGGTGGGAAGAGGCATGTATTTTTGGTGCAGTCTAAGGAATTTTGGAAAAAAATTCAAAATGAAGAAAAAATCCTAAGGCCTATGACCAATCATAATGGAACACGTGGCAGGATCAGGGGCAAAGGCAATGTAGAATTGGCGGTCGACTTAGAGAATTTTTGCCTTTTTGGGCAAAAAGTATTAAAATGAAGTTTTCAACTAAAAGCCCGAAACCAATCAGAAAAGGGACGCATGGCATTTTGAAGTGGCGGGGATGTAAACCTTCCAAGGAAAGATTGTGTTTTTGCCTTCTTGGTGAATGTGCTTAAGTTCTACAAAATGAGCGCGGCCCTGATAAAGAAGGAAATATGAAAGCTTGCACAGATTAGCGGGGCATTGGAGGAAAAAGAAATTTTTTCCTTTTTTTGCAAAATGATTAAAGTTACAAAAAGGAAGCATGCCCTCTATAAGCCAATCAATGATCGACCACATGGCAGGAATAGAATCGGAGGTACAGGCCCACGCGGGTAAATTTTGAAAATTTTCCTTTTTTCCAAAAAAGGGTAAAATGTGTAGAATTGAAACGTGATTCTGATGGGGCCCAGCTTGGGATGCATGTCAGGATTGTTTCTCAAAGGGCGGAGGGGCGGAGGAAAATTTCCAAATTTTCCATTTTATCCTAAAAAGTTTTAAAATGAAGCCACCCCAATCCTGTTTTCCAATTGTGACATGTAGAGGGCTAAAATCAAAGAATAAAGGAAGATCAATGGTAACCGTGAATTTTTTAGTCAATGGTTCCTGTTGGCCCATTTTGCCATTTGAGCTCCAGGAAGCTTGGAGATACTATTTTTGCATCAATCTTCACCAAATTTTTAGAAAATTCATGTCGTTTGTGCCTGCAAAGACTAATGAAATTGATTTTAAAGTTCAATATGTAGATATAAGGTGTATTTGAAAATGATTTTTTTCCATAGCTCGAGAAAAGATGTGAAGAGTCAGATCCAAGAGTTGCAGGGGTGAATTTGGAAGGAGAAAGGGTGAAATGATGAATAGAAAAAAATTCTGCATGCCTTGAGGATGAAAAGATGTGCCTCCATAGAGGATAATGATTCAAATATTTGCAATGATTCAACCTTTTGAATCACTTGGCAATTTTTTGTTGCAAATTTGTTAAATGTCCCTTTTCTATGAATCATGATGAATTTTTTGTAACAAAACTTGATGCTTGGCAATATTCTTTCCTTAGAAAATAAGGCTCGAATGTAATTGAATGTTATATATTGGATGAATTTTGTCATGCAAAGGATTTGAAGAGTTTTGGAAAACCCTAAGAAACTTAGAAATTTCATAGGAAAATTTGGGAAGAAGCCCATACTCTAAGTAACCACTTGAGAAGCTCATATCATTCATTTTGTATCAAATTTCAAATCATGTTAAGTTGGTTACACATGTATAGCCATTAACAAGCTTTGATATTGATTCAAAACATTTCCCTTGCTGATAAATCTGATCATTTTTTAGTTATTCTGTGTTGTCTCTTAGGAAAGATTTGTGAATGATTACATTTTTAGAATGATTTTCAATTTGTGTTTCTTGTTTCATATTTAATTCTTGTGTTTAGAATATCTCTTGATCATACATAGATCTCATTATTGTGATAGTTTAGTGGCAATTTGCAATCTCACATTCAGAAGAGCTTTCATCTGATGAAGAGTTAAACAAATTTAAAACCACTTCACCTTCCTTTGATTTCAGAGATTGTTTGTAAGCCTTTGGGTGTACCTTAGGCATGATCAAGTAGTGATTACTAAATGATTCATTAATTCATTCTAACTCAATATTTTTAGTAATAGATAATCAAAGATTGTGTGGAAGAGTGTAGATCTGGGTTTCCATTTGATGCACATATCCTCGTTGAAGGAGTGATTAACCATTTTGATGTTTTCTATTGTTAAGTTATTTTCTAAGTTTTTTCTGAAGTCCTCAAAGATTCTGGAAGACCTTGGTTTGTCTTGTCTAATATCCCACCCAAAAATCATTCAAAAACAACTAATCCTACCCATACTACCCCTGTTTTGTCCTCTGTATCAAACAAATGCAAACCCCACTGTTAAAATATGCAGAAGCAAATCAAGATTTTGAATGTCTTTAGTAACCTTGCCTTGCATTGAAAATATCTCCATAATTTGAAAGTGACAACTTGTGAAAGAAAAATTTGGAGTGTTGATCATATTTTCCCAAGGCCTTTTCATACCATTTACTCAAATTGAGTGGATATTCCATCTCCTTCATTCAAATATAGGTTACATTATAGGTTCTCTTACCTTGGTTGAAAGGCACAACCTAAAGTAGTTAGGATAAGATCACATTCCTC
Organism: Taxus chinensis; assembly: GCA_019776745.2. NCBI lineage: Eukaryota > Viridiplantae > Streptophyta > Pinopsida > Cupressales > Taxaceae > Taxus > Taxus chinensis. Next base: position 624,359,983 of record CM034152.1, on the reverse strand, counting down.
AAGGGTGCTACCCACTCCCCCAAGATTCAAGTGCTAACAAGTTAGATAGGTTGTTTTCCCTAGCTGTAAACGACACATAACATCATTTATCTGCCTCTCAATGTCTTGTTAAATCCATGATGCTACTTGACGCTTTGAGGAAGGTTAACTTTGGGTACCAACACCTCAATGGCGCTACTGCCGGGGACGTTGTTGAAAATATATGAGATATTTTGATACATGTCAAACCCTGGTAATGTTTCTTGCAAATGTTGCATGCTAGTACATTGTTGAAATATCATTCTATATTCAAGATTTGCAAGTTTTATAAGAAAAGGTTTCAAGATCTGTCTGCTCTTTTTTCCAATTTCCATCAGTTGTTGCACTTTGGTTGCATTGTGATTGATAGATTAAAGTAAAGGAAGGTTTGATTTATAAATTTTTGCAAGATTTCAGTGCTGACAGACATTTGATAGATTATTTTAGTGCATTTGCACAACTAGGGTGAAATTCCTTAGTGGTGAGTCCATGCTGATTTGATTTTGATAAATACCATTGTCTTAGTTTTCTGTCATTTGAAATTTGTTACTAACTTTTGCAAAGCTGGAAGGAAGAAGATTTGTCTTCGCTAAGGACCCTGCTAGGAGGTTGTTCTCAGACCTAGGAAAAATTAGGTTCTGGAGAAAAAAGAAAAGTGTGGAAAGTTGTTGGGAATATGACCTCAAGAAAAGAAATCTCCACTGCTGAGGGTGATCAACCTGTCATTGAAGTTGGCAGTTCTTCCTCAAGTAGCTCTAAGTTATATAGTCCTAATTATAGAGCTACATTCTCCATCTGGTGAGGGGCCTTCATCTACATTTAAAAAAATTTGCTTCTCACTTTGTCCCTATATTTTCCATATCTGACAGAGTTTTCCAAGAAGCAGAAACATTAGGGGATAGTCCTTTTGAAATCCATATCCCTATTCCCCACAGACCCCTCAGTCCTCATCATCTTGTATCTCCTAAAAATCCACCTCCACATCACAATATGGCTCAGCCCCCACCCAGACATCCATTTGTTGTCAATACCTTTGGTCCTATAAACTTTGGAGGGATGGCTGGTTATCCAAATGTTGTTCCACAAGATGTAAGGAATAGATTGCCTAAGCTCCAAGGTAACAATGTTATAACTAGGTGATCAACACCTAAAATTCTTCATTAATATGATGGAGGATTTTTAAATAGAGTTTGAGGATGTATACATCAAATTGTTCATCCACACATTAGAAGAAGATGCTAGAGATTGGTACAAGGCTCTGCGTGACAACTCTATTGACTCATGGGCTGAAATGAACAATGCATTTAGGTTGCAATATGGTGACAAGACATGATCCTAGATTTCTCTTGTCTGAGTTTGAAAACATTAAAAAGAAACCAAATGAATCAGTTCATGACTTTAACAAAAGGTTTAACAAAATTTTGAGGAGATTTCCTACCAATCTAAGGCCATGTGATGAGTCATGCTTAATCAAATATTTAGATGCATTTGATAAGAAGGTTGCATACTACTTGAGGGATAAAAACCCTAGCAATTTAAGGTAGGCCTTCACCATGGCTCTTGCAAATTGAAAACAATATCAAAGTAGTTGGGAAGCCTCCCAAGAGAGAGGGTGTAAAGTTGATAAATCCGCAGAAACCTCAAGCTAGCAAGGGTGCTGATTTAGAAAAGAGGTTGACAAAACGTTTGGCAGGTGTTGTCAAAGAAATTTCATACAAATTAACTCGGGCAGAAAAGGGGATTGACCAAGGTTCACAAGGTCAACAAAGAGCATGAAATCATGACAGATTTGGAATCATCCTAGGGGTGATCAAAGGCCAAGATGACAGAGGTAAAGGACCTATGGGAGGGGGAAATAGACAACCCCAAGCACGTGAAAGCAAATTGGTTCCTGACCCTCTGACTATCCAAGGTTTCTACTAGTTGAAGAGGCTAGTCAGATTGATTGGTGTGATAAGTGTCTTTATGCCCCATCCTCCATGTGAAGTGGACCAACAAGTTGATGAAGCTAATAATAAAGATGGTACTGATGATGATATCTACATGGTGGGTTGTTCTTCAAGTTCACAAAAAGGAGCAACATCAACTGAGTTAATAAGTGTAAGGACTGTTGCAACCTTTTGGGATTGCATCAACCAGGTACCACTTCTTCCTCCTTCTCATACTTATGAAATAGATGTAGTGCAATCTTATGAGATACCTAATAATGAATTTGAGTATTTGAGAGCTTTGATGATAAAAATTTATGATGGGGGTATACCTTCATGAAGAGGATAGACAATTATTAATGAATGTTGTTGTTTGCCAAGAAAAAGAGTATAACACTAGGAGAAAAGTTGTTAAAGGAGCTAGGCCTCAAGCCAAACCTAAAACTCCCTTGCTTACAAGCATTCCCAAGATGGATCCTAAGAAAGACCACATCTCCTCATGCCCAAGCTGCCAAAAATTCAGTCCCATCTGATGATTTTTCCATCTTCATCCCAATGTTGCCTTGCCAAAGAATGCTCCATATGACATAGCCCAAGTTCTAAGTTAGATTAAGGTTAGTGTTCTAATTATTGAGCTACTTAGAATTCCTGAGCACAAGAAGAGAGAATTTGAATACTTGGGATTGAAGGAAGAGAAAAGTACCCAGGAAGAAATATAAACATTGTGGAGACTCCTCTAATCATTGTAGATTCAGAAACACCACCAACATTAGAGGATCTTGGAGAAGCACCTGAGGTATACTTGGGAACATCCCTTGTTGAATCTCAATTGAACGTTGATCCATTCTTCACCACTTTGATCATTAAGGATAGATTGCTTCATAATTTTATGTTTGACTCGGGTGCATCATGCAATGTCATGCCTCTTGAGGTCATGAATGAGTTGGATATCAAAGTGACAACAACATATGGAAGATGTACTACCATGGACTCTAGAGAAGTGCCCTGTTGTTGGGTGTGTAAAGGGCTTGGTAGTGCAGCTTGCAGCTTATCCAGGTAAGAAATTTGAAACTTGATGTAGTCATTGTTGATTGCCTAGCCAAGTGGGGCATGTTGCTGTCAAGAAAGTGGGCTGCAAGTGTTGGTGGCAGCATTCAGATGGATATGTCCTTTGCTACTATCCCAATTGAAGGCAACCTTGTCAAGTTGTATGGGGAGAAGAAGATGTTGCATCTAATTGAGGATCCCAACAATGCTTCCTATGAAGTGTTGTTTGTCTGATGTTGATGCTGACAATTTCATTGGATTTGTTGATGGAAAAGAAAACAAGATGGATCAGTCAAAGTGCCTTGAGGTGGTAGGGTCTCCATGGACCTTGTTTTTTTATGGAGCTTGCTCCAAGTTTGGGAATGGTGCTGGTATAGTCTTGACTTCTCCAAGCATGGAAGAGTTTGTCTTCTCTTTCAAACTTAATTTTGAATGTACTAATAACATTGCAGAGTATGAAGCATTGTTGTTAGGATTAAGGATTGCTTGGAAGTATGGAGTGAAAGACATTGTTGCAAAAGGAGATTCAAAATTAGTTGTCAAGAAAATAAGAAAATTGTATGCTACAAAAAATCAGCGGATGAAACAGTATAAACATGCAGTTTGGGATCTGATTGAAATGTTTGATTCCTTCAACATTGTGCATCATGACAGAAGTCTCAACATAGTTGTAGAAAGGCTAGCAGTGTTGGGGTCAAGATTTGGAAATTGTACCATTTCTCCTTTTTGCGAGTATGACATTGAGATACTCACTAGGCCATCAGTCCCTGATAATGTGAAGCATTGGCAAGTGTTTAATGATGATGCTCAGGTTCAGATATTCTTGTAGAATCAAGGTGATTTTGTTGATCATCTTGTTGATTTTGAACCATTAGTATGTGCAGTTGATGGAAAAGAAACTTTGTTTGGAAAGGATATCATCCAATTAAAAACTAACACCATCCCTAGAGGATTGGTTGCCTTAGAGTCAAATTTTAACAATGTTGATTGTGTAGTCAATAGAAACATGTTTTCATCTAGGGATGTTGAAGAACATGATTTGGGAACAAAGGAGAAACCAAGGAAGATCTGGTTGGGTAGCAACCTGAGCAAATAAGAAAAACAGTCCTATGCTCAACTGTTGAAAAAATATCAAGACTACCTAGCTTGGTCTTATTCTGAGTTAAAGGCATATAGAGAGGATTTGTTTCAGCATGAGATCCCTCTTGAGCCTAAGGCCAAACCATTCAGATAGAGGAAGAGACCAATTAATCCACTCCTCTCTATGAAAATGCAAGAGGAATTAAAGAAGTTGAGAGATGGAGGGATCATTCAGCCCACAAGGTATTCCTCTTGGGTTGCAAACCTAGTGCCTGTCAGAAGAAGAATGGAGATATCAAAACTTTGTGTAGATTTCAAAAATCTAAACAAAGCATCAATGAAGGAAAACTATCCCTTACCAAATATGGAAAACATGTTGTAGTTAGTAATGGGTTCTGAGTTGCTTTCTACATTGGATGGCTTCTACAGATACAATCAAGTGGTTGTCAAAGAATTAGAAAGACTTAAGACAACATTTACCACTCCTTGGGGGACATATGTTTTTATCAGGATTCCCTTTGGTTTGATGAATGTTGGTGCCACTTTTCAAAGAGCAATGGATGTTGCTTTTGCTGGTTACATCAATGATTTTATTGTTGTTTACCAAGATGATGTGACTGTGTTTTCTAGGGACATAAGTGATCACTTGCAACACTTGGAAAAGATGTTGATCAGATGTAGGGAATATGGAATTTCTCTCAATCCAAAGAAGTGTCATTTTGGGGTGCAAAAGGCCAAGCTGCTTGGTCATATTGTATCAAAGATGGTGTCATGATTGACCCTAAGAGGGTGGAAGCCATCAGCAAAGTCCCTATTCCTAGAAGCAAGAAGGGTATCCAATATTTCTTTGGGAAGATTAATTTTATCAGAAGGTTTGTGTCTAACTTTGTTGAGTTAACTCTCCCCATTACATGCATGTTAAAGAAAGACCAGGTAATCAAATGGGAGGAGGCTGTTATTTAGGATTTTGAAGGAATTAAAGAAGCATTGAAGCATGCACCTATTTTAGCAGCTCCAAATTACAAGAATCCTTTCCAAATCTTCTCCTTTGCTTCTGAAAATACCATTGCATCAGTTTTGCTACAAAAGGATGAGGATGGGGCTGAGAGGCCTATTGCCTTCTTTAGTAAGGCTTTACAAGCCGCTGAGTTAAAGTACACAATCATGGAAAAATAAGCATTTTCCTTGGTGAAATCAACAAAGGTTTTCAGGCCTTATATCTTAAGTTCAAAAGTTATTGCTTATGTTCCCCACACCATGGTAAAAGACATCTTATCAGAGATGGAGATCTCAAGAAAAATATGTAGATGGGTGAACAAACTGCAAGAGTACAACATGGACATCCAAACCACAAAGTTAGTACGAGGTTTGGGTCTTGCTAAGCTTATGGCTGAGAGCAACTTGCAGAATGTAGAAGTGAATGAAGTAGAGGAAGAAATGGAAGATATTCTTGAGAAGTTGGTAAGTTCTGAGTGGTACAAGGATGTAATCTTTTACCTCAAACACCTATGCTGCCCTGGTCATTTAAATAAAAATCAGAAAAGATCCCTCAAGCTCGCTTCTCAAAAATACATTATCACTGACTTTGGGCTGGCTTGGAAGAACCCTAAAGGTGTCCTCTTGAAATGTATAACTGAAGATGAAGCTCCCAAAATAGTTGTTGATTTCCATGGGGGAGTTTGTGGAGGACACTTTGTCTGGCAGAGTTACAGCACATAAAATTTTGAGAGATGGTTATTGGTGGCCTACTCTCTTCAGAGATACAACCCTGTTGGTTAGAAAATGTGAGAGTTGCTAGTGTTTCTCTGGAAGAATGAAAGCTTCATGCTCCCTTCCTTTGCAGCCTGTATCAATTGAATATCCTTTCAAACAATGGGGAATGGACTTCATTGGTGAGATTTCAGACCCTTCTAGTGCTGGACATAAGTGGATTCTAGAAGCCAGGGATTACTTCACCAAGTGGGTAGAGGCAATCCCCACCAAGAAATAAACACACCAAGTTGTTATGGACTTCTTGTGGAATCACATTGTATGCAGATTTGGTGTGCCAGTCAAGATTGTAGTTGATAATGCTATGTGTTTCAGAGCCAAACCTTTGATGGCAATGTGCACAAAATATGGAATCAATCTGACCTATTCTTCAAACTATAATCCCCAAGGGAATGGACAAGCTAAGTCCAGCAATAATAACTTGTTGAAAATTATCAGAAGAACCTTGGAACAAAACAAGAAGAAGTGGGGTGAACAACTGAAGTTTGTATTTTGGGCTGATAGGATAACTACCAAAAGAGATACTAGTATGAGACCATTTGAGTTGGTGTATGGAACTCAAGCTCTGCTGCCCTTACATCTATAATTATCTTCATTTTAGTTTGTTCAACAACTTGAAGATCAAGAGCTCAATCCATATGAAGCAAGGATTAATCAGATTGTTGAGCTTGATGAAGAGAGAAGGGCATCCCACCAAAGGCATGTCAAGTTCAGAGAAAGGATGAAGAAATTATTTGACAATAAATTAGCACCAAGAGCTTTCATTATTTGAGATCTTGTGTTATTATGGGATAGCCAGCATGAAGATAAGGGCAAGCATGGTAAGTTTGATGCATTATGGATGGGCCCTTACTCCATTGATATCCGAATTATTGAGAATACCTTCTTTCTCAAGGACCTAGATGGGGAATTGCTTGAAATTCCTATTAATGGTAGGCATTTGAAGCATTTCTTGGATTAATCCCAAAATTTGAGATATGCACCACCTGTACAGTGTATAATCTTTGTTTTTTGGCTCTGTTTTTTACTGTTTTATCGGTTTGTGGTTTGCCCTATTTCTTGGCAGCCATTTTTATTGGTTTCTTGGTTTATTTTTTAAGGATGGTTATGGTTTTTATTGCCCTGCATATTGACTCCTTCTCCCAATGGATATTTTTGGCACTTGGTCTGCTTTTTATTCTTATGGCACTCATTGGGAGTGCCCATCCCCGAGCAGGAGCCAATGTTGGTGCCATTTTTGAGCTTACACCGTGTTGCCCTAATTTTTCCTTCACTATACTTGCTCTAAAATGTTTTTCCTTTCAAATTGATGATCTACAAATTTTCCCCTCCAATCAAATGCTTTGAAATGCTCAAAAACTTGTTGATTTGCCCTAATTTGAAAGAAACCTCCATATGTGCCCTGTTTTGTGCCCCAACTTTTTCAAATATGCGGGCTCTGTCCTTTTTTCATTTTTGCCTAATCGTGAAAGTTCAAAATTGATCGATTTACACTTTTATGCCTTTGAAAATCCAATTCTATGATCAAAAATGCTTTAAAAACAAGTTTTAGTTAGTTCAATTTCAAAAAAATTGCCATCCTTAGCGAAAAAATCAAATTGTAGGGCATCCCTGGCATTTTCTATGTTTTCACGGTCAGACAGGCGTCATTTTCCCGTCAAATTATTTCTTAGCATTCATTGGCAACGTGATTTGTTCTAATTGGCTGAGCGACGGCGGATAATTGTTTAAACTTATCATTTTTTTCTTTTTTGGCAAAAGGGTGATTTTGGTCCCATGGCTCCGCTTCACTTTGATTGGTTCTAATGTTGCTTACGTTGCACTTTTTGATTGGAGGAGGAGCAGCGGATCTTTTTGAGAACTTGTTATTTTTAGTTACTTTGGCTAAAAGTTTCAAATTACCCCGTGGCCCTACCAAGTGCTAATTTGCTTGCTTTCAAGCGGCGGGTATTTTTGGTGCTCTAAGGCATTTTTGCAATTAAGACACATGGCCCAATTTTGAAAGGTCAAAGGGGAGCATGGGCCACCAGTGGGTTTTGAAAAAATTCAAATTTTGTGAAGGAGGTATGAAGAAAAAAGGAGAGTCATGGCCCCGCAGTGAAACATAGAAAGACATGTGGCATGGACATAATCGAAGATGTAGGCCCACGGGGGTAATTTGGAAATAGTTTATTTTTTCCAAAAAAGAGGCAAGGATGTAGAATTGTCCCACGTTTTCATTGGGACCCACTTTGGGACATGTGTTAAGCCCGTTTTCAAGGGGCGGAGATGTGGAGAAAATGTCAAAATTTTCCATTTTCTCCCGAAAATTTTAAAAGGTAAAATGAAGCTCCCATATCCATTTCTAACATAATGGTGTCACGTGGCCATTTCTTATAAAAGGTGCAAAATGGAAAAAGACACCTCCAAGTCTTGTCTCTAATGGTTTTTCTCCACGTGGATGGTTGGGGTTTGATGTTAAAAGGGGGAAATCGACGGTTCCTGTGTGTTGCACCATTTTGACCATCATTCGAGCTCTAAGAAGTTTGGAGATGCATTTTTTGCATCAATCTTCACCAAATTTTTGGCAAATTCATGTCGTTGTTGCCTACAAGGATCAATGGAATCGATTTTGAGGCTCAATTTATAGATCTAAGGTATTTTTGAAATAAAATTTGGTTTGGGCTCGAGTAAAATGTAAAATACCAGATACAAAAAGTTACAGAGGTAATTTTGGAAAGTATAAAGGTGAAATGATGAAAGAAAGAGGGTCTGCGTGCATGAAGAATGAAAAATGTGCCTCCACAAAGAACAATGATCTAGATTTTACAATGATTCAAATTTTTGAAACACCTGGCATCCTTCGAATGTTTTTCTATTAGATGTCCCTTTCTGTGAATCATGAGGAATTTTGTAACAAACTTGATGCCTTGTCATATTCTTTCCTTGGGAAAGAAGGCTCGAATGTAATTGAATGTTATTTATTGCATGAATTTGTCATGCAAAGGGTTGGAAGAGTTTGGAAAATCCTGAGAAACTTATAAATTTCACGAGAAAATATGGGAAGAAGCCCATACTCTAAGTGACCACCTGAGAAGCTCATATCATTCATTCTGTATCAGCTTTCAAATCATGTTAAGTTGGTTGCACATGTATAGCCATTGACAAGCTCTGAGATTGTTTCAAAACATTTCCCCTGCTGATAAATCTGATCATTTTTGAGTTATTTATTGTTGTCTCTGGGAAATATTTGTGAATGCTTACATTTCATAATGCTTTTCAATTCGTGTTTCTTGTTTCCTGTTGCAGTCTTGTGCTTAGAATCTCTCTTGATCATACATAATCTCATTATTGTGATAGTTTAGTGGCATTTGCGATCTCACATTCAGAATATCTTTCATCTGATGAAGAGTTAAACAAGTTTAAAACCACTTCACCTTCCTTTGATTTCAAAGATTATTTGTAAGCCTTTGGGTGTACCTTAGGCATGATCAAGTAGTGATTACTAAATGCTTCATTGATTCATTCTAGACTCAAGTTTTTGTGATAGATAATCAAAGATTGTGTGGAAGAGTGTAGATCTGGGTTTCCATTTGATGCACATATCCTGGTTGAAGGAGTGATTAACCATTTTGATGTTTTCTGTTGTTAAGTTCTTTTCCAAGTTTTTTTGAAGTCATCAAAGAGTCTGGCAGACCTTAGTTTGTCTTGTCTAATCTCCCACCTAAAAAACATTCAAAAAACAACTAGTCCTACCCATACTACCCATGTTTTGTCATGTGTATCAAATAAATGCAAACCCCACTGCCAAAATATGCAGAAGAAAATCAGGATTCCGAATGTCTCTAGTAAGCTTGCCTTGCATTGAAAATATCTCCATAATCTAGAAGTGACAACTTGTGAAAGATAGATTCAAAGTGTTGGTCATATTTTCCCAAGTCCTTTTCATACCATTTGCACAAATTGAGGGATATCTCCATCTCCTTCACAAAACAAAGGTTACATTATAGGTCCTCTTACCTTGCTTGAAAAGCACAACCTCAAGTAGTTAGGATAAGATAACATCCCTCAAGGGTGCTACCCACTCCCCCAAGATTCAAGTGTTAACGATTCAGATAGATTGCTTTCCCTGGATGCAAACGAAACATAACATCATCTATCTACCTCTGAGTGTCTTACTAAATCCATGATGTTGCTTAAGATTTGAGGAAGGTTAACTTTGGGTACCAACACCAAGGAAAATATGGAAGGAGCTTTATTTGCTAAATTTTTGGGTTCCTGACCCAACATTGACTTTTTCTGTAGCTGGTCCAAGAGAAGATGGGCGCAAAATGGAACTATTAAGGTAACTCCTTATGCAAATGGTTTCTTCTTAATATCTTTACCTAGTAAAGAACACGTTTTAATAATTTTGGCTACAGGGCCCTGGTTCATTTGTAAGTCCTATGTGGTGGTCCAACAATGGGAACTAGCCTTCAATCCTTTTGAAAAACAATCTTTCAATATCCTATATGGGTGAATCTCTGTGGTTTACCTCTTGATTTCTGAGAACATGAGGTCCTTATTGGTATATTCAAAAGCATGGGAACCCCGATAGTGATAGATCATGTTACTAATTCCAAAACCAGGCTCACGCATGCAAAATTTGTGTTAATATTAAACAAGAAGCTACACTGGAAGAAAATATCACATTGATATCAAAATTTGGAGATTGGGTGCAAAGATTTGAGTATGTGTCATCCCATTTTGTTTACTGCAAATGCAAAACTATGGGGCGTGATCCTTGAAGGTGTCTAACAGAGAAGAAGAAGCATGAAAGAGATCCAAAATCTCACCCTGTGGCTCTGAATAAAGTTAATACAGAATGGAGAAAGGTTGAGAAAAATGGAAGAATCATTAGTCAGGATCCTGAAGGGGATCAAGAGGCTACTAAGGAGACTATAGATGCAGATACACAAGTTGCGGTGGAAGAGAAAGCTCTAAAGAAAAAACTTGAAAGGGTAGAAGAAAATAATGATAATATTAGCGATGAGGATTTTATATCTTGAAATATTAAACAGAAGGAAGCTAGGTATCTAATAAATTCAGAAGGAAACTATGCATTGAAAGTGGCTTAGGGAGTTTCACTAGAAGAAGTATCCTCGGTTGGACACAGTTCTTTTGGCCAAAGACAGGAGGAAGGAATCTCAACATCCAATTTCTTTTATCTCTTGATGGGAGGGATTTTCCTGGATTCTATTGATCCAGTGCCCTCCCCTGCTACCCCAATAACAGAGACTAAGCCTATTACTAGAAGCAATTTCAGAGTAGATGTGGGTAAAGACTTGACTCTGAAAGGGAGGAAATCAAACAAGGAGAAGAGGGAGACCCTGGTAAATAAATATATGGATAGGGATTTACAGAAACCCCTTATGTTTCCTCACTCAAAGAATAAATGATTTTATTATCATGGAACATAAGAGGGTTGAATAACCCCAAAAAACAAAGAATTATGAAGGATTTTATGAACAAATATAAACCTGATATTTTTATGATCCAAGAAACAAAAATGAGTACTGAAAGATTCAAAGAAGTAAGTAGGGAGATCTGGAAAGATGATATTTGGGCTAGGATTAGCTTGGATGGTGCTTCTAGAGGCATTGCCACTATCTGGAATCCCTTCTTGGTCAAAGGGGAGGTGCTTCTTTCTTCATTCAACCATATCTCCATGGGATTTACGGATTTAGTCTCACAAAAATCCTAGATTGTGACTAATATATATGCCCCCAACTCCGTTGTTGGTAGAAAGAACCTTTGGGGAGAACTCATTAAGGGGAACATGTTGTTTGAAGATTGTGATTGGATTGTTGGGGGAGATTTCAATACCCCTCTCTCTCGGGGGAAAAAGGGAGGAACCATTTCATATATTGATAGTATGGAGGATCTGGCTAATTTTTTAGCACATAATGATCTTTTTGATCTTGAGCTTGGAGGGTCCAAATTCACTTGGGCTAACAGAAAAAATGGTTAGGATCTCATACAGATCAAATTGGACAGATTTTTGGTGAGTCATACTTGCATGATTGATCAACTATATTCTCTATCCACCTTGCCCATAATTGGATCTGACCATAATCCTATCATCCTTAAGTTGGGAATGGTTATTCCAAAAAAATCCACACCATTTAGATTTGAAAAAATGTGGCTCAAACACCCTGACATCCTCATGAGAATTCAGGAATAGTGGGGGATTACGATTCACGGGGTCTCAATGTTTAAATTAAGTTTCAAGTTGAAACATCTTAAACAAAACCTAAAAATCTGGAATAAGGAAATTTTTGGGAACATCTTACAGACTAAGAGAAGAAGAGAGGAATATTTAAGGACTATTGAGGAGATGATGAAGGAATATGGGCTCAACCAAGCACTTAAAATTCAATAGCAGGCTCTCCTCATTGAATATCATGATATCTTGGCCAAGGAGGAAGTCTCCTGGAAACAAAAATCTAGATTTAAATGGCTAAAGGAGGGTGATAGAAATACAAAATTCTTCCACTTATATGCTACCTCCAGGACCAATCAGCTCAAGATCAAAGAAATCATGAAAAATGATGGCACACTTACTGGTGATGAAAAATAAATCAATGAAACGATCATCAATTATTTTAGGGATTTCTTTCTCCCAGGGTTAGATCCGAATAGAATATCTTAGGAGAAGGCTTTAGGCCTCTTCCAGAATGTCATCATACAACAGGATGATAGAGATATTCTTCTCATTCCAGGTGAGGAAGAGATCAAATATGTTTTTTTGACATAGAACCAGATAAATCCCCTGGGCCAGATGGGTTCCTGTCCTTCTTTTTCCAACAGTTTTGGGAGGTGGTAAAGAATGATGTCATTGAGATGATCCAGGATTTCTTTAGTAACGGCCAGATCCTGAAAAAAATCAACAACACCTTCCTGGTCCTTATTCCCAAGATGATAGGGGCCAAGCAAGTGAAAGATTTTAGACCCGTTAGCTTGTGCAACACTAGCTACAAATTAATCACCAAAATTATTGCTTTCAAGCTTAGGAAAGTTCTGGCCAATTTCATCTCTCCTAACCAAGGGGCTTTTGTTCCTGGAAGACAAATTCTGGATAGAATTGTGGTCATCCAAGAGGCCATTTATTTTGTCAAAATCTCAGGAATATCTGCAATGTTTGTCAAGCTGAATATGCATAAAGCATATGATAGAGTTTCATGGGCCCTTCTCTGAGCCATCCTGACCAAGGTGGGTTTTGATGCATTTTTTATCAACATGGTTATGGTTTGTATTTCTTCTTCCAGATTCTCTATAATGATCAATGGTAAACTAGAAGGTTTCTTTCAATCCAGTAGGGGACTCATACATGGAGATCCCCTCTCCCCCTTTCTCTACGCAATTATGGTAGAAACTTTAAGTAGACTTTGCAACGAGGTGGTTTCCCTAAATCTCTTACACTGTCTCAAAATTTCTAATGGTATTCAATCTACTTGCCTTAAACAATTTGTTGATGACAATTTCTTGATGGGGAAGTCTTCTATGCAGGAAGCATCTACCTTCAAAGAAGTTCTGATTGAGTATGAGGAGGTTTGTGGGAAGTTGGTTAACTTCCTCAAAAGTGTCATTTTCTTCATTAATGTGGAAGAGCAATTCCAAGTGATTCCTATTTGGGAATGCCCCTCATCCATAAAAAATTGAACCCATACATATGGAACACCCTACTCGAGAGAGTTTCCAATAAATTGTCTACTTGGAAGGTGATTCTCTTTTCTCTTGCTGGAAAATTCCAACTTCTCCAAAGCTCTCTTCAAGGTGTTCCTATCTATGTCATGTCATTTTTTCTTCTTCCGATCAAGATCTTGGAGGCTTTGTAAAAAATGTAAAAAAGGTTCATGTGGGCTGGTGCTGAGGAGAAGTTCTAATTTCCACTTGTAACCTGGGAAAAAGTGACCAAGCCAAAAGCTTGTGGTGGGTTGGGATTAAAGAATATGAGAATCACGAATGAAGCACTTGTGGCTAAATATGGTTGGAGATTGATAAAGGAAGAAGGTATTTGGATTGATATCATCAAAAGGAAATATCTAAGGAATACTGGCAGAATAGAGACTTTCTTTCTACAGGACAATATCCCTAGGGGATCCTTCTTTTGGAATTCTTTTCTCTCTTCTAGGGAGATCTTGAGTAGGGGTATTAAATGGAATATTGGAAAGGTGATAGAATTCACTTTTGGAGGGATTTCTAGCTTTTTGATAAACTGTTAGTGGAGGAAGAACCTAGGAGAATTGTGGCGCAGTTCTATGAAGACAATGGTAAAGTTTGGGTTAGATATTATTGGATCTTCCCCAATAATCATGTTTCTTGAGAGAAGGTGCTACCACCCCCCCAATTTCATTCGAGACATTCAACTTTTTGACAATCTCAACTCTAATTTAAAGAACCTTTTTATTCCCTTCTTCCAATAGAATGAGGGCTCTATTATATGGAAGGAAGAGGATTCTGTAAATTTCTCTGTCAAATCAGCTTATCTCCTAAATTTCAAGAACTCTAGTCAAAAATACTACTGGGGAAAACTTTGGGTGAAGGATATTTTTACCGAAAGTAAACATTTTCTTTTGGCTGGAAACTCAGAACAAAATCCTCACTATTGATAATTTGAGGAAACGTGGAATGGTCCTTCCCAACGATAGATGTGTGCTTTGTACAAAAGAGGAGGTAAGAGTCAACCACCTTCTCATCTCCTACCCCTTCACTCAAGTAGTGTTCTCCAAAGTAATGGAGCTTTTCAAAGTGCAATGGGTCTACCCTAAATCCATTGAGGAAAAATGGTTACAATGGGATTGTCCTTTCAGGTATCCCTTTCTTACGGTGACCTGGAGGATGGTCTTTCCCCACTTCATCTGGAGCTTATGGAAGGAAAGGAATGCTCTCATGTTTAGAAATCAGAAAGCTAACATCAGAAAGGTCATTACTCGTTTGATTTCCTTTATTAAAGAGAACTCCAATCTCATTAAGGTGAAGACTAAAAAGGATTACTCTAGCAAATAAGAGGAAGTTCTCAAACAGTTCACCTTTAATCCACCTCAAGCCATATTCCTGACCACTACCATTAAGTGGGATAAACCAGAAATTGGGAAATTCAAACTTAATTTTGATGGGGCTTTGAAAGGTAACCCTGGTCTGGTAGGTGGAGGAGGCATAATCAGAGACCATAATGGGGACTGGATCCTTACATATGCTGGCCCTTTGGGGACTCAAAGTAACAATTTGGCTGAAACCCGGGCTCTCCTTTGGGGTGTCAGGCTTGCTAAGGAAAAAGGAATTAAACACATTATTATTGACGGGGACTCTCTTCTCATTATTAATGCCATCAGCAAGACTAATCTCCATAATTGGGCATTGGGTAATATTATTCATGGTATCAAAGAACATCTTAAAAGCTTTGATACCTATATCATCAACCATATCCCTCGAATCGGCAACACATGTGTGGACAAATTTACGAAATGAGGGAGTTCAAATCAATGATTTAAAAGTGTGGCAAAAGGCGACGTCATTCCTGTGTCTATTAATGATATTATTAATCATGAAAAATCATAGGGAATTCACCTTAAGTCACCTGAGGGATAATAAAGGGCTGAGTGTCCAAAATTTCAAGAGAGATATGGATTTGATCTTTTCTTGGGAAGAAAATTCTAATATCAAAATTTGTAGGTTTCAACGAGCTAAGAATTACGGGAAAACTTCGACCATCATGGGTGGAGATAGAACCATATTTGATCCGTCCAGCAATGGGAGCATTGTGGATGATAAGTCTATGTGGCACCTATTTAGGATTGGAGGTTTTAGGAAATTTATTTCCAGATTCCAAGGGTATGATCCCTCGCTAACTATGGAGTTTGGTCTAGCGTGGAAAGAGGAGAAGCCAGTGATCAGGGGCATGGAAATTGAGACGTCAGAGGAGCCCATTGCTCATATTATGGGCATGGACATGGAAGGTCTAAAAATATTTAAGGATAGGAATCGGAGGGAGTACGAAATCAAAACTTTCTTTGTGGGAAAGGAAACTTTACATTACTTCACTGATGGCATTGCTCGCTCCTGTATTCCTGGCGTATGGAGGGAGGTCTGTCTACACATCATGAAATATCTTACTCTAGAAGGTAAATATCGAAATATATATACTCACCACTTGTCCTTTCTAAATATGTTCAGGCATAAGAAAAGTCTCAGTATCCCCTTCTTTTTATTTATGTCTCTGACTACCTCAGTGAAGGAATTCCAAAGGGGCAGGGTGGAGTCCCCCATTCACGAGGGACTCATCCTTCTATTGTTTCATAATGAGAAACCGACCCAAGATAAATGTATGCCCCAAATTGAGGATGAGGAGGACATTACCCTGGAAGAATGTATTTCAAAGGTGAGAGAGGGTAATCTAAGCACTAAGTAGATGGGAGAGGGGAAGAAAGAGGAAGGGATGGATAAGCAAGAAGTGGGCCCATCGAAGGGTAAGGATAAAGAGCCCACGAAAGGAGGGCATGATCTCGAGATGTGGAAGAAAAAAATTTAATATTTGGAGACGATGGTTCAGGTCATGGAAGATACCAACTCGGTGGTGAGGAAGGGCATGATTGATAGCATTGAAGCCACAAAACAAATATGTTTTACCCAGAAGAACATTAGAGGGGATATCAAGCAATTGGATACTCTAGTTTGGGAGTTGGGCATTTGGTTGGAAGCTCTCGAAAAAGAGAAACGAAAAAGGAGGCGGTCCAATTCTGATGAAGAGGAGGACGAGGAGGATGGGACCGAGGAGTATTCTAAGGAAGAGGATGTTGAAGATCCCCTAGAAGAAGCTGAAGATGGACCTCAGCAGGAAATTTGAGACCACAGAGGTTAAACCCTCCAACAATTATAAAGATAACTAAAGGAAATTTCCCTGAACTATCTGCGGAATTTTGGGGAACTATCTCTGGTCCTTTTCAGTTTTATGGTTTAGGTCTCTTTTGTTAGTTGCTTTTCTGCACCCCCTCTTTTGTTTTGGAGTTAAGTATGTTTAAGTCTTCGGGTCCTATCCCTCTTTTTGTTTCTCTTGGTTCTGTCACGATGTAATATTTTGTTTTTGGCCTCTGAGAGCCCATCCCTTCCTCTTACCCTATCTAATAAAAATGATATGTATTGTTGTTAAAAGAATTGTTCTTAGTATATTTTGAAAATGAAATACCAATGCGGTTATATTTTATAGTGTCGAATTGGATGTGAATTTTCACTCAATGTAGCACATATTTTATCAAGATATTAAAAAAATCTTTTGCTATATTAATTATTGGTTTACTTCCTTAACACCCAAAATTCTAGGCATAATATCCTCTCATCAAAACTAAAAAAATTAAAAGAACAAGCTATAAGGCCTATTGTATTTCTTTATCCCATTTGAGTCTTTTTTTCCCAGGGTATAAAACACTAATCATGTTAATCAAATACTCTAACCTCAATAATCATCTTCTTGTTTTGCAACTAATGCATCTTATTAAAGACCTTTTTCCTTAAATTTTCAGAGGTGTTGTTTTTATGTTGTGATTTACCTCATATTGGGATGAGTGAAGTGATCATGTATAGGTGTTGTAGGTCTAACCATATCATGATCAAGTTAACCCCCTTGTGCGTACTTTCCCTTAGTACCCTAGTGGGTGGCCAAAGCCTTGTAGGATAATTGGTGGTTGTACCTACGATTGATCTCTTGTGAGATCTAAATTATGTGAGTGGAGACTACATTTTAAATTTAATTGTGTAATTACCCAACAATTGAAATATGTATTTAGAAGGCTTTTGAAATGCATAAGATTGTTTGGGTTATTTCTCTTTCAATATACACTTATACTTCCATGTCTAAGAGCATTGAAATGAGTTGTCTTGTGCAAGGTCATACTTCTTGTACTCTTAAATCTCTAAGTGTTACGTAAGTGTTATAGGAATTAATTTTATTCCAAAACTATGATAATACAGGACCAAAGTAATCGTGTGAATGTAGTTAGTGAAAGGGTAAATAATATTAAACTAAGGAATGACCACTACGAAAATGGTACACCATTGAGCGATGTCAAAACTAACTAAAATGTCATATGTGATCATAAAATGAATGTGATAAAGTAGAGCTCCATGAATAATACAACAACCTAATAAATTGGAAAACCAAATATGATGCATGATCACATGGTTTGTTTGCATAAATGGGGATTAAACAATTATGCTATTGAAATAATAAAATGTAGCCTTGAGAATGGTCTTGCAAGTTAAGGAAATTGCACTCTAGTTGGACTTGTAAAAGTTAGTAAAACCCTTGGCATAGATAGGAATATATTAAAGCTAGAATCACTCAGGAAGTAGAATTTATGGTCGAAACATGTAATTAACTCATTGCTACTAGAAGTGAACCCTTAAGATGATGGAATAGAATTAGTTTGAAATGTCATATTCATCAGCTTAGATTCAAGGCAAAATATCTATAAGATGAAGATAGGTGTAATGTGCTCTTCCATGCGCAATATGATTGTCAAAATATGAATTCCTAAAAGGAGCAACAGACTGTGAATCACGAAATCTACAACTTAATTAGTTAACCTACATTGTTGGTTATAATAACTTGAAGATTAAAATAATGTATTGTTAGTATTAAAAAATTCTATGAAATGAGCTCGGGATAGGTTTTCTATTGTTCTAGTAACCTTCCTTTTTCTTCCTGTGAATCTTCCTACTTGTAACGAGAGTATTTTTCCAAACCAAGTAAACATGACTCTCTCAAAATAAATCCTGAAGTTGAATATTAGAAGACACGTGTGTGTAAATATGTTCCTAATCACAATCATGCTATATAAAGTTATTTCCACAAGAAAAATGAGTGAATTCTAAATAAACCACTATAGGTGAAATGTTAAATCAAAAACATGCCACCTAGTTGTAAAGGAACGAAGGGACCCATGTTCTGTGTTCTTCAGAAAACTATATTCAACTAATAAAAATACAATTAAAATAAATATTTCACCATGAATAACGATGTGTTGTGGGAAGTGCATGTGAGTAAGTGTATCTTTTCGTGGGTCATTGTTGTACCTTGTCATTTTTAGACATGTGGCTTTGATGTGCATCATGTGTTTCATGTTATATATGTGGGTCCATGGTTATGCAAATGTCTTATGTGTTATACATTATCCTAATTGATCACATGTGATGTTATGTATCAAGCAATATTAGCCAAAAAAATTATCTGGTTATTATGTCTATTGTATTTTGGTGTTGAAAATGTGGGCAGTACAAAATTCATAGGCACGTAAGTTTAGAGCTAGACCAACTACTCCAATGACACTCATCCATAAACCGGATAGATAGATTCAACAACTTCCCGAATTAGGATTAATATAGAGAGGGGTAGAGAGGAGCACCTTGAATCGATGAAAGCATGAATTGGACCGATGGGATCAATTGAATGACTGATAGTGGGAATCAGGCACTGCCTCCCTCTTCCCCTCTTCCAATAGTGGGCGGCGCTTTCTGCTTCCTCACTAATTAGCTCTATTGGTTCACCCAGCCACCACATAAAGAAGCATGCCTTGTCTATTATAGAGATAGATTGAAGCTACGACGCCCTGCTCAAAATTGCTTTCCCTCAAGTAATTGAAAGATGAGATCCCAAATCAACCTTGGGAATTTATAATTTTCAACCCTCTGTAAAGTCCCCTTTTCAGAATTAATTATTTTTGGATAACTTGGAGCCTATTTTTATTATTTTCCATATGCTAATGGGAAAGTGAAAGAGGAAAATACATTAATTTAAGTGGTCCAAAGATATTTTATATTTTAATTGGAAAAGGACACTTAAAGTTAAAGTAAAATAATAATAGAAGGTTGAATTCTATTATTAGGGTGTGTGTTAGATTTTATAAATAAATAGAGCAACTGTCGACATTGCAACCACTGAAAGGCAGGGTCTGACATTCACAACTTTCTCCAGATTTTCCTCACTTGCAAAACTATGCATTTCATCTTCTTTTTCATTCGACAAGTACTCAAATATGGCGTACGTACCAACACTTGGAGCAAGAAGAAAGGAGGATTCAAGACTACTATCCCTCAACCCATCGTAAATACAACCCTCTACTTTGATAACACCTACACTACTACTTTACTCAACACTTCTTGTATCCAAAGCGGCATTTTCATTCAAGGGGGTTTCAAATGTAATCATATTTACTGAAAATAAAATTTCCCACAAAAGGCTAGCATTCATGATATAAATATTGCAAATGTATGCATGTCTCTTTATGTGTACGAAGGTCTTCATGTATCTGATGTTGTGATATATGATTTGCAACTTTAAATGTATGAATTTGTAACAAAATTAAATGTACACATACAACCTTTCAATGTAATGTTTCATCTATATTCCTACACTACAACTATCAATCACACGCCTTATCGAGTGTATAATAAAAAAAAATTCAACGAAAGACCAACCAAACAACTGATGTAACACTAACACAATTAACTCGAAATAAATACAAACCACATCAACTATAAAAGTAATTAACTATCAAAAACGGTATCAAATGTGTTCATGTACGAATTTGTAACAAGTTTGAAATGTAGAGAGAACCTTTAAATTAAGTGGTTCATTTATATTTCTACACTTACGAAAATCAATCACACCCCTTATCAACATCAACTACAGAAGTAATAACTGTCCCTCTAAATCAAATAACATATACCGTTCGGCGTTCACATTGCATTGTACACATGCGATTGTTAGTAATAGACTTTATGAAGATATGAGTCAACAATATCATATCCTAAAAACAGATTTAAAAAATTTGGTATTTGTTTAATCATGTGTTTATTATTAAATCTTTGTATGGTACTAGTCAATTCCTATTGTATTAATATATTTAAGTGCTTATTAATTATTTAATTGTATATGAGTAATTAAATCTTATGAAACTAATTTATTTGTATTTTTATATCATAAAGTTTTAATGTGATGAATCAACCCTATAAATATAAGAAAAATTGGATTAAAATAATAATTTTAAGAACTCTACATATAAATATACTATGGGTGATTATTTTTAAAACTAATTTTTAATTTAATTTATTGTTTAAATATATTTATATCAACATATAAATAGAATAAATATTAGATAAAATAGGAAATAAATTTTATTTTAAAAAAAGTAGTTTTTGAATAATAATTTTAAAAATATAATTTTGTTATAAATAAGGAGGGCGTCTGGTTATTTTTGGTGTGGAGTTGCACAATAAGTTAATCGACTCGAGTTTTTATTTCATCGGCTGTCTGATAGGCAGTAGGAAAGGGATACCAAAACCCTGTGTGTTTGGTAAATATGGATCTGAAGTAGGCTTTTGTTGTGGTCTGTAACATGGTCAGGGGAAGATGGTTTGTTGCATTTATATGTTTCCTGATCATGTCCCTTGGAGGGACGTACATATTTGGCATATATTCTAAAGAAATTAAAACTGTGTTAGGCTATGATCAGAAAACACTGACAACGCTGGGTTTTTTCAAGGATCTGGGAGGGACAGTTGGAATAGTGTCTGGTCTGATCAATGAGATCGCCCCTCCCTGGGTAGTGTTGGGCATAGGAGCCATCATGAACATCACCGGCTATTTGTTGATCTGGCTGTGTGTTACCCAACCGATTGCCAACACGGGAGCTCTGGTTACCTATGTCAAAAATTTCCCACAGAGCAGAGGAAGTGTGCTCGGAATTCTCAAGGGATTTTTGGGTCTGAGTGGAGAAATCTTCACTCAAATGTACCATGCAATTTATGGCTGCGATGATAGAGGCATAATCCTGCTTCTGGGTGTGTTTCCCTTTGCTTGTAATGTTAGTAGTGCAACCCACAAAAGTCTCCATAGAGAAGAAGGAACTCAAGCGGTTCTACAGTTTTATGTACATCACCCTCGTCCTCGCCAGGTTTCTGATGGTCATGATTGTGGTGGAGAACAGGGTCAAGAATTTTCCACAGTTAATCCTGCTGCAACTTGTGGAATTGGAGAACGAGCAGCTGCCATATAAGACCGGAGGGGCTCAATCATGGCATTATACTCTTCATTAAACACACGCTTGCACATATCTGTTATTTCGGATGAATTTCCATCACACTCCAATTTCAAAAAATTACAAATGGTTTCTCACTCCATTTCAACCTTCAAGGTCATTTTCTTTCGAAAACAAAAGAGATCATATTTAGGTACTCTCTGCGAACATCTTTAAATAGTTATGCAACCGAGCTTATCAAGACGAGCAGTTAAATCAGGTAAGGTTTGTAGCTGCAGAAATCACTCTTGACAGCTTTGCCACACAGCTAGCAGACACATGGCTCGCATTGCTCACTGACATGGGTAATGTATGTCAGCATCCACTCTTACTTCAAATCACAAGACTATCATTTCACTACCTCCACCTCCATACCACCATTCGCCAAACTTTCCATTTCCTCCCCAAAAAAATTCTCAACAAAACACAATTGTTTTGTTCCTATCAGGGTAGAAAAAGAATTATCTTCATATGCTACGGTGACATTTCTCAATCACTATTTGAATTTATTCTACAATTTAAGACTAGAGTGCATTAACTTAATGGTAAACTATTTGATTGAACATCAAACTTCACCACCCACTTCGAATGCATGTTAATTGCCTTAAACAAAACAACTGTGAAGATAACATAATCTCCTTGCTCTCACGTGCGCTCTTTAAAATCATGCTAGACATAAACCCCATAATTGTGCAGGGACCAATAATTGTTGCTTTTTGTCTAGGGCACAATTATGGGGTTTATGTTAAATTAAAAGTCCCTGTACAATCCTTGATTTCATTTTGGTTAAATTAAAAGTTGCTTTTTGTCTAGTGTGATGTTGACACTTCATTCAATGTTTTTTTGTTCCCTTTGTAAAGTTGCTTATGTTTGAAATGTACATAACCGATATTTAAATAATGTTTGCCTCCAATAACTTCATTAAAATCATTTCTCCGCGTGGGCATTTTTTTAAATTAGTACCAAGGTTTTATTGTCGAGAATTAATCGCGAAGGTTATGTTAATTACGTTAATAGGTGTTCCCTTTTACAATAAAACGATTGACACATGCACATTAAATCAACGGTTCTAATTGTCTAATTGGTACATGTGAAGAAGTCCGGATTTAATCCAGCCATAGGTTCCAAAAAGGTTAAATTTCTGTCAGCGGGCTGCAAAATCCTTGTCCCGAGACATCAACAATCTTGACACGACAGAGAAATTATCATGCAAGGAGAATGACAGGTCTGTAAGGCCGTGTGAGTTGTGTCCTCTTCATGGTCTGGTTTGTGTCCTCTTCATGGTCTACAATTAAACCCTAAAAATTAAACATGAAAACATGTAATCAAACCCTACCCATTAAACCCTAAAAGCCTACAATTCAACTAAATTATGTTTAAGATTCAAAAATATATAAAGGACGCACCTCCTCATAAAATTTAGCAAGGCATTGTACACCGTGAGTTTCTCTTCCAATGTGATGCAAAGAAGTAACCATTGCTTTATGATGTGTTGTGTTCCATGGAAGAAATCAAAAAATAAATATTTTTCAGGTGTTTGTGTTCCCTGGTGGGGGGATGCATAGGCCACGTTGCCTCAATAGAGAGACACGTGTTAAGTTCATGTTATACTTAAATAATTATCATGCAAGGAAAATGACAGGTCTGTAAGGCCACTTGGGTTGTGTCCTCTTCATGGTATGCTTTGGGTTTTGAAAAGCGCTTTATCCGATTAGAGGGTTTTTTAACATGGGTCTATTTTTCCACTCAACTTTTATTTTGTTGTTAAATACATGGAGAGAAAAAATATAAGGTTTGAGACTTAGGGCTACAACATAGGTTAAATTTGACAGTCATCTATGCCTGTCACACAATTTTTTAGGTGACAGACAATTTTAAATATTGCCCTTCAAAAATGTAAAACAATGTTATTTTTTACATTCTTAATAAAATACAATTAATATATTATATATGTACTTATTTATTTTGAATATATATTAGTATAGTATATATATAAATCTATAGAAAAAATGACGGTCATACATAAAATATGTAAGTCGCAAGTGACAGTTATTTCAAATATTTGCAAGTATTTTACTTTCAAAATCATGAAACGTTTAAACGACCGTCGAATTGAACCCCTAGGCCACAGGTTTATCTCCATTTGCATGGTCGATTTAACCCGTAATGATTTAGCTTCAAGAACGATCGTGGATGATGAATTGTATAATGGATAATTGTTTTAAGAAAATTTGGAATGTGTTATGACAGAAACATCTTAATATGGAAAAATCTTCCTCTCTCTACTTGTAAAATTTGAATGTGTGATTTTATCCCACAAAGGTTAAACACTTTATCAAAGCATTTTGCAAATACAAAAATAAATTAAACATAATTGTAAAAACTCAAGCAATGTAATATGTTAGGGTTTAAGTTACATCTTGTCTTTTAGATGGCTGTGACAAAGCATATGGAAGGAAAATGAGAAATCATCCTTTGTAGCATGCTAGAAGATCTTCGATTTAAGAAAACTCAACACGAGAAATGGATTAGTGTATAGATGGGTGAGTTGCCTGACATTGCCAGTCTTGAGAAGTGAGAGCTTCCTCGGATGGATGTCAACCCACGTTTTCAACAAAAGATGAAATAATGATTGATCGGATTAAGGAAGAAACAAAATATTAAAGAAAAATGCAAATGATAACTTGTACATGTTTGGACAGTAGAAGTCAGGAAGTATGGAAGAGTATAACAGTGGAAGAATATGCAAATCTGAACTCTGAATGTCTTGCAAATTAGTATTCAACAAATGCATGCAACAAACATATTTTGAAAACAAAATTTTGTATTTGACAAATCCAAAATAGTAATTATATAAAACAAATTTTGTATAAATAATTGTATTTAAATAAATGTAAATATATATACATGTAACATCTTTAATGATAACAAGAGCTGAAACAAAATTTGATAAAAAGCCTCCTCAGTCAATATTTGCATTTGTAGAGTTAATATGAAATTGAATAAATAACCATAGTTAAAATGTAAGGTGACAAAAAATAAAAGTAAGGTCAAGGAGATACCTATTTAAAGCTGAAACAATCCATTATCAATAGCTTCTTCAAAGTCGATGTTCTCTTCTGTAGAGTGTGACGACGCACCAATTCCAATCTCATCATTGGGAACAATTGTACTTGTAGTTGTATTATTTACACCTCTTCTTTTGGAAATGGAATTCCAATGCGCAATTGCTCTGTCAAAAGGAAACATTTCCATGGAGTAGTGAGAAACATAACACCTCATGCAACTTTCCAGATTTTTATCCAACCTGTATCTATATAAATGATAAAGCACTGAAAACTCTTTCGTCCCCCACAAACCCCAAAATCATTGTTTGGCATATCTCATATAATCTGAAATATTCACTGATGTCTTCTAATAAGATAGTACTTTGATAGATTCCTCGCCAGAGCCTTGTAATAGCACCACTCTCAGAAGGTTCGTCTAAATTTTTAAATTGGTTCTTCATTGTTTTTACAAAATTTGTTGATTGAGACTTTAATAAATCAACATTTAGTATACCTTTGATTTCCATACCCTTGAACTTTGAAGTCTTTGTGAAATGTTTCATTATTGTACCCATGGATTTATGGAAATGCTTTCTTACAAATTTTGCACGAGCACCTTCAGTATTCCGAAAATTAGGATTCATCACACCCATTGCTTCAAGAATTTTATCTTTGGAGAAATGTTCTCTAATTTCTAATGATAAGGATTCTGAAATTTTTTTAAGCTTTATTGTTGTTTCAACTATAACAGACTCAAAGATATTACGTGTCATGGGAACATCTTCTTGTTCTGATCCTGTAATATCTTGACGTTTTTGCAAAATGTGCAGTGGTATGTCCCTCCCATTAACATTGATGCAGAGGTGATCATGGATATTAAATCACAAATAGTTACTGGGATTTTTAAGATCTAATAAAGCATTCCAATTCTTGAAAACAAGTGTATCAAAACTATCTTTGGTACAGTACAAGACATCAAGACTTTGACATACCATTTTTCTCATCCGTATAAAATCCAAAATATAGATTAATCTCCCCTGTGCATGCTTCATTAGTGTATTGATCTCCTGCAACATTGGAAGAATACCAACCAATGTAAGAAATGTCTCCAAATCAATCAAACAGAACAGCAATTCCCTCGCCCTGTCAACTTCATGACGATAGTTGTGCATGAAACCCACCAACAAAGGATACTCCTCATGAACTTTACATGCAGGTTCATACAAAGAAATCCATCTCGTCTCAATATCTTTCAGGAGTTTTTTTTCCATCTATAATTCCAATTTTGTATTTTTGAACTCAAGAAATCACTTTGGGTTATTTTTCATATAGGCATGAATTTCTCTTATAAGGTCTTCTACTTTAGCAACATTTTCGTAGTTGCTTGCCATTTTATACGCTAAATTCATTATGTGAGCCATACAATGAATTGATAGCATATAAGGGGCCACTATTGTTTGCAATCTAACACACAACCCTATTTGGTGACCCTGCATGACTGATGCACCATCTACTCTAACGCATATCAACTTCGTAGAAATTTCATAATCAGTCGTTCCAGTAATATCTTTCAAATGAGAAACAATTATTTTATGTAGGTTTTCTGCATTACTGTTTTAAACCATTTTCATAACACCCAGCAGATGAGGTGTCCTTATATGATTTTCTAAAGTATAGACATGGATACATACCCATGTAGTGTTTTCGATTGTTGTCACTTCATCAATTGAAAGAGAGATAAACGTAGCTTTTTTTACATTCTCTTTTCAAATATTTCTTCTCTATCATCGAAAGGAATTTTTCCATTTCCCATGCACTACTGTCAAACCAATGAGACTTAGGTATGTTGGGCATTCCATTAAATTGAAACAAAACTTTGATATCGAGAAAATCTTAAATTGGTCTTCCTTTCTTTAGTATGTGAAATAAAGTAGAGAACTGTATGAGTTTTGCATGCAAATTTGTTTGATTCATCTTACCAATTTGTGATGTAATCGTTCCTCCCTTTTCCACGAGATGTCTGCATTTTTTCTATTATGCTTCATACTCTGCTGTGTATTTAACATGCATGCATTCTTTATCATTTTTCCACCTGTGTGTTTTGATTTTCTAGCCATCCTCCCCAGTTACAGTCAAATATTGTTTTCCACAGTGTTTTTCTCTAGTGTCCAGCTTCAGTTGCATTTTTGTTGCTTTCCCAATTTCCACATACATATTGTACATGTACATTCATATGGGATCTCTTATGAATTATATGGTTGTACAAGTTCGATAAACAAAAATTTGGTAGCCCAATCAAACTTGTAAGTCCTCCCAATTGTCCACATATTCTTGTTCGTTTTCAATGTTTTACTTTTTTTAGTAGAATTCTGAGCAATATCACAATCACCTGGTTTCCTCTTTCGTGAACCTGAATTTGAATTTGATTTTTATGTTCCATTTTGCTGGGTATTTTTATGTGTGATATCTTGATGCACTCCTAGTTGCACCCCAACAGGAAGAATATCTTTAGGATCTAGCATCTCAATAAGTATATCTTCAAGATCTAGTATGGTATCATCATAGGTATCATTTGGTTGATACTGTGTAGAATGCATGTCCACCTCAATATTACCTTGCACACATTTATTACTCTGATTCTTTCTGATGGCAGCTATATGGGTGCTAGTGGTTGGGTATCTATAGTAGCAGAGTTTCCAAAATACTTCAACAAGGACTTCTGAGACTTCTTAGTTACTTTTTGGGTCTTCCCATTCTAGGCACTCGCACCTTTCAAAATTGATTTGTGCATCAACAAAAGCATTAAGTCGCACGTCAGATAAAATTGAGTCACGCATCAGCAAATACACTGAGTCACATGTTAGCAAATACACTGAGTCGTGCGTCAGCAAATACATTGAGTCGAGCATCAGAGAGAACTGATTCGCACGTCAGCAAACACAGTAATTTGTGTGTCAGATAAAACTTAGTCGCGCGTCATCAAAAAATAAGTCGTGCGTCAACAAACAAACCCATGTTCCGCGTCAACAAATGCAATGAGTCACGCATCAACAAATATCATTGTCATGCGTCAACAAAAAAACCTTTTTTTGCGCATCACTAAGATCTCCTTATCACCTGTCCACATAAAACCTTTGTCTCACATCATCAAATATTTATAGTCGCGCATCAACAAATAGCATTTGTCGCCCGATTGCAAACTACTAAGTAATCAAATGATAAACTTGTATTGTGCTCTGGTGCTTAGAGTATGGAAGTTCACAACTTCACAGTATTGGTAAGGTACTAGTGGTAGTATAATACCCGATGAATCACCTAGGTTTTTATAGGATATGTTTTCAAATGTAGGTGAAGAAGACCCCAAATATATATATATATATATATATATATATATATACTGTAAATTTTAGGCAAACAGGACACTGATCTGTTCCGAAAAAATTTCCTTTTCAAATTTTCCTAAAATGAAATTTTCACCATATTACGAATATTCGCCACTAAAATTATCCCTGGGGAAAATTTTGTGCTTGAATTTGAAATCAAGAGGAGCTTATAAAAGCATTGTTTTGGGTATTTTTGCAAGCTAGTTTTGTGTGTGCAAGGTGTGTGACCTAGGTGAAGTTTTTTTGTAGGTGTGTGAGCATGAATTTAGGCTAGATCAAGTTTCTAAAAGGTCAAGGAATCTCGACAAGAATGTGTGCATGTTTTTTAAGATTGCGAAGTGAAGAAAGTGATTGCAAGTGAGAGATTGATCACCTAGGGTTTGATTGAAGGTTTGTGGAAGTGTGAGCTGAATATTTGGTCTCCATCAATTGTGGCAGAAGAAAACTAGAGATCGGATATTTATAAGGTGGTTGAGTGGGTTCTTGATCATCTTCGGGGGATGTAGCCTCCTTTTGGAGTGGGTGCTTCACTAAATTGGGAGTTGGTGCTCTTTGTAGGGTTGGTGCTCTACTAAACTAGGGGCCGGTGCTCCTTGTGGGGTTGGTGCTCCTTGTGGGGTTGGTGCCTCACTAAATTTGAAACATATTAATAAAAATATTGTGTTTCAGTGGTTTTTCTTCTCCTTGAGGTTTTCCCACTTATATCTTATGTTCTTGTGTTGATTCTATGTTTCATGGTTGCTTGCATCTTTTATATTTGATGGTGTGCACAAATTAATCATTAGATAAGTGAATTTGTGGTTGATTAAGTAATATAATGCCTGATTCATGCCCCCTCAGTCCATTTTTCTTCTAACGGAATTAGTTGGATCTACTAGGCCGCAAACCAATTAATTTGAATCTAAGATTTTGCAGATTTGGCATAAAAGAGGGAAGATTTGTGCACAACCAATTCACAGTCATGATATGACTACAATTATTTTTTGCAGAGAAGACGATGGAGTTTTTAGCTTTCCTTTTCTCTTAAATTAATGGTTTTATTTCTCTTCTATTATTATTATTATTCAATTTAAATCATGAAAGTTACATAGAAGTGGAAAAATAACAAGTAGAAGCATTTTGAGTTTGTAATGGGATCCATCAAGAACTTAATTAGATTGAAGGTGATGGTGGACTCGTACAGCAAGCTCAACAAAAGTGAAAAAATTGTTGATGAAAAAAGACATCAAACAACACAGATATTGATAGAGAGTGTTGAAGCAGTCGGATCTACCAGGCCGTAAGGCAGTTAATTTGAAGCTAAGATTTCTCATATTTGGCATAAAAGTGGGAATATTTTTGCACAGCCGATTCACGGTAATAAGATGGCTGCAATCATTTTTGTAGTTAAGATGGTGGAGTTCTAAGCTTGCCTTTTCTCTTAAATTAATGTGTTTCTTTCTATTCTATTATTATTATTCAATTTAAATCATGAAAGTTGTTGCATAGAGTTCTACATATATAAATTTCCTTGGTTGGCTTCATATTGTAGAAACCAAAATTGGGTCACACTCCCCTTAGTCCCTAGTCGAATAACTAACTTAAACATTTTCATCTAACCATGACCCCTTATACCCCACACCAATATTAATTTAACTAATTAAATTAAATTAATACCCATCCTCACAATATTCATTATTTAATTATCTCAATTAAACCAATTTCCACCTCACCCCACCACCTCACCTAGACACCTCATTAAACCATAAACCTATTTTTAGTATCTGTCCACTCACCATAACTAACTAAGACTTGTTTCAGCCCTAGAAATAAATGCCTATTATTCCTCTAACCACATTCCCGCTCATTAAAGGAAAACGTTCGTTGTGATCCATGAGAATAGACAGACCTAGCTGAAATGATTTCCAAGATCTGTCATTTTTAGTAAACCTAGGGAATCCTGCCTTAACCGACGTCGGTCATCCCAAAACCGACGCCGGTCAACCCGAAACCATCGTCGGTTACCATTTATTCCTTTTGGTAACCTTGTTTGCAAGGTTGGACACATTCTCTCAAATCCAGAACCAAAGGATATATGCATGCAAGCAAGAACCAAAGCTTATTCACACATTCAGAGAGCCATAGCCAGCATCTAGACAGATCTAGAGGTATTGCACTCACGATAGAATTCCAAACATGGGAAGCACTTTCGCGGCACTAAGCTCCATCCCAGATCAATCAATCACCACCACCACCCAACCATTGGACATGTAACATCAGTAAGTGTGTTTATCACTGTGTCATTTCATTCCTATTTTGTTGATAGATTTTTTATCATTTCTGTTATCATTCTTCCATTAATATTCTCATTCCTTCATTGTTTACTTTCCAAAAAACTCAACTCTTCACCACCCTACCATCAAATCACCTATTCTAGCCCTTATATATCTCTGAGTGTTCTTAGCATTATTACTCACCATCCCCTTCTTTATCTTTGTCTAACCTCAACCTAAGATCCACAACCAGATTTCATTGAACTTCTATCATCCCGACCGTACCAACGTTGGTTACCCATGACCATCGTCGGTTCCTTCTAAATTGTCATCGGTTATACCTTACCAACATCGGTCTCTATATTTGGCCATCCTATCAATAACATAACCTAAGAATCTCCACCCAAGAAACCTAAGTGACCCAGAATCTGACCCTGACCAGTTCTTGTACCCTGACCATCTACCCTACTTTAGATCTGATCATAACCTAACTTGTTATATTAGATTTGTTATTGTATTTGGATGAGATACCTAAATCATATCAACTACATTAGGACTTTTTTTATTTCTATTATTTCTTACATTAAGTTGTATCAAAATAGTGGATTGACAGCCATCTAGGAAGTATCACACTTCCCGGATCTAGCATACGTTAGGCAATCCATTGTCATATATTATTTAACTAGATTCTTTTGTGGTCTTGTTTTCTATTTCAGGTAGTTCCTCCTAGCCAAAAGGAATATCTCACATTCAACATCATATCAAGAAGTCAGAATGCACGTAAAAACCTTCAACCGACCAGCATAACAGGTATTCCTCCTTAGCCCATAACCTTATCTATTTCATCACATTCGAAAACGTAAAGAAAATGATGAAACATTTTGGAAAGCCTGGTGGGACCACTCATTTGTGGGTTCCCTTTCTCTTCATATAGGTTGCATCTTTTGTGTTTCCTTTCTAAATATTTATTCACTAAATATTCTTCTTTGGTAATCCTCTTTTTCTTTCTGGATGCTCTAAATGAAACATTTCTTTTGGTGCATTTAAAAAGAATCATTCTTCTTGCTTTCTACATTTAGTGAAAGAGCACGCTCTCTCATGTTCATCATTTTGCTTCATTGAATATCATATTTCAATTTGGGTTTAAAACACTTGCATTTCATTCTGATTTGTCACATTATAGCTCACATTAAAATGTGGGCAACCTATATGCTGGAAGTCATTCCCAGCTGATGGTTAACACAATTGAACCATAGAAAGCATTATCTTTCTTCTTCCGCCAAACTGCAAAAATTTAAATATACACACTTTCTTAAACGACATCTTACTTGGGAACACCTGTCAACAATCACACAATCAAGTCATTGGTAGGTACTCCCCATCTAGTTATCTTTGTCCAGTCACCCATCAGAGAGAGCCCCCCCACCCCCCTGCCATAACATAACCTGAAACCTCACCTTCTAGATCTCCCTCTTCGTAGGACACCTTCCCAACCAAAAAATTATGTTCTGAATGCACATGGTTAGTTCTAAATAGCGTAAGATGAACAAACATAAAGAAAAATCACTCTTAGGATAGTGTTTTTCTTAACTTTCTTCTTGAATTATGTTTTGAGGTGTGAGGCTACGATTCTACGTTTTTTCTTTTTTCCTTGCACACTCCACCATCATAGTTGGAGTATTTTGACTTTATCTGAGTGTGTCAGGGCCCTATCTACTCATTCTCATATTTCTGAGTGTGATTCTTTACCTAATTTAATTCACAAAACCCAGATTTCTTCATTTCTCTCTAAATTTCAAAGTAACCAGTGCTGGTCCAGCAACCTTCATCGGTTTTCATCTAATCGTCGTCGGTTAAACCTAACCGATGTCAGCTTCTAGTTTTCTTGGTATTTTTCCTGGGACAGTCTTCATTCACTCATTCTTTTCTGATTTTGGCCCTCAGGGCACCAACATATTTCCCTCTTGTTGGTATCATTGTCATACAAAACTACTTCCTTGCACATTCATCAATCTTATTTCACTTTTTGAAACTAGTGTTTTTCCACAGTAACCGAAATTGGTTTCTGTGACCGACATCAGTTCCCCTTTAACTATCATCGGTCACCCTGACTTTCGTTAGTGTCTGTGTTTGGTTTTCAAAATCCAAACCTTGACCAAATTTACCCTCCTAACCTCATTTTTCTCTGTTCCTATTGTTTTCTGTGTCATTTATAGAATATAGTCTTACTAGGTCAACACTTATTCACATGGTGTTGACTCGCAGCCAAACTAATGCTCTTATATTCCACGTCAGCTGTTAACCACTCCCACCTAGTCCCTCACCACCTTCTATCCTATCACCCATGGATCCGACTCAGCCTACACCATTTCTATAGGTGACGAGGAGTTTGCACAAGACTCCTCGATCAGAATCCCATAGCCTTACAATTATATCTTTCCCACTCATCCACTTAGGATTCCTCGGGTCATTGAATATATGGACATGCCCATATCTATCTCTCCTGCCCTTGTCCCCACTTCTGCATCATCCCCTACTAGCTTGACATTACCCTCACCTGCTTTGTCCCCAGTGGTTTCGAAGCTAGGCCCCAAACCCGCTATGACCGTTGCATCTACAACATCTGTCGCACCCATGGTATTGGTTGTTCCTTCATCAACCACCCAGAGCATAACTCCATCTGCCCATCATCTCACATATACCAATTGCAATGCAACTACCCATGGTGTCGGTGACCCCTTCCCCATTCCAGAAGATTGTCCTCTCTATCCCACAGTATTTTCCCCCTATCGCTACTAGAGTCACTTTGACCATCCCACCTACATATACATACTACCAACAACCCCCTATCTCGTCCGTCATTCATTCCGGGTATGTGCCCCCCCATGTCAGTCCCCCATTCTCAACCCTCCTATTTGTCATCACCATATACTGGAATGCCACCCACATCATATATTCAGCACCAGCCCTCTTACATATAGGAGGCTCCCATCCATCATAACCTACCAATGACCTCATTAAGTTAATGATGGAAAATATGCAGACCTTAGAAGCATCGGTTTCCGGCTCACGCAATTCCCTCACCTACAATGAAATCTATAATGATCTCATTCATCCGTACATTCCTATTCACCATACCTCGTACATTGGGAAATGCCAAAATTCAATCACTTCAATAGCAAAGAAGACCCTAATAACATTTGTGGTCCTTCAAACATGGGTGTTACCTAATTTCCCATGATGACACTTTACTCCTAGGACCTTTCCAATGTCCTTGATGGGACATGCATTAGACTAGTACAGTGGGTTACCCAGACATTCTATCTACTCATTTAATCAATGTAGCCCAAGCCTTCTTAGACCACTTCTCGATTAACATTGTCAATAAGGTTACCATGACTGATCTCTATTCTACATGACAATACGATGACGAATCTATCGCTAACTTTTTCATTCGTTGGCACAACCTAATTAACCAACTCACATTCCAATTACCTCAAACCAAGACTCATAGAGATGTTTACTCGGGCTTGTGCTAGAGACATCTCACCAACCTTTCAGGTTCAAACCTTCCGCACCTTTGACGAAGCCATTCACCATGGCACGAAAACTAGAAATTTGTGCCATTGAAGAAAATAAAATTCAACTACGTAACAAAAATACCACATTCAAATCAAATGATGCTTCTTCATCTTTGAAACCCAGAATAACTATTCAAAATCCAAGGGATCTACCAAAACGGTAGTTCTCAAGGCCGGCCCATCTCACCCATCTAACCAAGCCAAACCTTCTTCTAATCTCTCTCCCATCCAAAATTTTCAATTCAGACGAGAACAATGAAAAGTACACCCCAATAGGGGAGCCATATTCTTCTGTCTTGGAAAATTTTATTAAGGCTAGTGCCATTACCCTTCCACCTATAAAATCACACACTAGTTTTGACCCTGCTCACCCCACGCCCGCGTGGTATAAATAACATGACTTTTGCAACTATCATCGTGTCAAAGGTCATAGCGATGGTAACTACATCACCTTCAAAAATATAGTCCAAGAAATGTTAGATAATGGAGATTTAGTCTTGGACAACCCAAATGCACCAGCCAACCAAAACCTACATATCTTAAAAAATTATTCCCTAATCATGCTCCATCTTCCAATCAAATGGTGAAGCTTCAACCAATGATAGCAATGTCCTTGAGGTCCACACTATTTTTGATGACATACCAGTCATTCCCCTAATTGCTCTTGGTTCCTTCCATATATGAAATCCTAGTACGAGCTTCCCAACTTACACAGGAAGCTTTCTTCATCTACTCCTCCACCCACAGAGGATTCCCCTTTGTCTTCCCCTTCACCCATGGAGGAACCCATAGTTAGTACCAAGCCTACTTCACCACTCACCTTTCAAACTATCAATAATCACCAGTAGTAACTCTCCTACCCATGGGAGACACATGTCCAACCCCTGCACCATTGCTAGGAGAGTCTACCTCATTTTCCCCATATCTCCCATCATCTCCTTCACCCATAAAGGATCCTTTAGAAATTCCATTACCTTTAGGTGACCATTCTCCATCAAGCCTTCCAAGCTCCTGTTGATATGCTTTCAGCTCTCTTACCTATAGAGTTTGAAGCTGACCATTTCCATGTTTCTCAAACATATTTTACAGGGATTACCACTAGATCAACATCATCCTCACTTGCCACAGTACCATTTTCACACCTATACAATCGTTTATGGATTACGTTGACAGATCCCTGCTTTGGGGATGTCTTCTACTTCCTTCTTCAACCCAAATGCAGTTGTCACTCACTGATACTCCACCATCTATCTGAAAGTGTTTCAATCAACCAAGCCACACATAACTATGCCTATTGGAACACCTTCTATTCATCATCCACACCTATGCCAGAATATTTTCCCACGACCCGACATACACCTACACCCAAACACCTACCCACACCTATATCATCTCCCTTACCTAAACCCATTGCCACCTTAGGGGTCATGTCTGACATCGAACCTTTCTCATCCACCCATCAAATTAGATTTGGCCACATCCTTCCCAAACCCACACTAAACTCATCCCTCCACCTAAAAGGAAGACCCAACCTTCTAGGCCACATACACCAACCTCACCTACCATGCCTTTGTCACCTTCACCTCTTATGTCCATCCTAGGACCTCACCCCTCAACCCTGGCCAAAGCAACCTTCTTCTAATAGTAAATCAAGAATACATCAGACCACCTCCTCACCACAATCCTCTAATATACCCAAATCATCCACACAAACCCCGCTTTGTCACCCATGACCTTCTTACCACATATACCACCACTACCTTCCATAACTTCTTCACTACCCATGAAACTTTCCTCTCTTCCACCCGCACCTTCCACTCGATCTCTACCAACAACCTCTATTACACCGTGATTATCCCATGGGTAAATCATCCTCCCTTCATCCATCTGCATTTCCATATACATCACGTACTCTTTCCTCACCTCTACCCAAGAAAGTACAACAGAAATTAAAAATCCCAATACCTTCCATTGAAACGGTTAGACCTATCGCTCCCTCCATTACCAGTTCATCTGTTACACCTTTACCTAAGAAGGTGCAACCCAAGCCTAAGATAGTACCACCCCCCAAACCAGTGGTTCAGCCTACCCCTCTTTCAAAACCCCTCTGACTATGACACCTCTCACACCACAATCACCCATTATTCCACCCAAACCCACACTCACCTTCACACTGTGATCCATTGGCAGGGTTATATGCCATTATCTTAGCCAACCTCCTCGAAAACTCTGTCATCACATTACCACCTCTTAGACCTTACAACCTGCTCAAACCCAAACCAAAACAGTTTGATGAAACCAAAATTTGTGCCTACCATCGTGTGTCTAGGACATGATGTAGAGAACTGTAAGGCTTTAAAAATCACTCTTATTCAATTGTGTCCTCCCGAAGAGAATTTTGATGATAAATATCTTCTTGATGAGGACCCTATTCCACCTTCGCCAATATCCCCTCATCTTCTTCCGTTACCTACATAGCAACCCAATATCTCCACCCCCATAACCCTTTTATCCACCTCAAAAATTTGAAATCAACATGGTTCGTATTAGAGAGCTTGCCAAATCCCCACCTAAATGCCAGTGCACCCTACTCATTTCACAAGGATCTTACCCCCCTCTAGGTTTTTTTCCTTCATGTCGTTATACCTTTCATGGCTCACCTACTCCATCTACCTCTCTTACCTCAAATTTACATGATCCAAGTTGCTACCCTCACCCAGAAAGACAAAGGAAAAGAAAAGGAAACCAGCCCATCAATGAACCTCAGTACCCAACATACCATCTGCACCCACACCCAAAGTCACCATTTGGTGTCCCACATACCCTATTTCTAATGGGGTCACACATTACACAATGCTAAAAAAATTACACCAATCCTCTACTCAAAATGTCTTTATATGACCTCATCCAAACCTCTGAGTCACATCGCCAAGCCCTCATGGAGGTCCTCCTAGTATATTGAGGTTTTACCAAATGACCCTACACCCATGGCCTCTATCATTAATCCCCATCATGTGGCCTCCCTCACTAACTCGTCACCTTCCTCTACACCTCCACCTACTCACCAAGTAGCCACCCTCAGCTTTTCTGATGAGGAGATCACACCCCTCCAATCAGATGACCCCGATCCCACTCTTTTCATCTCCATCTATATCGATAATATACACTATACGACATGTTATGATTGATGGTGGTGCTAGTATTAACATCATCTCCTCCCATGCATACAACCAAATGCGCATACCTGCCAATTGCATGCATAATAACCTAGTTATGCTACGCTCCTTCAATGAGTCATGACCTCTACCCTGGGTACCATTGTCCTCCATATCCATGTAGGTCCCCGCACTGTCCCGAAATTATTCTATGTCCTAGAAGGGGAGTTCCAGTATAATTTGTTTCTTGGTCGACCTTGGATCTGTGCCATGGGTTGTGTTCCTTTAACTCTACACCACTGCCTGAAATTTGAGCATGAAGGACATAACTACACCATCTCAGACCAACCCATCACGTTCAAGACCTATAATATTCTATACCGACCTAATGATGTCCTTATACCCATTAAGGCATCTACCTCTACACTACCACTTCTTCTTCACCCATGACCCCATCCACTGATGTCGTATCCACTTCTCTCACACATAAGTCTTCTATCCCCACTATTGGCATTGCCTTTGCAAGTAACCCATCTACCTCTTAACCAATTGATACCTCCTCCAGCCCAAAACCTCATACTTCGTCTATTCCCACTACCCACATATCAACCACCAATCCCTTAGAAGGTGTTTTTCAATGCCTCACTTTAGGGGAGTATCACCTATACAATGTCAATACATTCCTCACTCTGCAAGAGTATGGAAACCTACGCCAACAACCTCGTTATGATCACCTCATAGGTGATAGCCTTTCTTTATGGTCCTCCCCACCTTCGTACCAATCTCACATATGGGGGACTTGATCACTTCCACCTATTCACCCAAACCACCATCGTAAACTCGACTGTTTTCAGCTCTGACCTCCAATCTCTCACCAACCGCTGCTTCACCCACACTTTCCTACACCGATGTACATGGAAGGTTTTTGGTTTTGGTTTTTAATGAACAAGGCCATCATACTTGTCATTTCCATGTACCACCTGCATAAGCACAACGACCACAGTGGTATCAGGATTTGCTTGAACTATCTTCCAAGAAGGTCCGCATTGAACTCATCAAGGATAATGACCCTTCTTCACCCCATTTACCAACTTCACCTCCTTCACCAATGAGTCGATGGATCCAGAAATCCATTCCTCCTA
Organism: Taxus chinensis; assembly: GCA_019776745.2. Taxonomy (NCBI): domain Eukaryota; kingdom Viridiplantae; phylum Streptophyta; class Pinopsida; order Cupressales; family Taxaceae; genus Taxus; species Taxus chinensis. The sequence continues at coordinate 624,321,489 of CM034152.1, read as the reverse complement.
ACTTTTTTTTTCATAAACACCATTTCCTTGGGACCTTTGACTTATCAACGCGATGGCGAGGCTCCCTCTTCTCTTCCCTTCCTATATCCTAACATGATCGATGACGATACACCTTCTATTAACATCGTTCAATGTCAGGATGATGAGTCTATTCTCACCTACCTTGGTGCAGAAGATTCTTATATTCACTGGTTGTTTCCTTCTGAGATGTAAACCATGTTGAATGAATCGACTATCGAAGTCAACATTAACACTCAGGACGACCCGCACATTCTAAAGATTGGCCAATCTTTAGATGCTACTGAACATGAAGCCCATTACTTCTTTCCTTAAAAATCATAACCATGCTTTCGCTTGGTCCTATGCTAATATGCCTGGTATTGACCCCAACATAGTGGTCCACAATATCGTAACCATTCCTAATGCCAAACCTATAAAACAAAAGCTACATAAAATGCATCCTCACATTTCTCTTCTGGTTAAAGAAGAATTTCAATGCCTTTCTCAATTTCCTTCATCCTACCCATTGACTACCCTCAATGAATTTCTAACATTAATCATGATCACTAAAGTGATAGGGGGACTTTGCATTTGCATAGATTTTGTGACCTCAACCTAGCTTTCCCAAAAGATGATTTCCCTCTACCAGGTATTGATCAGCTAGTTGATCTTACCACTGGTCATGAGATGCTATCACTCATGGATGGCTTCTCGGGTTATAATCAAATATTACTTGCTCCAGAGGATCAACACAAAACCACTTTCATCACCCCTTGGGGGGACCTTCTGCTATCGAGTCATGCCTTTTGGTCTTAAAAATGTTGGTGCTACATATCAGCGGGCTATGAATTATATCTTCCATGACATCATGCATCATATACTGGAAGATTATGTAGATGACCTCCTCGCAAAATCCAAATGTCGAGGTCAAACACCTCACAGTTATAAATGTCATCTTTGACCATCTCATCAAGTATGGTGTTCTCCTTCAACCCAAGAAGTGTGTCTTCATCAGTTCTCTCAGGAAAACTCCCTGGTTTCATCGTTTCTTTGTGTGGCATAGAATTGACCCTACTAAAGTAAAGGCTATTCTTGAAATGCCTCCACCCACTAACCTTTTCCAACTCTGTATTTTATAAGGTAAGTTTCAATCTATTCAACGGTTCATTTCACAACTTTCCGACCATTGTCAACCATTTCATCATCTTCTCAAAAAGGATGTCTCCTTCAAATGGGATGATGAATGCCACAAATATTTTGAGGCCTTAAAATAATACCTTCTCCAACCACCCGTGTTCATTCCTCCTAAAGATGACCAACCCTTCTACCTATATATCTCTGCTACTAATCACTCCTTGGGGGCCATGCTTGCTCATCACGACGAGAAAAATAGGGATCAAGCAGTTTATTACATAAGTCCATACTCTTTTAGACTATGAAACCAGATACACCCATGCCCAAAAACTTTTTCTTAGCCTTAGTTTTTGTCATCAAAACTTCAATTACTTACTTAACCAAAAAACCTTGTCACACCAACACTGACCCCTTACATTACATGTATGCCAAACCTTATCAAAATCAATGTGTTGCACATTGGCTCATGCTTCTTGCAGACTTATACCTCAAATTCATTCATCAAAAATCTATCAAGGGTCAGGCCATTGCTGACCAGCTCATAGACGCACCTCTCTCTGGGAATCAATCCTCTAACTTTGATTTTCTAGATGAGTCCATTGCCACCCTTTCTTTAGACGATACCATTTACTAGAATGAATTTATTCTTTGATGGTTCCAAGTTTCAGCGTGGGGGTGGTATAGGTGTTATCCTTATCCCCCTTGATGGTGAACCTATGCCACTATCCTTTAAACTCGATTTTGATTGTACTAACAACATTTCTTAGTATGAAGCACTCATATTAGGTCTCCAAACCGCCATTACCTTAGACGTTAAATCAATTAATATCTTTAGTGACTCTCAACTAGTAGTAAACCAGGTCAATGGTATTTACCAATGTCATAATGAAATACTTCAAAATTATAAACATCATGTTGACACACTTTTGACCTCCTTTGATCATTATGAACTATAAACCACTCCACGTTCCACTAACAAATTTGTGGATACCATGGCATGTCTTGCATCTCAAATACCTACTTCACCCTCTGAACTCTAAAATATTTGTTACAAGTACAAAGGTTGCAATCACCTTCTTATTTACTTCATGACGTTAGCTTCATTGGAAATGTTGAACCAAACCCTCATGACCTTTGGTATAAGCAGCTTATGCAGACTACCTTTCCCTTTCCATCTTACCTCCTGACCTCACTCGTAATGGACAACACACCTTTCTCAAAAGTTCCTCCCATTATGTCATCATGGGTGGCCTTCTCTATAAACGCGGCTTCAACGGTATCCTCTTACAATGCCTTATGAGTTCTAAAATTTCTTATACCATCAAGGAAGTTCATGATGGCATATGTGGTGGTCACTTCAGTGGTCTCGTTGTTGCTAAATGCATCCTTCTCCTAGGCTATTACTGGTCCAACCCTCAACCATGATTGTTGTGACTATGTCAAACGTTGTGTGAAATGCCAACAACATGCTAATCCTTCATCACACACCTAGTCATGCCTTACAGGTCACTTGTGACCTTTGGCCTTTCTCCCAATGGGGTTTGGATCTTGTTGGAGAAATAAATCCTCATTCTTCCCAAAGACATCAATGGATCATTACCACTACCAAATATTATACCAAATGGGTTGAAGCCATACCTCTCATTTCTACAAAAGCTGAGAAAATATGTGAATTCATTAATCATCACATTATTTGTAACTTTGGTGTTCCGCATCACCTCATCACTGATAATGGAAAAATAATTCAAAAACAAAACCTTATGGAAAATCTGCGATGCCTTTGGCATTTAACTTAGTTTCTCTTCACCATATTACCCACAAACCAATGGCCAAGCAGAATCAACCAATAAAACCTTGAACAAAATTCTTATGAAAGTGGTTGACGATACTAGGAAGGATTGGCATACACACATTCCCTTCTACCTTGTGGGCTTACTAGCACTAGTATTCACACTTCAACTTCTGCCACACCTTTCTCTTTGGTCTATGGTACTGAGGTTGTCTTGCCTCTCGAAGTCCAGATTCCATCTCTTCATATTTCCTTCCAAGACATGCTTAATGATGATGAATTTTTCCAGGATGTTTGACACAACTTGAGTTATTAGATGAACGTCATCTTAATGCTCTCGACCATCTCCAAGTTTATCAAAAATGTATCAAATGTGCCTATGAAAAACGTGTCCATGAAAACCTTCCAAGTTGGTGATCTCATCCTGAAAGAAAATCAACATGTAACCAAAGAAGAAAAAATTAAACGGGGAGCAAATTTTCTCCTAATTGGCTTGGACCATATATCATGACTCATACCTACAGGGTTAGGTGCTTATTGTTTGTCTTCACTCGAAGGTAAACCCGAACCTGATCCCCTCAATGCCTTGCATATTTGACCATTTTCTATTGTTGAATTCAATTCCTATATCACCTTTTTCCTATTTCATGCTCGTCCCTTAAGTACGTCATTCACCCCTCTTATTTCCCATTCTCCCTAATGAATAAACAAGGATCATGTGATTACCCTTCACCTTTCATACCTTATCTTCAATATGAGTACCATGGCTCTACTCATGGCATGATTCTCATGGATACTTTTTGTCTTTTTCAAGATGGAATCCCATGGTCGTTCATCACCTATTACACCCTCCATCATAGTTAACCTCTGTATCGCTCCACATTTTGCCTCCTAAAACAAGAACCAAATTTCCTCTATAGTCTTTTCCATGACTTAAAAATCCCCCCAAAATAAAATAATTTCAAAATGGGATTCAACTCCTTGATTCAAACTTCCAGCAAAAATATGACTCCCTCAAAAGGACATCTATTCTCTCTATTTTTCGTCGCTATAAATAGACTGCTCCCTTGAAGGACAGCTATACAAAGCTTTCCATATTATACATAGTCTATCACAAAAGAAGACTATTCTTGCAAAAATAAAATAAAAAATATTCAGAAGCTTCCCACATCGATCAACTTCACAAAGACCTCAAGGAGACAAATATACTCATCCCACATAGACTTCCCACATTGATCAGTCTATCCAAAATAAAAGTAAAAAGAAAAAGATAACTTTTTCATCATGGACTTTCCTATTTTGATCTTGGGTATCTTGCCAAATAGGCATGCTACCTTATACCATGTTATGTACTACAACCAACCATTTCTCACCTCATCACCTTTCTCACCCTCATTTCCACCTCCTCAAGGGACTTGCTGCAAATGCAACATTTTGTGATCATGTGAATTTCTTCACCCTTAGAATAATCAATCATGCAATGCCTTTAGGGTCTTACATTCACCAAGCCTATCTATGGTATAGTAGACCCGTTATGATCCTTATCAATTAGGTGGCTCTTTTTACCTCCTCTTATCTTTCAAATTCTTCATTACTTATTGATTATCCTATACATGATTAATCATTGACACCTACATTTTGGGAATTTCCTCATTTCACCAAAATCAACCAAACATTTCATATCCCCTATGCCATCACCTAAACGAATTCTCTAAAACACTCCAACCATTCCTAAATGACCTAAAACCAATCACACCTATGACCTAGAATCAATCATACCTAAAACCTACCAACCCATTCTTCTATCTCATCATATTCTTCCCTAGCTTATGGGATAACTACATCGGCCTGAGGCCCCTTTTCACCGAGGGCTATGTAGGAAGCACTTCAAGGGCATGGGGCCCTTGAAGGTTAGCTCGACCACTCTCTTACCCTAACTAATTTCCCCCATTTTTCCTATTCACATTCTACCTTAGTTAGTTTCCATTTTATATCAAAAAGTGGAGATAAAACCAAACACACACCAATTAACAACATAACTACCAACCATTTACCATTCTTACCACATCATCATAACATTCACACATATAATATTTTTAATATTTAAACCATAACATGTCACATATTTGGAAATTTAAACCATAACATGCCATACTATCATTTACCATTTCGAATAGCCAAAAATTATCAACTCAATCCATGTGAAACGTTAAACCATGCCATAACCTACTTGACTCAATCCATTCCTAAACCAACCTCGACTCAATCCATGCCTAATTGACCAACCTGACTCAAGCATGCCTATAACCTACTCTAAGTTAACCATGCCTAACCGACCTGACTCAACCATGCCTAACTGACAACTTGACTCAACCATGCCTAAACCTGACCTAACTCAACCATGCCTACACCAGACCTCACTCAACCATGCCTAAACTGACCTGACTCCATCATGCCTAAATTACCTAGTTTCCCATCACATACATAAATAACAATATGAAATTGCAAACATAAGTCCAACATCATACCATAAATATCACCATCTCTATATAATGCATCATCAAAATCTGTGTCCATATACATATGTACACCAGATGCAAAATAATACAAGTATCTCAAATACAGTTTCTCAATATCTTCGGCACGCAAGTCTAGTATAAACATCAAAATCTCAAAAAATCTCATATAAATCCTCACTATCTTTGGCACGCAGGCCGATATGTATATCAAAAATAATAATGAATGGGTAGTACATGACAGATATCTATGAGTGACTCAATCCATCAGATGCCACCTGATATCCATTCCTCCTAGTCTCATCCATGTCTCCTCCTCCTCTCCTCATGCCTGGTGCCTGGCCAACATCTATCTCCACCTCATCCTCGGTCTGACCTCTGATGTCCCCAGCACCTGGAGAGGGCCTCCGTAAACTAGTGTAGCCTCACCCTCATCCTGTCCTATAGGGCTCTTTGGCCCCTTATACTCTCCACATTGTGAGTACGGGATCTACTCCTATCACTTGAGGCTTGATGCACTCTAAACTCTAGCATATGATGGTACATCTATCCCTATGGCCATCACGTGATCCTTATAGTACCATGCCTCACCCAGGGGCATCCCTGAATCTCATCCATCGGTATCGCTGTCTGTAGAGGTTTCATCGGTCTCAAACCTTGTACCTAATATCATGGGACCATTGAGCTCTACTACTTGCTAATAATAGTTATTTGACATTGTACCCTAGCCAATGTGGACCCTGGTACCTGTGCCTGTGTCAGTGCCTGTGCTGTAATATGGGCCTATAGGGCCATAATCTGATGCCTACATAGTGATCCAACTAGACCCTGTAACCCTACTGATCTGTGCACTGTAGGGTAGGCTACCTGCCCCCCGTCTCTAACCCCAGCTTATATGGGTGTATGTCCCCTGTGTAACACTGTAACCCTGGTCTTGAAGGGCCATCACTTGTACTTGCAAAGTGGAAACCTCTACCCGTGACCCTATCAGCAGTGCCCTTGTAAACCCGTAATCTTGGCCTCTAAGGTATGGCCACCTACCTCTACAGTGTATCCCTTTGGACTGTGAGTGTGGCCAAGTTCTGGTTGTCCTAACCTAAGTGGTGTTGCTCATAGCTAGGATACCCACCACCGTCTGTATCCATCTGTAAATCCCTACATCATCAATTTGTTAGTCTACTGGCTACTCATCCATCCCCTTTCGGCACTATAGTTCAGTGGTGGATACATAGGTCTTTCGACATCATCCCTCCTGTACTATGGGAAGGGCAGCGGCACATCCTAGGGTAGCCCGAATTTCCACTGATAATCTCTCCACTGAGGATCATCTTGTTCTCACTAGCACATGACACTCCTGTCTATCCATCGGAGTAGTTGTATCTCATCCAACTCCTCTGCCATTCATGACACATTGTAGGATGGATAGACCACACATGGCATCCAGATAATGTCCATTCTGAAGATAACCCCTCCAGCATATTCCTATAGTAAGCTATATCATGTGTATCCCTCGCTCCACGACAGTGCACTCCACCAACTTGAACCCAACACGTATAAAACCAACCTTGACCGCACCTTGTCTCAAATGCATTAGGCTTGGGGAAAACCAACCAGAGAGAACGCACTCAATGTGCTCGTAGGCTCGACAATTAAGAAGAAAATTGCTGCATACATAGGATTGAACCTCTGCATAGCCTCCCGATAGGCCCAAAAATCTCATATATAACTACACCAAGTAGGATGGTGCCCAAGAAAAGTAGAGTTTTCTCCTCCATCATGTCATGGATAACCCCCATTAAGTGCCCATGGGAATCTCCCACCCTTTGCATATGGTAATGAAAAGACAACACACTACCTCCCCGATCAGGACCACTAGCCTTATTTTCTCTAGGATGGGCCGTTTACATCTCCCCTATAACTCAAGCTCATAGCTATCAGAACCTCGATCTCCACCATCCCCTCTCCAATTATCGTCACAGCATCAACTCCTATGTAGGCCTCTGAAGAAATGGAGTAAACCTTTACTCCCACTAGTTGATAGCCTCAGGATCCGATACACATCATATAGGGTGACAATAATCTCACCTGTCAGCAGATGGAATGTGTTGGTCGTAAGGAATCCCATCTATCGATGAGAGCGACCATCAAACTAGGATCACAAGCTACACACCTATAGCATCGTATCCTAATCAGTCCCACGTCAATCACATGCCTCCACTCCTTGTCGGGTCATGCTCCTACCTCAAACATCTACTAGTAATAGAGGTGTAACCCTATCACTACATCTATAACTAGTTCTCTCACATACATCCAACAAACCATACCATTGTCATAAACCATTAACCATACCCAATGCACATCGTTCACCTAACTAATCCTATTCCTGAAAATTCATATTATTTATTATCCCCGCAACCCTAACGACATTACCCCTTTTTAGACCAATCCACTTCCCACCCCTGCAATTCGTATACATACATACATTTATTTTCCTACCTATTCTCAACACACTTAAATTTATACCTCACGAAATATCCTCTCTTTATCTTTCCCTCCCACTCTATAACCCTATTCTTGACCAAAAATATCGACCGACACCGGTCAAAATCTGACCGACCTCGGTCACGTGGTGACTGGGCGTCAGTCATCTACTACTTTGACTGATGCCAGCCTAATAGCTCATTGACATCAGCCATACGCATTGAACGACATCGGTCACTGTCACACTGAAACTGAATACCCCTAAAACCCTCCCCTATCATTTCCATAAATTTGACCATTCTAACCTATACAACTTACTCCTATCCTACCCAAAGCCTAACACTAGCTCTCCTACCCTACCCCTATCTAACCCACCTAGTGGAGCCTTCCTACCCTTTCCTCATTTCCTTAATTTTCACTTCCAATTTAATAACCAATTATCCTACTTGAAAACACGTTTCTACCCAAACCACATTTCTACACATATTGTAAACTAACAAATGATCGGAATGGGAATTCACTCTTACCTCATCTTGGTGTCACCAACGTGGTGGTATGGCTGGTCCACTGAACCTGGTAGCCAACTCAAACCTTCTCTTACCTATACCATCACCAAATCACCAACACCAATCACCTCCTGACCTCAAATAAAATCAACTCACACACTGATGTCGTGGACCTATCTACCTAGCTCGTCTAACCAACCTAATTCTCTCCACATCAGCCGGGTACAGTGTCCCTCCTCCTTTTCCTCTCGAAAAGGTGCAAAAGGTTTTGTGTACTCTATCATTTTCCCACAAGTGCCAAGAAGTACAAATTAATCCATATTTTATACATTTTTCTTTTTAAATACCTCCAAACCTGATCTGACCGATGTCGGTCCATTCATGTGTACCATACCAAACCGAATGATAGGTTATACCTTACCGACCAACGTCGGTTACCTACTAATTCCACTTATATGGCCTATTTTTCCCCATTTTGACCCCAAAATTAACCAATGCCAAACATTTTTTGACCTCCCCCACACTTATTGCAACCCTACCTAAAAGTCCAACGATTACCTATAATTATCCCTAATCACATTTAGGGACTCGTTATTTTGCCCATCCCTCAGCCCTACCCATGTTGTGACCTATATGTCTAGACCCAGAACATTTTTGGTGACCTGTTGAACACATGTGCTCGCTATAACCTTGCGATGTTGTTACCCATATTGTTTTTTGGCCACATAAAATTACCTTTCCCATTGTCGTGCTATATATCTTGACCCAATCGTTGGTGTATCGGAAACATACCTAAACATTCCTACACCTGACTTACGTATTATACTTCCACACCATATCCTATACCTTGGATACCAGAACCACTTCACCCTTGTTTGGATAAGCCTCTCAACCTTGGATGACATATATTTTACAATCCCTTCAACTTGGTAACATGCCATAGTTTTTACGTGTGTGTGTGTGTTTGACTACCACTACCTTTGACCTTGGTTGATTTACCTATTTACCCGATATGACCCTTACCTCTATACTCCATGTGTTCACATACACACTCATGTCGGCTTACCTTCATTTTTCATACACATCCACCTTTTATCAAACCACTCACTGATTATGTCTACCACCTCATCAGTTCCTAGTTTGAGGGGGATCACCTTCACCAACACATGGGGCAACCACATCTTATTTTTCTCAACATCACTTACCAATACAAGCTACGCGACAAAAGGGGCAAATGTAGACACCAAAATTGGGTCACACTCCCCTTAGTCCTTGGTCGAATAACTAACTTAAACATTTTCATCTAATCATGACCCCTTCTACCCCACACCAATATTAATTTAATTAATTAAATTAAATTAATACTCATCCTCACAATATTCATTATGTAATTATCTTAATTAAACCAATTTCCACCTCACCTAGACACCTCATTAAACCATAAACCTATTTTTAGTATCTATCCACTCACCATAACTAACTAAGACTTGTTTCAACCCTAGAAATAAATGCCTATTATTCCTCTAACCACATACCCACTCATTAAAGGAAAATTTCCATTGTGATCCCCGAGAATAGACAGACCTGGCTGAAATGATTGCCAAGATCTGTCATTTTTAGTAAACCTAGGGAATCTCGCTTTAACCGACGTCGGTCATCCCGAAACTGACGTTGGTCAACATGAAAACATCGTCAGTTACCATTTATTACTTTTAGTCACCTTGTTTGAAATTTTACACCCATTCTCTCGAATCCATAAGAAAAGGAGATCTGCATGCAAGAAAGAACCAGAGCTTATTCACACATTCAGAGAGCCATAGTCAGCATCTAGACAGATCCAAAGGTATTTGTTAATCAGAGAACGCTTGACAGAAATCACACAAGAAGTCCACGCAGGAAAACAGGTCGTATTCAAAGGCACAAATGGATAGGAAGAACACGCGTGCGGAGATAAATTCAGATTTCAGGACTTATCCATTTTTTAGCATGGTCTATTTTTAGAAGATGGCGTGCAAAGCACACAAATGAGGCAGAGATGCGTGTGCCACACATTGTCTATTTTTGGAGGATCATATTCAAAGTGGAGACTGGCTAAGGATAGGATTATCACCATAGATAACTATCAGTAGTCTATAGATAACACACTTGCATGTGGGGCTATTCCTGTAAATGACGCATGGCTATTAATAACATGTGGCCTATTTTCGAGATGAGTGGTGAAGGGCAATTCCCCACCCTATAAATATATAGTGAACTGCATAGTAAAGAGAATGATATACTGAGAGAGACATAGAGTGATGTGTATGTATCTGGATTAAAGTATCAAATCCATGTGCGCATAGGCATAGATTGTCATAATTATAAGAAGATTCTGTGTTATTGTTCTGATTAATATATGGAAGATATTAGCTGAACCTAAGTGTCATTCCTATGTGTAATTGGGTAGTACATGTCCTTATTTTCACCATGATTATTGTTTAAAACTATTCTTTCTTAGATCTAGATCTGTCATGCATAGTAGAATGATGTATTAACTTTGAATCTATATGCTTTAAGTCTTCATCATGTTAACATCCTGCTACAATAACCCTAAAGAGGGACCTGGTACCTTTGTGCGCTTCGGGTGAGCGCTCAGTCTAGGCTGAGTGATGTGTCAGCGTGTCTAGGGTGTTATCTGGTAAATTCTAGGTTGTGTCATTGGTTCTATTTCTGGGACCTATTTTTCAGTTTTTTCCAGGATGGTTTGTGATGAAGACATATCAGTTAACTCTAGAAATGTTGAGTATTGGATACATGATCTAGAGGAAGAGTACACACGAAGGTTCAAGATTGGATTTGAATTTAATGCACGCACTTGGGTGGAACAAAATTTGTATGATAGTTTATATGAGAGCTTCTTTGCTATCTTTCCAGTAGATATGTACGAGTGGTTGGTTGCTTATGCATCTAAGCGGAATTGGAGGTATCACACTCTTGTTTAGACACAGGAAGAATTTCAAGCCCTTTATGATGTTGATTTGATTTGAACTCGCGTTGTGGATACGTGGTTTCATGGTGTTTTAAACAATTATATTCTAGAGTATTCAATTTCTACGTATTCCTGTCCGGAGGTAGCTGAATTCCAATTTTTGTAGTATCCTAGAGGAACATATTTGTAAGGTATTCCACTGGCAATCAAGATCTTGATGGTAACCTTGAATTTGGAAGATTAACCTATGGCTAGCTAAACCTCACCACACGTGGGGGAAGGAACAAGATTTGTGAAAGATGGAAGACTTAATGGTGACAAGGCAGAGAGAAGAAAGGTGGCTTAAGTATAATGAGGCGCGTGAGAGGGAGATCGAGAAGCAACATGACGTTGCAGAGCAGATGGCGTTGTGGAGAGAGATGGCTCGTGAAGGATTTGAAGCTCATGTAGAAGATTTGTAGCCAAAGCATTAGGAAATCCCCCATTTGGGAGATCATGACATGGAACCCTCCTCAGCCTCATTAGGAAGCACACCAGTAGAGATGACCTGGGCCACGGGAACGCATCTGAACCTACTTGATAACCTCGCCCTTGTGCTTGGTTTTCCAGTATCTAGTACAAGTAATCAGCAAGTGAATTTGGGAAATAGGAGAACTAGAGTAAGTTAGAGAGCAAGTACATCAAAGGCAGGGCAGATGAATTCAATGTTATTTGGAGGAAAATTTTCAGACGTATCATTTGCACAGAATGTGAGAGCGCAGAATGTTGGATTCACCTCTGGAAGTGGAACTACTTCATAGACTGTAGGGGTTCCTTATAGTACTACTGTCAGAGCACATGGGAGTACATCTATAGGTCCTATTCTAGCTATAGATGGAGGATCATGAGGTATAGGTGGTTCTAGTTCTAGTGGATCTGGTGGTTCTGGAGGTAGGGGAAACACAAGAGGTTCTAAATTAGGTGGGCAAGGCCCGCACCAACCCCATAATATTTATATGGAGATGTCTCTTCATCTTCCAGAGTATAGAGGCATAGAAGATGCTGTTGAGCATGTGCACATGTGTGAAATCTTATGGCGCATGAAAGGGCTCACGTCTTCTGAGCGCAAAGAAAGTCAATTCACTGCTACATTACAGGGACGTGCACATAGCTGGTATAGTAAGTTTGACCCTGATCAAACTTGTGTAGATTATGCAGCTTTGAAGGATGCTTTCTTAAAAGAGTTCTATATCCCAGAATTTGAACATAAGAGTATAAACGCGGTCAAGGATATCAAACAAGGCACTACTAAGAGTGTACATGAGTATGATGTCCTTTTAAAACACTCCTATATAAGATTTCTTATGATATTCATGCAAGCCAACATGCACAATGGTTTGTTGGAGGATTAATTACACCATTTAGAAGGGCACTGTCACATAAGACATATACTGATCCGCACTAAGCATTAGAGGCAACCCTACGTGCTGAGGCAGTTGGGAGCATTGACACTGGCGTTAGTCCATTCTTAGAGGCACATATTGTAGCTATGACAAAGAAGTTAGAGAAACTGTCGGCAAATTCAGCCACTGAAACATGCTCAGGGATTTGGTGTACAGATTGTGAAGTGGAAGGTCACACCAAGGATAGTTTCCCTCGCATATCTATATGCTCATTGCTATTAGATTGTGAGATTTGTCATTTGAATCATGATGCTAGCAACTGTCCTTTGTTATAGCACGCAATAAGGAAGAACATATCTTGTTATTGTAAAATTTTCTGGTCCATGACCCATGATACTGAATATTATAGATTGATTTTCCAAATCCATGATGCTATAGACATTGGGGTACAACAGACAAGTGTGTCATATAATTCTAAAGGCAAGAATGAGCAACAAAATCGAGATCACAATCAACCACCCTATGACATGAATGATGGGCGGTTTGAAGGAGGTCATGGAAGAGGACATGAATATCGAGGTTGATATGGAGGATGAGGCCGTGGTGGAGGAAGAAGCGAGTTTCCTCATGGAACATGTTATAAATGCGGATCTCCTGATCACTATAGGCGCGAATGCCCTCAGAATATCACCTATTCATTCTTCAGAAAGAATCATAGCTGTGAGGAGTGCCCGAACTTGTACGAGCATCTTATCAAACAACATAAGCAAGAAAAAAAGGCACTGGGATGGTTAGAATCCAGCACGCGGTGGAGAATCAGTGGATGCCCAAGTTAGCACTAGAACCTAAGACATTAACCGTAAATATTACCACATGAGCTGAAGTGGCGCATGTAAGAGAGGCATCGACACAGAAGCTTGCAATAACTAGGGAGGAGGTTTTACATGCAAGGTACCCAGATCTTTCTCATTAGAAAGAAGTCGATCAAGAAACCATGGAGGTCCTCAGAAATATTCAAGGTGAAATACAATGCTTAAAAGAGCAGTCAAGAAAGGTGGAACAAAGAAAAGATGTAGGAAGAGTCCCCTTTGATATTGATGATATCAGAGAGGTATGTAAAATGTTGTGCCAAGAGAACATTATCCCATTATTAGGAAATTGGTTGAAGGAGAATACTCCGCGCACAAGCACCAATAATGAATGATAGATCCTACATGCAAACCTTCCCCCTGATAGCATTGACTATGAAAAAGAGATTACTTTGAATGTTGTTGTGGATGGATGACTGCTGAGTAATATATTGATTGATAGAGGTGCGGAATTCAATGTTCTCACCTTAGATGCATCAATGCAAATGGGGAGACCTCTATTGGAGCCATCATCTAATGTCTTGTTTATGGAAAATTGGACTAAGGCCAATCCCATAGGAGTTTTAAAAGATGCATCTATAACAATACAAGGGGCTAAGTTCACTGGGGATTTTGAGGTACTAGCACTTGCGGAAGTAGACAGTTTTCCAACTTTGCTTGGGCACCATTGGTGTTATGAGAATAATGCTGATTTAAGGTTCAATAAGGGATACATCAGTTTTGAGAAACAAATGGAAAGTTTAAACCATATGTTGAGCCATTGAGTGAAGAGGACTTAAACAAAATCTATGTACACACTATTCAGGACCCAGAGGTCAATGAACCATCAAAGGAAGGCATCCTATAGTGGGAAGATTTTCAGTTTATTAGTGATACCACAATTATTGCTTATGATAATTGGGCTCACAGAACGTATGAACTGGTAGGATGCAAGGTGAAAAGCACGGTTGCGTGTAAGAATGGAATTCGTTCTGTTCAACAAATAGGTAGGACAATACCTTGGTATACTAGGGTAGAAGATCTTCCTATATTTTTGCAAGCCATGGAAGCACAGTGGACAGATCAAGTTAATAGAAGAGATATGTTAGCATATACCTTACACAGAATAGTAGCACGTTGGTGGGTAGCTCATAGAGATAATCTTATGGAATGGAATGAGATCAAAATCGCTCTATCTACTAGGTTTTTAAGGAGCAATGAACCTACACAGACTTGCACTTAGAATGGTGATCAACATGTTCAACATCATATTTAGCAGTGTGAGAGACTCTAGATAGCGGGACATGAAGCATTACCACCTTCAATATAGGTGCATAGGTTGTATTCTACTCTACAAGGATGCGCACATGCTTGGTATGTATATGCGGAACTACATAGAGAGACTGGTAATTGGCAGGATTTGAATGCAGGAATGATCTAGACCTTTGACTACTTCTCAACCAAACCTCTAATAGAGGAGGCATTAAAATTTGTCAAGTGCTTAACTATGGGAGATACTACAAAAGTGGAGGAGCTCATCTAGGAGTTATTTGGTGAGGTAGAGTTAAGAACGTGTTTTGAAGAAGAAGAAGAAATGGAATCTATACTACTTGAACAAGCTTGCCTCGAGAAGGAGAAAGGAAATATGGTTTACATAGTGGATAATGAGGAAGTTGAGAACCTGGATATTGAACATTTACAAGGAGTGCGCGAAGTCTTAGATAGTACAAATAAGGATACTCGCGCATATCATGAACCAATGAAGACAAAGAAGGTGAATATAGGTTCAAAGGCTGAGCTTAAGGAGGTCATAATTAGAGACTATTGGTCAGAATCGGAAGTGGTAAAGATCATTGAGTTACTTAGGGATTATTAGGACTTATTCCCTCGAGGGTATCATGAACTTAAAGGCATGCATGAATCACTTGGGGAAATCAAGATAAAGCTTAAGGAAGGTGTGTGACTAGTTAGAAAGAGACCTTATAGAATGAATCCAAATTTGCGTGAAAAGGTAAAAGAAGAGATTGATAAAATGTTGGAATCTTGAATCATTTGGCCTTTGGATGAGTCAGAATGGGTTATTCCTATGGTGATAAGTATCAAGACGGATGATAGAATTCGAATCTGTGTAGATTACAGGGAGTTGAATGCTACATGTGTCAAAGACCCTTTTTGTACGCCATTCACTGAGGAAATACTGGAAGGAGTGACATGGCGCGAAACATATTCATTCACAGATGGGTTTTCCAGGTATCATCAGGTTAGGATTTCTCAGGAGAATCAAGAAAAGACAACTTTGACTACTGAATGGGGAAGTTTTGCCTATACCGTGATGCCTTTTAGACTGAAAAATGTGCCTACTATATTTTCATGGATAGTTGTTCAGGCATTCAAATATTTTATTCACAACTTCTTACAGGTGTACCTAGATGATTGGAAAATATATGGGCTTGTTAAAGATCATTGTGACAATCTATGCTTAATTTTTGAACAATGCAGACAATTGAGTATCTCTTTAAACATCAAGAAATGCATATTTGCTACACCTTTTGGAATATTTTTAGGACACATAAGCTACAAGGAAGGTTTGTTAGTTGATCTAGCTAAGGTTGCAGTCATTCTAGGCCTGGAAGCACCTACCAGTCAGAGTGAGGTGCGCTGATTTTGGGGTCATACATGCTATTATAGAAAATTCATTAAGGGGTATGCAAAATTTGCCACACATCTGGAGGAGTTATTGAAAGGAAAAGGACATTTTACTGGGAAGAACTGCAATAGCGCGCGTTGGAGGTATTATAAGAAAAACTAACTATTGCACCTATTTTGTGTTTTCCTTCATGGGATAAACCATTTCATGTACATGTGGATGCCTCTGACACAACCATTGGTGCTATGTTATCTCAACCTGGTGAAGATATTGTAGATCATCCAATTTGTTTTGCTAGTAGAAAGCTCACTCCTGCTGAATATAATTATACAACTACAGAGCGTGAAGCTTTGTCAATGATCTATGCATTACACAAGTTTCGACAATATCTCCTACCTACACCATTTTTCTTTTATATAGATCACATGGAATTGAAGTATTTGGTGAACAAGCCCATCTTACAGGGGCACATATGCAGATGGGTACTATTATTTCAAGAGTTTGATTTCACAGTTGTTGTGAAGCTAGGGAAAACTAATTCTGGACCAGATCACTTGTCTAGAATTCACTCACGGGAAGTGACACAAACAATTGAAGAAACCATGTTGGATGCACAGTTATACAGGTTACAACGTGTGCCATAATAATTAGAAGACATTGTTGTCTTTCTACGGACTGGTGTGGCACCAGAGGGAATGAAGACATTGGAAAAGAAACAACTTTCTATACGCACGACACCATTCATGTTAATCAATGGCAACCTCTACAAGTTAGGCAGAGATGAAGTATTTCACCATTGTGTATTAGAGCATGAGCACAAGGATATAATAGAGGAGGCACATGGTGGTATTGGAGGTGGCCACTATGACAGGTGATACTACTGTGTGAAAGATCCTACTTGTTGGATTATGGTGGGAGACACTGTATAAATATTGTAAGGCATATTGCAAGGCGTGTGACCATTGTTAGCGTTTAGGAAAGCTAGGAAAAAGAGACGAGATGCCCTTAAGACCTATTACTAGTGCAGAACCATTTGAGAAATGGGCCATTGATTTTGTAGGACCTATTTCACCAGCTGCTCATAGGACTGGATCACACTATATCATTACTTGTATAGATTATCTCATAAGGTGGGTAGAGGTAGCACCTATGAAGGACTATACATCAGCTACAATATCTAGGTTTCTATGGGAGAATGCACTTATAAGATATGTATGTCCTTTAAGTTTGACAAGTGATAGGTGTACACACTTTTTGAATGAGACAATTAGGATCCTGTTAGATGAGTTTATGGTTGCACACCATAAGATTACACCCTATCATCCTCAAGAAAATGGAACTGCTGAGGCTTTCAACAATATTTTGAGCCAGACATTGACAAAAAATTGTGATGTGGGAAGAAAGGATTGGGATGATAAAGTTTTTTCTATTCTTTGGGCATATTAAACAACTTATAAGTGACTGAACAAAGCCACACCATTTCAGTTGGTGTTTGGCGCAGAATCCGTTCTTCCTATAGAATCCATGTTACCTATTTTGTGTATTGCGCGCTGGAGGTCTAGCTGATGAGAAAGCTTTAAAAGAACGAATTGAGAAGATGATTCAGTTGGATGAGCAACGAGCCATAACATGTTGAATTCAGAAGAAAGAAAAGGCTAGGCAGAAAGCATGGCATGATAGAAATATAAGGGATAAGAAGTTGGAAATTGGAAAAAATGGTGATTCTTTATGACTCTAAATTCATGAGCCACCCAGGAAAGCTCAAAGTACATTGGTTGGGGCTGTATGTCATCAATTACATACTTGAATCAGGTGCTTGCCAATTAGAAGAACTTGATGGAACACGACTACCTGGTTCCTTTAACGAGAGTAGGTTGAAGCCCTACTATAAATAAGTCTTCTTGGTGTTCGTAATAAGGCAGTGTTGCCAATTATATTAGGTTTCAATTTTGTGTTTCCTTAATGTATTTCCTTCATTATTTCTATGCTTTGTCAATTTAGTTTTTGTTCTTGTTTAATAAGCGCACTTGCGCGCATGAAGCTACTTACTATTTGAAGATTATTCTAGGTGCAAAGGATTGCACATACTTTTAATGTGGGGTGGTGGTTGTTGATATCCAGGTACAATATGGTGGAATTGAGAGATGAAAGGAATAAGCTGCTACGGATGTTTGTCAAAGTAAAAATACTTCTTCTCAAAAGTGACCAAGGATGGACATGAATGAAGGGACAATATAACGCGAGGGAAGCAGAGGCCATGGTAACTACCAGGAGAAGGTACAATGATGAGGTACTCGGGTGCAAGGAAGCACGTTGAAGAGAAGTATGTGACAAGAGGGTAAGAAGGTGCGCTAGAAGGTTATAGCTGGGGCACAAAGATGTACCGTGTGAAAAGAATGAATTTGGTCAATTAATGAGAGGATATTTGGTAAGTGAAGAAGCAATGAATGCATCCAAAATTTGAAAATCTATAAAAGGATGGGATGCGAGTTCATTTTTACCATTGTGACTAAGAGAAATTGAAAAGAGCTAAGAACAAATCTATGAGTAGAAGAAGCTTGCATCCCAGGTGGTGAAGGGTTTGAGTGAAGCAAGAAAAAATAGAGGAGCTAGGGCACGTGATTTCACCTAGGGCATACTAAATCGAGCTAGGTTTTGATTCGTACATTGCAGAGGGGAAAGGTCAAGTGTCTACAAAAAAAATGCAAGGTAAAAATGACACCTAAGAAGGTAGCAGCAACAGGAGCAAAAGGAAAGAAGAAGGTGGTTGTCGAGGAGGAAGAGATGGCACCTGAAAGTAATTTTTCAGAAATGTAATATCTAGAGGGCGTCATAGTAGGCCAGGAGTGGGATTCGTACATAAGGAAAAGCAAGGTGAGTAAGTACAACCACCGGACTACAAAAAAAAAAGGAACTTGATGCCTTACTCACCACGAGGACAAATAAACGCATGACAAAGGACATGCTGATACCAATTTTAGGAGCTCCCTTATTTTGGGAAATATGAGCCCTTGTACTAGTGGATCATGAGCAGAGTACATGAGGAATTTTTCTACTTTGCAGGATGCAGAGTTAGAATCTCATCCGTGCTTATCTCAATGGTGATAGGTTTGAAGGCAACATGAGAGGATTTAAAGAATGACCTAACAGATAAGGCCGTGATCTTGGAGACTAGAAGAGAGCTGGGGTACTTGAAGGGTCAGCGTGGTATGGACATCGATAAACTGAAGAAGTGTCCGGTTATACAAGTAGCAACACATCTTGTCACAAAGTTGAATGACCACGAGCAGTGGTCACAGGTGAACACCATGTGGTTGTATGTTGCGAAGTGAATATCAGAAGGAGTAGTCTATAATAATATAGGCTACATTATAGATAAAATAGTCGAGGAAGCATGCACATGAGGGAAGATAAGATTTGGAGCTATTCTATTGTCACTGGTATTCATGGAAATTGGAGTACCAGATGGACCAAAGGAGAAGATATGGGAGTATCCCATGGAAAATAAGTCACCGGCTAAAAGGTTCAACAAGTACCTATGTGAAGGATCCATGACGGACCCCATCAAGCAAAGGGTGGAGAAATGGTATGATAGGATCCATGCGGCCTTTGGAGAAGAGTGGCGTATCCTGAAGGACTTACCTGCAGTGGTGGGGAAACAAGTTTAGTTCACTGTATACCAGCATTTACGCACCATGTGCTTCCCAATGAAAGATGGATCCTGGAGCCCTTGTGCAAATTTCCTTATGCCTTCACAACAAGGTACTTTTAGGCATCAATTCACAGATTCATAGATACATGCATCGCCTAGTATTAAACGTAGATAAGGTAGACTATGACTACCATACGCTGAGGAAGAAGGATGTATATCCGGGGAGAGGTGCTTACATAGAGAGGCTCATATCAGAGGTATTGAGCATTAAACCAATGAGTCTATCTATTGGAGATATTTGAGGAACACTGGTATACCTTCAGCTGAAGCCCAAGATGGAAAACAATAAGTACGTGGAGAATGATTTCGCACTCCCAGGGCTTCCGAAGGCTAAACATACAATGGAGAACATACCGGCACAAAGGCCTACAAAAACCATTGAGGTAGACAATGAAGAAGAGGAACATGAAGATAGTGGTGACTTGGAGTGTAAAAGGAGGCAACCTTCAGATAGGAAGGAATCACAGCGCGTGACCACTCCACCTCAAAGGTAGGATGAAGAGGAAGATAAAAAAGTAGTGTAGGGGGAGAAAACATTTAAGAAAGTATTTAAACGCACAAGGACTGAAGGTGAAACCCCATAAACGATAAGGAGATCACCTCTTCTCTCTCCGTAGAAGGAGACCACTGAGCCAAAGAGGAGAAGAAAGCTAAAGTTGGGTGAAGAGAAAGAGGAATCTGAGGAGAGCGTGCAGGCATCTCCTACTCCACTTGAGTAGGAAGACGAGCCACAGAATGAAGAGGAACAACATAGAGAGAAAGAAGATGAAGATATGAAGGACAAAGAAGAAGGAGAGAAGGAAACATCTGAATCCACGCATGTAACTGCTCAAGGTGTAACATAAAAGACTCCTAACCTTGAGGCGATAGTTCAAAAAGGGCTGAGGAAAAAAGGATGAGTGGAGAACAAAGTGCACCACTCATGGGCTATGTTGAGGACACAAAAAAAATTGTTCGCGACTACTTGTAGAGCAATATAGCACAGAAGGACTTATTCGGCTAGGAGTTAATGGATGAGGATATGGCGACCGTGCGCACCAGAAACCAACTTTCATGGTTAATGCACACCCACATGGATGAGCCTGATTTTGATGTATGTGAGGAATCATGCGTGTCAAGATGACTTAAGAAGACACCTCAAGCTAGGCACATAACAATCAAGCCTATTGTTATGTCATATGAGTAGGTCAGTAACGCATTGGTAAAGGTTTCTACAGAGGTTGCAAGAAGAAACATGGACAAAGATGCAACAATCAGAGCTTTACACGAGGAATTGAAGACAAAGGATGCAGAGATAGCGCACCTAACCCAAGAGAAGGACTTAGAGCAAAAGAAGTATATTGCATTCATTGGCATGGCAGAGGCCATTGGAGATCATGTGCTCAAAGCACACCCGCATCTGGAGTCTAAGGTACCAGATAAATTCCCTTCGGTGATGCACTATATCAAAAATTTGGTGGACTTGGTACTGGAGGATGAAGCAATAAGAATTCCAGCACCAAAGAATCCTGAACAAGAGGTAGAAAGGGAAAAGGCTGCAGTAATCAGAAAGATTGCATCATACGATGGACTACTGCAAGTGCTCTAGGAAGAATTGAAAAAGGCGGATCATGCCTTGAATATAAGCACAGCTCCAGAGGTGTTGATGAAGGTCCAAACCTTGGAGGAGGATAATGAATTCCATAAGGCTATGAAGGATGATACCTTGGGCCACGTGGAAATGTTGACTCTTGTAAATAAAAAGTGTGAGGCCCTGACAACAGCACAAGAAATGCACAAGGAAATATTGGATGAGCTTGGGAAACTCATCATACAGAAGATGGATGTGATGGAGGGAATAATGACTGTAATGTCCAGCGTTATGTTGTTCTTGCAGAATGAGAAGGGTGAGGTCACACATGATGATTTGGAATCCATTGTTGTGGATATTCCATAGACGGCAGAGGAGGCACTCACCGAATGGCAGGCCTTGGAGTCAGAAATAAGGGAGGAGTATCCAGAATTAATCCTTCAGGATGAGATAGATGAGGATTCAGCATAAAGCATTCTTTATTATCTATTCAAATTCTTTCTTATTCTTTCTATTCAACATTATTTACTTCATTTTTGGAGATAACCATTATCGGGGAGACAATGAGTTTAGTGTGGGGTAATGTTGATCAGAGAACACTTGACAGAAATCACACAAGAAGTCCGCGCAGGATCACAAGTCGTATTCAAATGTGTGAATGGATAGGAAGAACACGAGTGCGGAGATAAGTCAGCATTTGAGACTTAGCCATTTTCAAGGATGAAGATCTATTTTTAGAATATGGCGTGCAGAGCACACAAACGAGGTAAAGACGTGCGCGCCACGCATTGTCTATTTTTAGAGGGTCAGATTCATAGTGCTTTTGCATGGAGATAGGCTAAGAATAGGATTAACACCGTAGATAACTATCAGTAGTCTATAGATAGCATAATCACATGTGTGGTTATGCATGTAAACGGCGCGTGGCTATTAATAGCATACGGCATATTTTTGGGATAGATAAGCGGTGAAGGGAAAGTCCCCACCCTATATATATATATATATATGTGTGTGTGTGTGTGTGTGTGTCTCTGTGTGTGTGTGTGTGTGTGCGTGTGTGTGTGTGTGTGTGTGTGTGTGTGTGTGTGTGTGTGTGTGTGGTAAATTACATAGTAGATATACATGTAGCTAGTAAGTATACAGAGATATGTGCATATACCTAGAATACAGTATCAGATCCATGCGTGCATAGGCATAGATTGTCATATTTGTAAGAAGCTTTTGTGATATTGTTATGATTAATATATGGAGGATATTGGCTAAACCTAAGTGTCATTCTTGTGTACAATTGAGTAGTGCATGTTCTTAATTCAATTATGATTATCGTTTAAACCTATTCTTACTTAGATATAGATTTGTTATACACAGTAGAATGATGTATTAGTTTTGAATCTATATGCTTCCAATCTTCATCATGTTAACATCCTGCTACAGAAACCCTAAAGAGGGGTCTAGTACCTTTTCGCACTTTGGGTGAGTGCTCAATCTAGGCTGAGTGATGTGTCAGCGTGTCTAGGGTGTTATTTGGTAAATTCTAGGTTGCATCAATATTGCACTCACGGTAGCATTCCGAGAAGCACTGCCACGGAACTAAGCTCCATCCCATCGATCAATCACCACCACCACCCAACCATTGGACTTGTAACATCAGTAAGTGTGTTTATCACTGTGTCATTTCATTCATATTTTGTTGATATATTTTTTATCATCTCTTTTATCATTCTTCCATTAGTATTCCCATTCCTTCATTGTCTATTTTCTGACAAACTCAACCCTTCACCACCATATCATCAGATCACCTATTCTGGCCCTTATATATCTCTGAGCATTCTTAGCATTCTTACAAACCTCACCATCCCCTTCTTTATCTCTTTATAACCTCAACCCAAGCTCCACAACCAGATTTCATTAAACTTTTATCATCCCAACCGTACCGATGTTGGTTACCCATGACCGTCATCGGTTCCTTCTAAACCATCATCGGTTATACCTTACCGACATCAGTCTCTATATTTGGCCATCCTATCAATAACATAACCTAATAATCTCCACCCAAGCAACCTAAGTGACCCAGAATCTGGCCCTGACCAGTCCTTGTACCCAAACCATCTACCCTACTTCAGATCTGATCATAACCTAACTTGTTATATTAGATTTGTTATTTTATTTGGATGAGATACCTAAATCATATCAACTACATTAGGACTTTGTTTATTTCTGTTATTTCTTACATTAAGTTTTATTAAAATAGTGGATTTACAGCCATCTAGGAAGTATCACACTTCATGGATGTAACATATGTTAGGCAGTCCATTGTCATATATTATTTAACTAGATTCTTTTGTGGTCATGTTTTCTATTTCAGGTAGTTCCTCCTAGCCAAAAGGAAGCTCTCACAGTCAGCATCAGATCGAGAAGTCATAACACGTGCAACAACCTTCAACCGACCAGCACAATAGGTATTCATCCTCAGCCCATAACCTTATATGTTTCGTCACATTTGAAAACGTAAAGAAAATAGTGAAACACATATGTCAATGATTTACTTTCAAAAACATCTACAGATAGTAAATAATTAGTGAATTGTATCAAGTTTTTTTTAAGAAAAATTAAAAATCGATTTTATAAGACTCTTTTACTACGGAGAGAAAGTGAAGAATGAATACATATTCTTGAAAATATGGAAGAGGGAGCACATACCTACGAATCATTGTTTGAATATGGGGAAAACTCATATGCTAAAACTAAAATTAAATTCTGGAATAAATTGCATTTGAATACCTCATCAATAAAACTAAAATTGAAGTTATAGAATCATTCCTAAAAATAAAACAGAAGATATAGGAATGGTTGAACCGTTTACATCCACTAAATGTTTAATAAGTTATATTGGGAATGAAAATAACTATATACTTATATGTAATATCCCGTAATTTTGTTTTTTAAAATGAAAAATGAAAAATGATTTGTTATAATTTTGGTGGGCCCTAGTTTTTATTTCACGTGCACAACATCAGACTACCCCACTCAATATACAAATTTAGATGCCTCTTGACATAACTAGTACTAAAAGAATATTCACTAAATAGTTAGTTTTTTTGTCAACAAATTGAGGAACAAAATATATTATTATAAATTTTCTTACCATTAACACTTTGTTGGGCCCACTCTAAGCAAGTAAAACCTTTGAAAAAATACAATTAATTTCAAGAGAGATGTGTGTTAAACATAGAGAGAGCCCTTATTTATAAGTTGGTTATGATTTCAACCAGTCCAATAACCTTTTGGCATTTAAAATGTTATGACTTAAATTATTTTACAAATTTAATTTGTCTTGAACAAATTTAATTTTATTTGTTTGGTACCATGTGAGAGGATTGGTTAGAAACACAAATAAAGTTACATTAAACTTTAATCATAACCAATAAACATTAAATAATTAAAATAAACAAATTAGCTCACACATTTAAGTGCCAAAATCTCCTTGAGGTAAAAATATCCACAAGGAAATAGATTTCCATTTATGTGAGAATATTTAACCATTTACACATGGTAAATATGCTCACTAATACCACTTTCTCACCTCACTTCTCCTCTCTCACCATATTGATTTTTACGGGCCCTAAGTGCCTTATTTAATTTAGGGTGATCAGGCTAACTCCCAAAACACCCTTTCAATTTAATTTATTTATAACCAATTAATATAAACCTTAGTTTATATTTAATAAATAAAAATATATTCATAATTTTGTTTATTAATTATAATATAAGGTTAGAGTTATATTTAATATTAAAATTAGATATAATATTTTAAAGGAACTTTTTAAAAAGGTTAAAAACCCACTTAAGATTGTGTTCCAACATACAAAATTCCCTAAATAAATTGGTTATATTGTTTGCTTAATAGACTCCCATTGTATAATTTGGACCCTACAAACATTAGATTCAATGTTGAAATATTTAAAAATATGTTAAGTATTGTCCAGATTTAAATATTAAAAAATATCTTCTAAACTATATCTCATGGAGCTATGAGACTAGTTCTATAACATGCATATTGACTCTAATTTTATATATTTACTAAAATAAATTTATTTAGTAAAAATTTCCATTTCTTACTATTTATACTATATTATTTTCCATTTATTATTATTTATACTTTTTAATTATTTTTTACATTTATTATTCTTTATATTTAATTTTCCTTAAACTTAAAAAATATTTTAGTAAATATGGACCAAATACAAACACATATATATATATATATATGAATGCATGTGTATTGTGTTACTTAAATTTAGGAACGCGTACACGATTTTGGTTGGGTGGCAACAAAAAGTAGTAAATTAAAGTGTGAATGCAATATTTAAATTGTGTACATATTTTACTAAAATAAATAAAATTCAACAAGTCAAAAAAATGTGAGCTCAGGTGGAGAGAAAAGGTTGTGCCAGCCTATGGAGTAAAAGAGGGTCTCTTTACAATTATGTCTATATTTTTAAAATAAAATATGACTTGTATCAAATTTTAGTGGATGTTTATGTCTTGAAAATTGCATTTTTAAACAATCTTCATACGTGCGAGTTTGAGCAGGAGAGAATTTTTGTGCTTTAAGGATATCAGGAAGGAAGCAATTAAGACTCTGTAAGCATATGAAGCATGTTTAAGATGTTATTATCAAATACTTCCTATGACATCCATCCATTAAAACATGTACAATTTTTTTAGGGATTTTAATAGCCCCCTTCTAACAATAGTTACCCATGAAGAATTTAAAAAAAAAAATTGGGAGGATTTGGATGAAGCTTTATGAGTGGAGATGATAGTGAAGTTTGGCATAGGAAGCAACCCATTCCGAGAATCCCAAATATGAACCATGACATCACAATTTCAAAGGAAAGGAATATGGTGTACAAAGTGTAGGATAGAAGGGTCATGACATGATTTATCATAAAATGAGGTACATTCTAAAACATTTGGTCATGAGATTTTCTTAGGAAAACATGAAACCAAAATGTTTCTAAAGTTAGAAAGACAAAAATAATCGGAAGTAATGTGATAGGTAATATTTGTGATGATAATATATGTGATATTGTGAACACTTTGAATGAAATGAAGGATCAACAAATAAGACCATAAGACCATCATCATTATAAGACAAAGGTCATGGGTATAACTATGGGATATCTTGTGGAGCATGGCGATCAACCCTATGAATGGACAAGCTTTGGGAACTTATTTTTATGCAGGGCTACAAATTATTATTGGATGGAATGCCCAAATTTTCCAACTTACCTGAGCTTACAATGTGAACATGGGATGAAGGACTTCTTGGAATTCTAGAACAAGTTTTACATGTTGATTCTTATTATTTAATCTAAATGTTTAATCTTTAAGGGGGTAGTGAGCACTGGTAGATTATCCTAATCAATTAGTTTCCAAATGTAATTATAGAAAATCATGAATAATCATTGAACAAACCAAATAATGATATACAATGTACCGAGAACTAACAATGAGAGGAAGAAGAAGACATAAATGATCAATATTTTGACTTATGTGCTAATCTGGGCTGACCCAATGAATGGGAAAGGCTGGAAATTCTTTAACAAAGCTTCGCTACTAAAATTGTGTCTTGAAAAACTTCCTGGGCCAAAGTGTATGGTATGGCCCAAATCATACCCTCATTAAGGAACTCTTTATATGCCATTGTCCCTATGCACTTTTAGCTCCTTAAAAATTATAGTTCTTTGCATTACTTCTTGATCTTCTTCTATCTACAATTTGGACCTTTGACATTGTGTGATGCTCATTATGTAGCTGATTGAATCTTTAAAACCCTATATGGTGAAGGAGTTATATTAAAAAAAACTTTATTTGGGTTATGGGCACCGCTATCGTTAACATGTGTTTTTGTATGTGTGAAAAATATAACAATAGTGTAAAGGGTACAAAGTCCCTCCTCAATGATGGGTGAGATTTCTCTAATTGAAAACCAAAATATTATATACAACAATTAATTTGAAATTATAATTTTGGGGTTTTGATAAGAAAGGAGGTGGATAATAAGATGGAAGCAAGAAGTGAAAAGGAAGTGGGAGAGAATGAATGAGGAGGTAAGAAAAGGGGTGCATGCAATACTAAGTAAGTTCATATCATAAACTTGAATGTACTTTACAAAACATTAGAATATATGAATGACAGTTGAATAAAAGGTTAGAATCCATAGAGAGAGAGCTTCCACATCCATTAAACACGGGAATAATAAATTCTTAATAAAAGAAACAACTACAAGACAAAAATTCCTCCATAAATGCTCTTTTATTCCTCATTATACAAGAACACAAAATCTCTCATAAGTTCTCTCTACAAACAATATTTTTTTCCTTTCTCCAAAATTCCTTTACAAATGATATTTAACTTGTTTTATAATCCAAAGGTTGGTTACAAAGTAGTTAGGGTTTCTTATGACATCCCATTAGAACCACATTAAGTCACATTAATAAATCAGCTTAATTTTAAGAAAGTTGAGTCACTTTATTAAAATAATTTTATATTTCAGGTGGCTTAAATTACTTCAAATATCTCAAAAGATAGGGTACATGTGGACACACTTAGACAATGACATGATAACACATAGACAAGATATTGACACATGGATCCAACATTACGCTTATAATGACTTATTCATTAGGCCAACATTCCACATATCTCTATCATACGAGAAATGAACTCATTGGTCACCAACAAAAGCCTAAAAAAACATTGATAATTATATTTCAAAAATCCTATCCCTAAGCGTCTCATCTTCTTGAAGTTTTTGAGCTTCTCAAGGAATTCCATCAATTTTGGATCTTTGGGGAAATAGTGAGGCATAAAACAAGTTTCAAAGATGAATTGCACTTCTAGAATTCTATCAGGAGTTACATGAATTTCCACCATTATCTCTTCCAAGTTAGTGAATAATTTTGGATTTTGATGAGCTTATAAAGGGAATCAATACCAAAAAATTCCAAGGAAACATGTTTATTTTTTATTAGATCTAACAATTTCTCCTTCATAAACTACACTTTGTTCCTTTGATTCTCTTTATTGATGAAGTTTCAAGGGATGTCTTTAATGAATTCTTGAATGCACACGTGATTGTTTCTCCCTTCTATTTGACGTCATCAAATTTATCTCCAACATCATCAAACACCATCTTTTTTAATTTGACAAAATTCATCCACTCGATGTGAAGTCCACGATGATTGAAATCCAAGATTCCCTCGCTAAAAATATATGAGAAGCCCATTTGTGTGAGTTCTTGGATATCAGAAGAAATTTTATCAAGAGTGATAATTTTGAATTTGAGACTCTCCAAAATGTAAGATTAGATCTAGATAAGTATGACATTTATAATATATTCTCATGGCTTCATCAATCACTTTCAAACTCTATATCAATACAATTTTTATCCATGCCTTCATGGAACGAAACATATTTTTTATCTCTTTTGATAGCACAAGTGTCTCTTGATATAGATTTTCCACTGCACTAAGAATTTGAACAATAGAAGAGATCAGATTGATTAGGTGTTGTACATATGTAAATATCTATTTATTCTCTTCTTTGAGCTTAATGGTTTGAGACTTATACTTCTCCATTTATGATAGAATAATATTAAGTGATTCATGAGCATGGGGGAAATCATTTTTTGTTGTTGATTTGACGAGAATCACTCTAAAAACTTCATCTTCATTAAGAATAATTTTTATTTTGTCTTTATTAACCACCGACAATATTATGTCAGCGTATCAAACTCCGTAATCATTGATTGTAACCTTGGCGATCACTTTGGGTTTCTTGGGAGTGTAAGAATCGTTCATTTATGCAATGGTGTTGAGGTTGATTGTGACTAGTTTGACTATCCTCTTTCTCTTCTTGATTTTCCCATATAGCAAAGAGGGAATTTCTTCAATCAACTTGCCACCTAGGATCATTACATTTGGTAGGAGTTAGTCCAGTATTAGTGGAAAGATCTCAATTGTAGGAAGTTCATGGATGGAATCTTCATGTTGATGATGAGGATATGTTTCAATGTATTCATGGTGAATTGGGGAAGGTTGTAAAGTATCATTGCGATGCAAAGGCTCGCGAGAATTGGAGATTTGAATTGTTGGAACATGCATCTTATACCACAAATTACTGAGTAACGTTTTCAATCAACCCATGAGAATTGTAATTTTTTTGTGAGTTGATGAATGGTAGCTTAATTTTGATATCTCATAAACATGCTCTTTTCCTTCCCCTATTGTGTTTTGTTGCTTAGGTTTTCTTGTTGTTAAACGCTGATCTTGAGCTGATTTTTACCTCCATTGTTTCTTACATGTTTGTGTGTGTTTGATGAAGCCTATGTGGAGAGATGGGAGGATGATTGAGTATATTTTGAAATTATCCTCTCTCTTTGATTAATTTCCCTTTGGTCTTCATGTTTATTTTTCTATTTTTAGTTCATCGGTCCAACTCTTTCTCGTACCAAACAAGAATCATCTTGATTACCTGTTGAAATCTATCATCAAGTGACATGTTTTCCCTTCTTGAAAAATTTAATTTGGGAAGGTTTGAAGATACGATGGAATCATATTCAAGATCAACCATATCAAGGCCATTATCAATGACACCATGAGGGACATATTTCAATCTTAATGTGACTTTTTGATCCAAGGTCATTCTGGAGTAGTCACGATGCCAAACTTTGAATTCATCTACACAACTGACCCAATAGTCTTCCACTTCTAGATGATGTTTGTATTTTATCTAGAGAATCCTTTCCATTAAACCTTATATATAAAAGTCCCATCTCCTTTCAAAAATATGGACATTTATCTATTCCAACTGAGATAGGAAAATGAATAACATATTTTTGTTTTTCTCCTAAGAAGCGGTTCACTAAAGGCAATTGTCATGAAATTTACATGAGGTCACACTTCTCACTCATGTATTTTATTATATTATAAGGCACTTAATTTTATCTACCAACTCAAATGTATGAGAAAGTGGAAAACGAAATGAACCATGAGCCCATCATGAGATCACCTCTTTGGTTTGTTGTGACAATATCTCTTTTGGTTTGTCTGTGAGCATCTTGATGACATAGAAGAGAAAGGAATATTTGACATTGTGAAATTGACACATAGTGGATTTGAACTCAAATTGTTATCATATATTGTGGATTGATTCCATGGCCACTCCTCATGACCATGCAATGGACTCTTTAGTCATCTTCTCTAGACCGTATTTCATCCGATTCGACCACATATCCATTCTCTTGAGAGGCTGCAACATACCCCCCAATTCTACGACCATCTATTCCCTGGTTAGAACCCACGCCACCACCTATTGATTGATTTTATTGGGCCCCATCACATGCTTCTCATAACATGGATAAACCTTAGAGTCTCATAAATAGATCTCGTAGCTCGTTTATTTGATCTTAAAATGGAGACGAAAAAAATCATGCTTCTTTCTCATTCTAATTCACCACTCCCCCATATAGAGTAGGTGGGGGAGACAGGAAACCGCGTACCCTTATATATGGGGGAGGCATCCATATCTCATCCCCCATATATTTATATATGGAGCACCCCCCTTGAGATATATGACATCCATCCCCCCTATATAGATGGGGGAGAGAGGGAGGTCGAGTGGTACTGATCCACTTGGGAATTAATAAATCAATTGAATGCCTTCCCCTCCCTAGAGATTAGATGGGGGGGGGCAGAGATTAGATATCTAGGCTACCCACCGACCCCATCCCCATATGTAGATAGGGGGCCTCTCCCTCCCCCTCCCCACTTGCTCCTCCAGAGAAAATAGAGGGACTATCCGGAGGGGTGGGCCCCTATGTATGTATGTGTGTATGTGTGTGTGTGTGTGTGTGTGTGTGTATGTATGTATGTGTATGTGTGTGTATGTGTGTGTGTATGTGTGTGTGATGCATGTATGTATGTATGTGGCAATGAGAGAGCTCTATAATACAAATAGAAATATTTTATTTGAACCTATAGATTCTAATAGAAAATTATAGGGCGTAGGGGGGCGATGGGATGAGGGAGAGGGCCTTCTCGTGACAAAGAAATCAGCCCCATAATCGATATAGGGTGCCAAAGGTGGATTATATAGATAGGGGCCATTGAGGAGGCCTGCTTTGATAGGGATCCAATATACTCTGATTGATTGGGATTGGACAATCCATTTCACTGACTGGACAGACATTGATCGTAACATCAGTCATCAATGTTTGTGTTGCCCATCTCGTAGATGGATCTCTTGGTGTTATGATCTCTCCCACCACTCACTACAATGTATTTCCATGTGTTATAGATGAGATGAATCCAAATCGTAAATATAGATATGGATACGATTCCTTTCCATCCATATATGGGACTCATCTAATCTAGACCACAATTCACTTTGTCTATTCCCAATCTACTATATGCAGATAATACTAGTCCCCCTCTCTATTTTTTTGTCGGTATTCTCTGCATTTAGTATCAACCTGCCCCATACTGAAACATACATGAGTCCACATTTATTCCTTCTCACCCATCCCAATCTGCTATCCAACCCACATAATTCAGATAGGCCCCCCACCTAACCAAATTGACTACAAATATAGCATCCCAAGCGGACCTATAGATATATGGCAACTACCCATCCCTCATAAGATAGAGAGAGAGGCCTTGATGGTAGCTATATCTTATCTATATCTGGGGGTTCTACTTGGTTCTACTAGCTGACTAGAGATATAGATGTTGGCTAGTTTGACTACCCATCCAACCTATCTGATATAGTTCAAGTTATAAGGGACTGTAGTTCTTTCTCCTCCCCCTATATAGAGAATTATAGATAATTTAATACGTGGAAAATAATCAATAGGGCATTGACATTACCAATGCCAACTAGATAGGGGAGGGGATGAGTAAATAAAATTAGATAATCAATCCATTTGATTTTTGTTTGTGCAACACTCAGATAAGATAATGGAGAATCCAATCTCCAATCAATTTATGCTATGGATGGTAATTACAGTTACTCGACTTGGATAACGAAGATGGGATGGAGAATCCCTATATATAGATATGACATCTTGTCCTAAAGAAAGGGAGATAATCCACTCACCAATCACCCCTATCTGGATTGGCAAGATAAGCACCCCCTTCTATCACTATATATATCCCTATATATTTGTATTCCTAAACTATCCCCAATCTATATAGAAGGGGTCCCTATCTATCACTATTCCTGCGTTTTTGAAGGCATGTCATGAAGGCATGGGAATAAGACTTCAAGTAGATCATGCAAGATGTGGGTGAGCCCTATATCTATAACTGAGGGGGGAAATTATATATGTGATATAAATGGGACCTATCTAGACTCTATATGGGGGCGATCACAAGGTCATTTACTTGCTCGACTGACCCACTCAGATAACGTTTTTAGTTTAGAGCTCTATCCCTACCCCATAGATGTATATAGGCATGAACTAGGGAGATGGGCCCACCCCTCTCCCCTCTAATATATGGGATAAGGGATCTATTGGGATGGGAATATTACTTGCATATCGATCTACATCTATATATGTAACCGTCATTATCTATATATGGGGTACTACATGTGATGATTGTGCCCCTATCCTAGTTCATATTAGATTAGATATATGGTGAGGAAATGTAAATCTCTAGTTGATTAGATAGTCTTAAGTGATATAGATAGAGGGGGTTCAAATAGGGGGCCTCTCCCAACCCCTTTATATATGGGCAGAGTAGGTCATTGCCATATAGATATTTATCTATCTAGGGTGCCTACCTGACCCCAACTCTCTATAGGCATGGGCATAACCCCAAATTCTATATAGAGAGAGGGGAACCCATATTTATATAGGTTTTTTTCCTAGATATATGATATATATGGGTAGGGGCATCCATCTAGCCATCCATTATATGTGTGATATGAGTCATTAGTCATATCACATATAGTATAGATGATGTGATAAGGCCCCAGGCCATCAAGAGATGGTAGCCATCTTTATATAAAGGGTTTCAATTCTCTCTTTATAGCCACCCACCTGACAGCCTACTCTTCCCATATATCTATATCTCTATCTAAACTATATATGTATGAACTCTATATCTCTATCTGAATGAGACTATATGAACTCTATATCTATATCTATATCTATATCTACATCTACATCTATATCTATATCTATATATAGATACAAATATAGAGGGGATGCCCCTAGATATGATACATAGGATACACCCCTATATATCTATATGGTGGCCTAATTTATAGCGTATAGAGGGGGGGATGCCTACCTTGATAGGTAGTTTGGCACTCGCCCACTCGGACCCAAATATAGATAGGGACCCCATATTTCTACAAGGATACTCGATCGACAATCATAATTATAGCTCGATCAAAAGTTACTGGGAAGATCAGATTTCCTCTATAAAGAAGGGGGTCCTTGGATAATAGTGGAAAATACTATTTTTCTTAGGCTCAACTAGTCTCTAGGTCAGCAAAAAATCCATATTCTTGCCACCTGATAGACTAGGTAAGAATTCATATAAAAATGACCTGTCATTTTCATTTCAACCAACTATTTGTGCAAAGAATCACTGATGATTGTGGCCAAATCAATGTGAATTATTTGATCCAAATTATGCATATGAATTTATGCATCCAAGGTTGGAAATACCATGTGAAGGATATGCCAAACACTCTACTCAACAAGGTGATCATGTCTCCAATCTCATCACAAAACTCAATCCACAAAAAATTCCTAGGAATTTTGTTATCGTGAGATATCTTGTTTTCTATACAAATTTTATTCATCACTTAGAATCATCTTGGTGGATCTTCATACCAATATTGTTGTGCAAGTTCCTTAGTGATCTTGGCATTCTCCTCATACTCTAGAATTCAAAGTAGTTCTTCAGTGTGTTTAGGTGTGACCAGGAGGATGGGGTTATTGTTGTTGTTAAAATCTCATCTTTTGTTGGGATCATAGTGTTTGGCGTAAACAATGACAAGTTTTGGGAATTGAACAGATACTGTAAATGTTGTTGTTTTTGGTAAACCGCAAGAGTACAAACATTGAGAAAGGATTGTATGGCCTTCAGACTTAGCTCTGTCGCAAAAATTTACTCATATTAACATGACTCAAATTAGTGTCAATTATATGGTTGTAATCAAGGATGAGAGAAGATGTGGGTATAACACCTTGAAATTCATATTTTAGTGTCAATTTATTTGAAGTTGACATTTTGGGTAATAATCAAGAGAAATGAGTGAAAAGTAATAAAAACATTACGGTGTCAATCATATTCTTCAAATTTGCCTCAATAATAGGAAATAATGTTTTTTAAAATAAATTGTATATTTGATACAATTTCAACCTATTTTAATCATGCAAGAATAAAAAGGATTTTACCATTTTACAATTTTCCCATATTGGTTATAATCCAATTTTTGTTTTTCTCTATTTGTCTCTCATATGTAGTGGTCTCTACTTTGAAAAATAATCAATAATCATTTAGATTGTGATCCATATTTCGACCATGTTTTTCCTCCAAAGCATTACGGGTTTGAATCTTCTAGTTTAAAATACCTCCTCCAATACAAATCTAGGTGGTTATTCTTGTTCTTGGAAATAGAGTAGATTATTTTTTATATTCACACATGTAGTTTGGGTTTTCTTGATCTTCTTTCTATACATGGTTATATAATCCAAATTAGCACATGATTTAGTATTTGTCTTTTTACTATAGGTCTTATATCTTTGCTCCATACATTCTTGGCTTCTTTTCCTACTTTTAACGTTGTTATTGTTTGCTAGTTGCTAGTTATTACCTTGTGCAGGGTTTCTAGACCTGAAGAAAGCAATAAAAATCAAATAATGAATGTAGATAATTAATCCAAGGTGGAGGTTTTGTTTTTGCTTTGGGCTGTGCACTGGCTTGTTGGCTGCATTAATTTATTTGCATTTAACCAAGCTTTCATCTCCTCCATGTATGGTTGTAACTTTGTTTTTTCTTCTTTTATAAAAATCACACCTTTTCTTACTATTTTGTCTCTTTGCTACAGGTTCCTAGACTTCTGTGTGGTAAAATCTTGAATTACAAGGTAAAACTCCTTCACTCATTCACAAACACAGACTTCTTTCCTCCTCTTACACAGGGTTTCTGTTCTGTTTTATATTTTGTCTATACTTGTCTCTTTATGCAGGTGCCTATACTTTTTTATGGGCAAGGATTGGTTTAGAAACTTTTTTCCCTTTTTGGGGAACTCGTACTTGGTTGTTCCTTCTAATGCATGCATGATATTTTGGATTTATTTTTAAAAACATCATATCTTGTGTTGATTTATATTTAAATATCTTAACTGATATAAATTTTCTCCTTGGCGTTGAGAAAACAATCCTTTTCCTTATTTTCCATTCCCATGGAAAAATTCTTTGATTCTCTTTACAAATGATTTCTTCAATCGCTGAGTGGTTTTATTAATTTATATGCATTCATGAAGTTATTCCTCAAATAATTAAATCATTATTCCCCAGGTTGAACTCTATACAACTAAAACACTTTCATTTATCATCATCGAGATTCCTAAGGGATAGTGAAATAACCTATCATTTTATTGTTATTCTACTTAACATTATTTGTCATGGGTTGGAAGCTTCCAGTCATGCGTGCTAGAAATAATTTCTTGGTGTACATGGGAACAAGAGGAGAAGTAGTTAAGAAGAATTCAATCCTCTAATAACCACCAAGTTGTGATTACGGGGAGTGGAAATTAAATCCAGGAATGGGAGAGAGAAAGAGTGGAAAAGTATGGAAATGGGTTGTATTTGCCAAATACCAAATTTTGTATTTGGCAAACTTTCCTGTGAACTTCCCTAAGAAATATCTCGCCAATATTTTTTGTGGGAATCAATGTAATTTTAACCGGATAGGGAGTGTTACAAATGGTTAAGTAAGAGTAAAATCCCACTTTTCCTTTTGTTTGATCGTCATTTCGAATTTTAATTAACATTTTTATTAAATTAATATCATTAGTTTAATAATTAAATTTGAAATTTAATAAATAAAATTAATAACATCAATTTATTTTTAAAAATAAATAAACAATGTATTATTTAATTAAATGTAAAATTTAATAAATTTAATGATGTTGATTTAATTATTAAATGTTAATTAATTAACAACATGAATTAAATCAATATTACTAATTAATTAATCTTAAATAATTAAATTAAACTAATTAATTAAGGAATATAGACCATTTCATAAATTCAGAAGGGTTTGTAACACGTGGGAGAACAACAACGATGATGATTTAACAAATATTGAATTTTTTGTAAACCTTAGAATATTTAAGAGTCACAACTGAGGAATAAGAAGTAAAGTATAGATCTGGGCTAACCAATAAGCAAGTGGAAATTGAAACCCTAGGTGCAAGAGAAGGGATAAAGTACTTAGTTGTTTTCTTAAAAATCCCAAAGATGTACAAAGCTGGAAAACTGATGGAATAAAAAAGCAAATTATCATAACCAAACACAAAAAAATGTAGAAGTGTCAGAAATGTCAGGAATAGGGCAGTTGCATCAGGTCAGAGGCACCTGGGTGCCGTAGACCTCTGTTGAGCATCTGTGACTATGAAAATGGTTGAAAAATGATTTATTCTCTGTTGATTCAATGCCTCTAACCTTCATTGTTGATGGTCAGTATGTCGCACTAAGCCCTCAAGATTCTCATGTAACCTGCAAAATAAATTATCTCCTGTAAAACACCAAAACACATCAAATCCTAAAAAGAAAAATATGCAAATGGGGAGTCGGACTGACCCTGGTCAGCTGATAGAGTGAACTTATGACCGAGCGTTGCACTACATCTCAAACTCCATGTAGTTCTATGTGTGTGTGTGTGTGTGAAGAATCATGCCCTAGGTGGCTCTTGTGTCAGACGCTAGCGAGTAAGTAGCTAGATGTAGAAATGTAGATATATGTGTGGATGGAAAAATGAACTTCCCCTCATATGTGTGTATGCAGAAAGAATACAGTCACTTGTCCCTTTAGTTAGTGTTATATGTATACTTTGATGCTCTTGTAAATGCCTTTAGATGAAACCGTAGGCGGTGATAGTAGATGCTTAGAGTTTGCTCCCTCGTAATGGTCACATAGTTTTATATTTATATGATTTCCTTTTTTGAAATTTGTAATTAACAACTAAAAGGTTGACTCATAAGAAAATAAGATGCCTAAAATATAAAAGACGCCCAAAAGTGGCGAGCAAGATACAAAGAGGTCAGGGGCGCCTAGAAGGATGGGGGCACCTAGGTGTTGGCGTCTTGGCTAAGCACTAGTGTCCAAAGTGGTAAAATATGAAACAGTGAAGCATTGACTGGGTTGTAGGGTGTAAGAGGCCAAGAAGAATACATAAATAAAGACAAAAATGCCAAAGACAGCAGTTAATTTCTATTTTCTCACTTAGGAATCATATAAATAGTAGTATGTGATTATGACCTAGAAATGTACCCAAAGTGCATGATTTTGTGTCTGCATTTGCCCCCACTTTATGTTATTGAGTGTAAATTTGGTAACATAAAGTAGATAAGAGATGTGTACCTAATAACCATGTAGATTGATGGCGAAAAACATGCTGAGGAGACAAGAAAAAGTGTGGAGTGATAAAAATGAAGCGTGTAAGCTAAAGAAGACGAAGTGGTCCTAGGGGTGAAAGTGTACGTGTTTTGTCATGTTGTACCTATTTTTATTGTCGCTTGATATTTTTATGATGTGATTATTTCTTTCCATAAGGATGGACCTACAAAATTAAATCCATAAATGGGAGAGAGAAAGAGTGGAAAAGTATGGAAATGGGTTGTATTTGCCAAATACCAAATTTTGCATTTGGCAAACTTTCCTATGAACTTCCCTAAGAAATATCTCGCCAATATTTTGTGTGGGAATCAATGTAATTTTAACCCGATCAGGGAGTGCAACAAATGGTTAAGTAGGAGTAAAATCCCACTTTTCCTTTTGTTCGATAGTCATTTCGAATTTTAATTAACATTTCTATTAAAATAATATCATTAGTTTAATAATTAAATTTGAAATTTAATAAATAAAATTAATAACATCAATTTATTTTTAAAACTAAGTAAACAATGTATTAATTAATTAAATGTAAAATTTAATAAATTTAATGATGTTGATTTAATTATTAAATGTTAATTAATTAACAACATGAATTAAATCAATATTACTAATTAATTAATCTTAAATAATTAAATTAAACTAATTAATTATGAAATATAGACCATTTCATAAATTCAGAAGGGTTTGTAACACGTGGGAGAACAACAACGATGATGATTTAACAAATATTAAAAATTTTGTAAACCTTAGAATATTTAAGAGTCACAACTGAGGAATAAGAAGTAAAGTATAGATCTGGGCTAAGCAATAAGCAAGTGGAAATTGAAACCCTAGGTGCAAGTGAAGGGATAAAGTACTTAGCTGATTTCGTAAAAATCCCAAAGATGTACAAAGCTGGAAAACTGATGGAATAAAAAAGCAAATTATCGTAACCAAACACAAAAAAATGTAGAAGTGTCAGAAATGTCAGGAATAGGGCAATTGCATCAGGTCAGGGGCACCTAGGTGCCGTAGACCTCTGTTGAGCCTCTGTGACTATGAAAATGGTTGAAAAATGATTTATTATCTGTCGATTCAATGCCTCTAACCTTCATTGTTGATGGTCAATATGTTGCACTAAGCCAGCAAGATTCTCATGTAACATGCAAAACAAATGATCTCTTATAAAACACAAAAACACATCAAATCCTAAAAAGAAAAATATGCAAATGGGGAGTCATAATGACCCTGGTCACTTGATAGAGTGAACTTATGACTGAGCGTTGCACTACATCTCAAACTCCATGTAGTTTTATGTGTTTATGTGTGAAGAATCATGCCCTAGGTGGCTCTTGTGTCAGACATTGGCGAGTAAGTAGCTAGATGTAGAAATGTAGATATATGTGTGGTTGGAAAAATGAACTTCCCTTCCTATACGTGTATGTAGAAAGAATACAGTCCCTTGTCCCTTTAGTTAGTGCTATATGTATGCTTTAATGCTCTTGTAAATGCCTTTAGATGAAACTATAGGCGGTGATAGTAGATGCTTAGAGATTGTTCCATCATAATGGTCACATAGTTTTATATTTATATGATTTCCTTGTTTGAATTTCGTAATTAACAACTAAAAGGCTTACTCATAAAAAAACAAGATGTCTAAAATATAAAATATTCCCAAAAGTGGCGAGTAAGATACAAAGAGGTTAGGGGCGCCTAGGTGTTGGCTTCCTGGCTAAGCATTGGTGTCCAGAGTGGTAAAATATGAAACAGTGAAGCATTTACTGGGTTGTAGGGTGTAAGAGGCCAAGAATAATACATAAACAAAGATAAAATGCAAAAGACAACAATTAATTTCTAGTTTTCTCACTTAGGAATCATATAAATAGTAGTATGTGATTATGACCTAGAAATGTACCCAAAGTGCATGATTTTGTGTCTGTATTTTCCCCCACTTTATTTTGTTGAGTGTATATTTGATAACATAAATTAGATAAGAGATGTGTACCTGATAACCATGTAGATCGATGGCGAAAAGCATGCTGAGGAGACAAGAAAAAGTGTGGAGTGATAAAAATGAAGCGTGGAAGCTAGAGAAGAAGAAGTGACCCTACGGGTGAAAGTGTATGTGTTTTTTCATGTTGTACCTATTTTTATTGTCGCTTGATATTTTTTATGATGTGATTGTTTCTTCCCATAAGGACAAACCTGTAAAAGAGAAGAGCAACAGAGTATTCAAAGTCATGTATGTGAAAAATTCAATCCAAATGTGTAAAAAGCATGTAAAAGTGTGTAAAATGTGAAATGGAACATGTGCACCTCATCCATGATGAGTGAAGAGTGTAGAAAGGATCTTAAAAATGTTGTAGAAGGGTGTGTTTTTTGGGCGATCTTACACCAAGAAGGATTTTTTCAGAGCGATCTCACGCCAAGTGTGAATTGTTTGGGTGATCTCAAGTCATGGCAGAAGAAGTGTTGGGGAGAAAGGTCTAGTGTTACTCTCCAGCTCCCAAGGATTTTAACACCACTACAGATGGTGTGATCCTTCTTTTTTCAAGTCTGATCTAACGTAAATAGAAAAAAGGAAGAAGCATGCATGTTGATTGTTGGAGGATTGTGCATGTTCGGTGAAATCCATTGTGTAAAGTAATAAAGATTATTCCAATCTATGAAAAATTCTATAACTTCCTCCTGGTCATAGGCACCCAGGAAAGGTCAGGAGCACTCAGGTTTTAGTGTCTAGTTCTAGGAACTGGTGTTTGTATTTTCCTGAGGACCCAAGGCATATTCTAAGCACTTTCTGTAACTATAGGTTGTTTTGATCTTGTAATGTGCAAGTCTGAACTATGATTGTGTGCTACTGAATGGGGTGACGGATTCACCCAATGTATGCCCCCCTAATTTGGGGTACATGTGATGTCCCTAAGATAATGCGGCCCGAAGGAGGACCCCATGTACATCTGAAACTGAAGCCCTGTAGGGGGAAGGGAATGTGCATGGTAGAAACCAAGGATTGCGCAAATAAAGTGGCTAGGAAACATTCGTTAGTGCAAACAAGATAAATATGCAGATAGAAAACAATGTGTAAGTTAGCATGCAAGAAGACAAAGTAGACCACAAAAAGTGGGTGACATCACTCATAATGTCGCAAGATAATCATGGCCGAAGCATCCAAAATTATACGGTGTGCATATACAAGACAAAGGGAAAATCCTGTAAACAATGGCAAACAATGACAAACAATAGCAAACAAAGTAGGAGACAACCATGGAAACAAATAGACCTGCAAATAAAATGCTTCACATGAAGCACCCATTATCATGTTAGAAAGATAATAATTATGTCAAAACGTTTATATATCAATGAATTAGTTTGCTAGGAAAGATAGGAAGTAGTAGAAAATGAAACAATACCACATGTAATGTGTACGAAAGTAGATGCCCTAAGGAGATGATGTGGGACTGGTAAGAGGTACAGTACCAAGCATCCATGCTACATCTAAGGATATGTATGAATTATACATTCACAACTAGAATGAATGTGAATGTTCATGTATATATGATAAAGATAATGACATACGAATATCCATCTAACATAGTAAGAAAAGTGTAAATGCGAGTATAAGTAAGCAAGAACAATTTGTAACCAAGATATGTAGTATGTTATGAGTGAGTATAGAATGGAATGCAAAGTGAATGATAGGTACATTGTTCCCCCCCCCCCAGGGGATGTGTATGAGTATGAGATGAGGTTCATTAATAAAAGACCCCTCATCAGTCGATAATGAACAATAGAACAAGAGTGTGTCATCGGGAAATGGTTTGAATTATGCGCTAGAAAGATATTATCGACAAAGCATAGAACGTAGAGAGTGTGAATGATGTGAGGTGAGGTTCAT
Organism: Taxus chinensis; assembly: GCA_019776745.2. Lineage (NCBI taxonomy): Eukaryota > Viridiplantae > Streptophyta > Pinopsida > Cupressales > Taxaceae > Taxus > Taxus chinensis. The sequence goes on along the minus strand of CM034152.1, from coordinate 624,279,357 downwards.
TTCTGATTGATATCCTCAGCATTCAAGTATGAATTGTGTAACTAGAGTGTGTCATCGGGTAGTGAGATGTGTCTAAAATTTTATGCTAGAGAGATGTGTCGTGAATGCGCATAGTGTGAAATGTGTAGTGTGTGAGGTTCATGTGTGTAGTATTCCCTCAACAGTCATGTATGAACCGTATCACAAAATTTCATCATTGGGTAATGACAATGCAAAAGGTGTATCAATGTATGTAATGATGCTCAGAGAGATGCAACATGAAGCATGGAGTGTAAGAGTAGAAATCATAGACAACTAGGATGCTAGAAAGGGGGGAGAAATAAGTATGATTCCCCCAAGTGTATGATGATGGAGATCTATATGGTGACGTGAGAGATACCATGCCATTGTGGGAGAGCGTTATCTATGTCATGATAAGAGAGAGATACAACACAATGGTAGGCAGAAGAAATAGTAGGATCGTGCCATGGTGGCAGAGTTTGAGATGTGTCTTTGTCATCAATAGAAGGAGTAGTTTCTTTGACAAAATGAATCAGGAATGGAGGTGGATTAGGATGGAGAGGAATCTTGAATGGTGGAAATCGAGATAGACCATCTAGATTTTTTTGGTCTTGCTTAGTGGGTGGTTGTTGAGTTTGACCTAGGAATGCGGTAGAATACTTAAGAGGTGTTAGATTAATTTTGAGAGTCGGTTGCTTAGGCAGTTATTGAATTTTCCTAGAAGGAACATTAGTAACAATGGCATGATGCTCATTAGACATAGATGAATCAGATTTTGGAACCCAGTGATATTTTTTAATTGGGGATGGGCATGTATTAGAATTTTGTGCAGCGAATGAGAGAAACTCCTCACTCTCAAGGTGTTTGATACATCGCTATGAAGCATAGCAATCATTGTCATTATGTCCATTGATTCGATGATAATTACAATATGGATTACCTTGATATTTTTTAAAGCCGATATGAAGGATAGCAGTGATTAGATGGAAAGTTGATTAATTGATGAGTTATGATCTGCAAAATAATATCTTGTTGCTTAACATTAAGCTCAAACGTGAGAGGCGTGGGGAATAGAATTATTTGAGGCTCACTAATATGAGCACATGTAGAAGACATAGAGTGAGGATGAGATGTATAAGAATAACAAACATGAGTTTGAGAAGTGTCCTTAAGACATGGGATTTCAGATTTGAGTGATGTAATCGTGGATTCCATAGCCTGAAATTTATCTTGAAATAGAGAATATAAAGCTTGAATTGAGTTGCAAATAGATTTATTGGCATTATGACCAAGAGAGTCATCAAAAATAAAATTAAAGATATCACTTACTTCAGTATGTGGTGTATCTAGAGGGTGGCATATATTGTGTACAGTGTTATGGAGAGCATCTTTGCAAGATGGGTGCATTTGAAGTAATTGAATCAAGGGGACTTGAGGAGATTTAGAATCCATGAAAGAAGACTAGATAGAATGAGAAAAATGAAGATACAAGAGTCTTGAAATGACGGCTTCACCAAATGATTTAACATATATCAAAAAAATTGTAATCCTTAGAATATTTTAGTGTCACAACTAAGAAATAAGCAAGAGGAAATTGAAACCCTAGATGCAAGAGAAGGGATAAAGTACTTAACTAATTTTGCAAAAATCCCAAAGATGTGTAGAGCTGAAAAATTGATTGAATAGGAAATAATATTTTCATAACCGAGCACAAAAAATTGTAAAAGTGTCGGTAATGTCAGTACTAAGGCTCTTGGATCAAGTCAAGGGATCCTGGGCACTATAGACCTCTACTAGGCACCCATGACTTCAAAAATAGTTGGAAAGTGATTTCTTTTATGTATCTTTAATGTTTTTAACCTTCACTATTGATATCTAGTATGTCGTACTAAGCCCACAAGATTCTCCTGTAATCTACAAAACCAATGATCTCCTGTAAAACCCCAAATCACAAAATTTTAAAAATAAAAATATGCAAATGGGGAGTCAGACTAACCCTGGTGGTTACCTGACAGAGTGAAATTATGACTGAATGTTGTACTACATCTCAGACTCCATGTATTGAAGAATCGTTCCCTAAGTGGCTCTTGTGCCAGACGCACTTGATAGCGAGAAATTAGTTAGTTGTAGAAATGTAGATAGATGTGTGGATGGAAAAATGAACTTCCCCTCCTATGTGTGTATGCAGAAATAAAGGAGTCCCTTGTCCCTTGAGTTAGTGGTAAATGGATACGTTGATGCTCTTGTAAATGCCTTTGGATGCAACCTTAGGTGGTGATAGTAGATTGTTAGAGCTTGGACCCTCATAGTTGTCACATAGATCTATATTTATGTGATTCCCTTGTTTAAATTTCACAATTAACAACTAAAAGGCCAACCCATAAGAAAACAAGATGCCCAAAAAATAAACAAGGCCCAAAAGGGGCGATTAAGATACAAATAGGTTAGAGCGCCTAGGCATTGGCATCCTAGCTAGGCACTGGTGTCTAGAGTGGTAAAATATGAAACAGTGAAGCATCGAATGGGTTGTAGGGTGTAAGAGGCCAATAATAAGACATGAAACAAAGGCAAAAAGGACAAATATAGTTGTTAATTGCTAGTTTTCTCACTTATGAATCATATGAATAGTGGTATGTGATTATGACCTAGAAATGTACCCAAAGTGCATGATTTTATGTCTAAAGATGACGAGAATGGGATAACACAACATTATGGTGATTGAAAAATAGGTTATGGAGGGGGTGAAAGACACTCAAATTATTGGAATCATGTGGATAGATGATCTAACGAGGCATTATAATGTGAAAATTTTCAAAGAAAATAGTGTTTAAAATGTTTGGGACAACACATGTGCACCACTAGCTTCATCACTACTCCAAATAGGGCTCAAACTGCACGACATTATTTCCAATAATATGATAGCTAGAATTTATACAACCATATTTATAATCATTATATTGCAACAATATGATTGCACTTCAACATTTTCCTTGGCTTGACTTGAGAGGATGTATCTTTTGTGGATGACTGCCCTAGAATGACTATGCAAAGTATATGAATCTCAAGGGAGTCTTTAATTATCTTTGTTTGTGATTTCTCCTTGAAATCTTAGGAGTCAAGTTGGTAGAATTCCCTCCCCCAAAATGATAGATGAATAACTATCTTATAAATGTGTTCTGGATATGGAGAAATTAGATACGGTTGATTAGAAGTGTACAAAAGGAATTCAAATTAAGAAAATCAATATTAGAGGAAGGGGGACCAAAGCATGTAGGTTAGCCCATAGTGTATGGGCACTATGGCCGTTTCTGTACACTATGTTCCCATATGCATGTGTGAGTAATATGAAATTTGGGATTGTAATATATGATGGTATAACCTAATTTGATGGATTAATGTGACCATTATGTGAAAAAATAGGTTGTGTGTGGAAGCAAAAATGAGTGAGATATAGCAAGAGATAGCATAATTTTTCAAATTGAGCAAGTATGGGCTAGTGCAAGAGTATTGTATAATTTGTGTTGTTATAAGACTTGAATTTCCAAAATGGGTGTCTACAATTTCCCTCCCCTTTAAGTATGGAAGTGAAAATTGAGTGTTTAAAGGAAAATTCACTTGAGTGTGTAGACGCACTTTTCCTTCCCTTAGAGTGCCTTGTGTTTGTGTCAAGACTTTGTTTTTATTTTGGTTGTGTTTGTTTTGCAAATATGAGTACCTTCAAATAAAATTGTATTCAATGTCCATAGTATAATAAATCAAATTTTAACATGAAAATCTTGAACTTAGTGTGAAAATAGAAATATGTAAGTAGAATAGGAAGAAAAAGGAAAGATTGCACCTGATTTTTTTGTAAGAGAGAGGAAGAGGGTACTCTATCATTAGTGTGGAGATTTATTGAGCTTTGTGTTGGAGTTAGTTGGTAGGACTTGGTGGTGATCAATCCCCAAGTGGAATGTGCTAATGATAATAGAAAGAAGTACAAATGCACCCCATATGGTGAAGAGATTTGTATAAGGACTATTCTATTTAATCCACATCCATCCACAAAAATATGGGCAATGGGAAGTCAAGCCTACGAGGATAAAAGTCACCTTCAAACTTCCCAAGACCCACAGATAACTACCACTACAAATGAACATGAACCCAATTAATTTTTAAATTATGACACAATGTATTGTTCCAATTCTATATTACATGTACACTTGGTACCACCATAATCTAAACTATACCGTACATTTTTTCATTGAAAGTGAATAAAAATCCTATAAATGTCCCTGCAAAATTGTACCAACTGATAAAATTATTGATTCTTCCCCTAGGGTGGAAGTGTGTGGAATATGACATAGTGTATGGATGATATGGTATTTTTCTGTACGGTGTGTCCCTTGTGTTTTTTAAACCCAAATTTATTTTTCAGCCATTTTATGAACCTCTACAATGTTTGTTTTTGTAACTATTATTTTGTTTCTTGATTCTAAACTTCCATGAGGGTCATATATCATTTTATGGTTGCCCCTTGTTTGGTGTGTGTGAGATGGAACAATGTTATAACTGACCAAATAATTGGACTTGTATCTAATATGCATGTTTTGTAGGATCCTTGCAGGGGGAATAAGGGAGTGTTAATGGTGTATACCATGGTACATACTAGTAATATAATAGAAAAATAGCAAAGTGTTAATAAACAATGTAGGAGATATAAGCAAAAACATGCAAGTACAAATAAAAAGAATAACATGGCAAACAATATGTCACATTTAAGGGACAACACTCAAGATTACGCAAGGCAAATAAGGAACTCAAGGCCAACAAGAAACAATCAAGTAACATAGGGAATTTTTCGTAAACAAGTGGAAGAAAAGAGAGAGCATGTAAAACAAGAAACAAGAAATAGTATGAAAATAATTCTTGTTTGGAAGTAACATAAAATATATATTGTACATGAAGCACCCACTAGCATTTTAGAGTAATAATTACTATGAAACAATGCATGTACTAAGTGAATGAAGTGAGATTAATTAAAGTAGAAAAGATTGGAATAATATCACCTATATGTGATAAAGTGTAAAGTGGATGCCCCCATTAGCTAAAAATTAACTAATAGAGAGCAATGACAATCATCTTGCATCATGTAACAATCTTCTTTTATCCTATATTCAACTCAGTGTATCACATGAATGCACATGTGTATAGAAAAAGGATACAGTAGACTATGTTTCAAGAAATCATGATAAGTAATGTGCATAATGAATACTATAAGCATGTAATAGAAATAACCAAGCAAGAGAAATGAAATTTTTTTGGAGATTTATATATGTGAATGTTTTTGGATTTTTAGGCCAGCTGAGGGCATAGATGAAAACCTACTCATAATGCCCCCAGGGGGGAATATTTATATTTTTAGTTCTTTCAAATTATAAGTACAAATTATGTAATTAAAGAAAGGAAAAAAAGGTTTCCACCTAGTGTGCATGTAAAAATTAAGGTTTGGGTGTGTATATGCTCTCTCAATAGTCAAGTTGAACCTATAAACGAAGTGTGTCATCAAGAAATGAGGAGGGAAGTTGGATTCATCTATGGGTGAGTGGCATATGGTCTATCCAATGAGTATGTAGAGTGAATGCCCACTATCTTCCATTGTAATTAAAGTAAGCACATGATCATGAATCAAATGACTAATGTCATGTGAGATCGTGTGCATGACAACGTGTGTGGGAAATTCATATCTTAAGGAGTTGTGTCATGTATCAGTTGAAATATACCTATGAGAATACTTCTATGTGTAGTGTGTTCCATGAACTCTATGTGATGGTCTATTCCTATGTGATGGACTATAAGACCTATATATACAATGGGAGTGAGTGATGGGAATTGAAAATTGAGGAGACCTATGTGAGATAGTAGCCGGTCGTGAAGTATGGGACTAACATAGGAGTGTGTGACAAAACCATAAGGCTATCATCACTAGATGTAGGAATGATTGTAATAGTGGGTGGACTAGACATAATATTAAATGGAGTGGGTGATGCACTAGTTGTAGGGACTTGTGAATCTTGAGAAGTAATAGATAAAGGGGTCTGAGGTGGGATGTTATGAATAGTGATGACATGATTCTCATGTATGAATTTGACACATTGGTGCATAATAGATGGAACAAACAGAATAGCTTTGATACAATAAAGACTAAATACCGTGTCACAATGCTTAACTTTGGATGCTATAAAAAATGGCATGCAAATAGTGAGAATCCCAACTATGATGGGAAGTGTTATGCATTAATAGGAGGTAGGTGACTTACGCTTGAGTTAAGATAATGAAACTCTAATAGAATCTAAGAGGGGAAATGAACATGCATTATATTTTATATTAGGATTGATCATTGCATTATTGAGAGCTTGATTATAAATAGATGCATCAATGTAAATCTTGTAAGATTTGAAATAAGCATGAAATTCTACATCAATAAATATTATTTACTATTGGTAAAGAAGTAGTAGCACCAACAAGAAAGTATAGAGGGGCTTTACTTGATTGTGGAGTTGGAACCACGTAAAAAGTGTGATTAGTAGTTACTTTAGATGTATATTTTTGTGTTTAAGAAGAGGTTCATTGAATGTCTTGATCTTATCATTATCATTTATAGGTTTAGACACTATAGGATCATCCCATTCAATGACATCATAATTAATTAAGTCTGGAATCACATGTTTAAATTTGAAGCATCGATTAGTAGAGTTTCCATTACAATTGTGATAGTCACAATATGCTTTTCATTGAAGTTCTTTCCTTGAGGAAGAAGATAATCCAACTTGAGTGGTTAGGGAAGAGAGATGACGTTACTAGCAAAGATTTTTTGCAATGCCACCTGTGGTGGTAAAGGAAATTTAGTAAAATGTCATCGGGGAGCTTGAAGTTGGATTTTTGTTTCTTGTGACATAACATTAACAGTGGCCTTACCCTCAACTCGAGTTTAGTAAGTTTACTCTTGAAATTAGCTTTACTTTGGAATTTAACATTAGAGTGAGTATAATATTGATCACTATATTTGAGTTTTCCCATGTAAATTACCATTCCTTCATGGTCCTTAAGGATATGACACAAGTGATCAAAGTAATGAAAGGTATCAAATATGACTGACTCTTGAATAGGAGGCAAATGTTCTGCAAAAAGAGGTCTTGGAATTTAGAATCATATAGTACATTGTTCATTTTAGTAAGATTAGTCTTATAAAACATAACATAGTCACTAATTTTTGCATTAGGTCACTATTTCATTCTATTAAGCTATGCATATGATATTTTAGTACCAATATTAATAGAAAAATGTGTTCAAATTTGATTTGATAATGGAGTAAACGATCATATAGAATTAACAGGAAAATCATAGAATCATTGCAATGCATAATATTGTAAACTTTTAGGAAATGATTTTTTTTATTATGTATCATAAAAATCATAATATAAGCAAGCAATATGAAATGATATAAGATGTTCTTGTGGATATTCCTTACCATTGAAAAGTGGAATTTTAGGTGAAACAAAATTGTTAGTGTAGGTTATTATTTATCCTTTTATTTATTTATTAGGATAATTCTTACACTTGGTTTATCCCTACAGTTCTTGGGTTAGCTTGCTCATGTGTACTAGTTGTGTGGAGTTAGCTTAGTAGTTGTGTTGAGTTAGCTTACAAGTTATGTGGAATTAGTTTACTATTTTTGTGGAGTTAACTTAATTATCAATATCAGTTAGTGGGATTTCTTCTCCACTAATCTAGGTGGTAGTTTCACTTCCCTCCTCCTATATGTACATCCTCATTATTTAGCAATGTAACGTGATCCAATCCTAATGTAATGTATTGAGCATTAAGGATTATGATGGATTTCTATATATGATATTTTAGATCTTCTATTTTGTTCAAATCCAATGTGGCGTTCTATTATCATATGAGATCTTCGCAGCTTGGAACAATATTTTTATCATTCATTTCATGGTATCAGAGTGATAGATGATGTAGACATCCATCTTTAAGTATTTTTTTAAGCAAGGGTTTACTGGTTTTCATATATTTTGCAATTTGTTAGCATTTTGTTGCAGCTTCCATTTTTACTCAAAGTAGAGGGTTTTGCTGGATTCGTAAGGTGGAAAAACTATAGAAACAACTATAAACTTGGCCATTGAATGAGAGCTTATTTTTTAGTTTGTTTTGGTTTTGCAGAGGTAGACACGTATACGTACAAATTTACTTATAAATATGTGTCAAGGAAGAAATTAGTTATGAGGAAATAAAAAGTCCAAAAAAATAGTTTATGGGTGTTTTACGTTTGGTACTGCATTTTCTTCTTCTTCCATTTTTCAGATCCAGAATTAGATAGTTTTTTCTAGAAAAGGCAAGTTGAGGAAGAGTGAAGGCAAAAGACATTTTATGTTTTTTAAAATAAATATTAAAGCACAAACTTGAAAAACTTGTATCTTTTGATCGGTAACTCAGATTTGAGTGTCATTTTTTCAAAAGTGTTTATTTTTTGTGTTTGAACCATTAGAACTATTTATTTTGAGAAACACCCTAAAATTATAAAATGGCATTATTTTAACACGCACTCAATTATAAAGTGTCAACATTTATATTTCTCTTGTTTGTTGAGATATTTTAGATCTATATTTTTTACACTTTTAGGCATGTTGACGGTCTCTCTTTTGGGGGAGCTATTCTATTGAAGCTCAGTATTATTTTGTTAGTTTTCGAGTAGTTTTTTTGACAACACATACAAATTTGTAGTGTCACTCTACCCATTCAATAGTATGGGAGGGTGTGATGTTGATTCTACTTCATCTGGTCTTATGTCCTTGTCTTATTACCTTGGCTTTTCTTGGGTCGTGGCACTCATATTTCTTTAGATATTTTTTCTGTCTTATTTCCTTAGTTATTATTCTTGGATTGTGGCACACCTATTTGTAGTAGTTGATTTTGCTTCTTCAGGTCTAATGTCATTGCCTTGTTGCCTTGGTTATTGTTCTTGGATCGCAACACGCCTATTTGTAGTAGTTGATCAAATTATGTTTGATGTTTTTTGCACTTTTGATCTCACTCCATTAACAGTATCCTTGTATAGATCTATTCTGGTGAAGCCCAATGTTAGTTATTTTTTGAGTTTTGTGATCGAGGAGTGGATTCAAACCACAGTTCACACCAAACTTCTTCACCATTGTATGAGTTTTTTGAGCCAAGCTTCTTGATATTCCTTGCAGCAATAATTTTTTCTCTCCACTTTGTTATTACTAGTTTTAGGTACCTTGTGGTGTCCCTTTTTTCCCAGTTATTATATGTGGGTACCTCATCAGGCCTTGTTGTTGGGACCCACCTTCTTTTCCACCCACCTAAGTTATGCTTACAAGGGTATTAGTGTAGGTTATTATTTATCATTTTATTTGTTTATTAGGATAATTCTTGCACTTAGGTTATCCCTACACTTATTGGGTTACCTTGCTTAGGTGTACTAGTTGTGTGTAGTTAGCTTACTATTTGTTTTGGAGGTTAGCTTGCCAGTTATGTGGAGTTAGTTTAATAGTCTTGTGGAGTTAACTTAACTTCCAGTATCAGTTAATGGAAGTTATTCACCACTGATCTAGGTAGTAGTTGCACTTCCCTCCTATATGTACATCCTCATTATTGAGCTAATTCATGATATGTCAATATAATGTAATGTGATCTAATGTAATGAAATGAGCATTACGAATTATGGTGGATTTCCATAATGTAATGTAATCTAATGTAATGTAATGAGCATTATGGATTATGATGGATTTCCATATATGATTTGCTAGTTCTTTGTTTGTAAATCTTTTTGTAAGTGTATCCTGGTGAATTCCTTTCAGCTTATTAAATGTGGTGTGCTATTATTATCTGATATCTTCACGGATTTACAGAGTTTCAATTTTGGTGAGGATCTAGAAATCCTATAATTCCTGTTGGGGAAGAAATATGTTCTGGGGAAGTAAAAGTCTAGAAAAATGGTTTTTGGGTTTATCTAAGTTTTTTGCAATTGATACTTATTTTTTCTTCTGCTTTGCAAAGTTCCTGTTTGAAAAGGATCTAAAAATCTTTAAAAAATTATTGGAGAAGAAATTTTTCAAAGAAATAAAAATTCCAGAATAACAATTTTTGGGTTTTTATGGGTTTTTTGTGTTCGGTATTGGGTTTTTTCATCCGCTTTGCAGAGTTTCCATTTGGCAGGGATATCAAAATCTTAGAAATTTTTTTTGTAGAAGAAATTTGTTTTGGGGAAGTAGAAAATCTAGAAAAATGGTTTTTGGGTTTTTGCATTCGGCTAGGATATTTTATTCCACTTTGCAGAATTTTTGTTTAACGAGGATCTAGAAATATTAGAAGTATGTACGAGGGGAAATCTGTACCGAGAAAGTAGAAAATTTAGAAAAATAGTTTTTGGGTTTTTTACATTCACAACTGGGTTTTTTCCTTCTTCTTTGCAAATTTCCTTTGTGGCACGAATATGAAGATTTGTGGATTCATTTAGAAATCTGTGCTGAGGAGGAAAAATGTCTATTAAAATGTTTAGTGGGTTTTTCTGGATTTTTTGCATTCGGTATTGGGTTTTTCTTCCACTATGCAAAGTTCCTGTGTGTCAAGGATTTGAGGATCTTATATATCTATGCTACCTTTTAAAATTTTGGAAATCTGTGTCGGTGAGGCAAAAAATCTAAAAAAATAATTTTTTTTTAAATGGGTTTTTCACGTTCTAAACTAGGTGTTTTTTCTTCTTCCATTTTTGCAAATCTAGAATTGGAAAGTTTTTTTCAAAAAAGGAAAATGAAGGAAGAGTGAAGGCAAAAGACATTTTATGTTTTTTTTAAATAAATATTAAAGCATAAAGTAAAAACCTTGTAACTTTTGATAGGCAACTTGAAATCAAGTCTCGTTTTTTAAAAGTGCTTATTTTTTCGTGTTTGTTTTATTGGAACTATTTATTTTGATAAACACACTAAAATTATAAAATTTCATTATCATAACACACACTCAATTATAAATTTCCAACATTTATATCTCTCTTATTTGTTGAGATATTTTAGATATGTATTTTTGACATGTTTAGGCATGTTGACAGACTCTTTTGTGGGGGAGCTATTCTTGTGAATCCCAATGTTAGTTTTTCAATATTCAAGTAGTTGTTTTGATAACTCATACAGATTTGTAGTGTCACTCTACCCATTCAGCAGTATGGAGGATGTGATGTTGATACTATTTCTTCTGGTTTTGTGTCCTTACCTTATTCCCTTGGATTTTCTTGGATCATGATACTCCTATTTCTTTGGATCTTATGTCATTGCCTTGTTGCCTTGGTTATTGTTCTTGGATTTTGGCACACCTATTTGTAGCAGTTAATATTATTTCTTTGGATCTTGTGTCCTTGTCTTGTTACCTTGGGTTTTCTTGGATCGTGGTACTCATATTCCTTTGGAACTTATGTCCTTTCCTTATTGCCTTGAATATTTTTTTGGATTGTGACACACATATTTGTAGTAGTTGATCGAATTATGCTTTGTGTTTTTTACACTTTCGACATCACTCCATTAATAGTCTCCTTATATGGATCTATTCTAATGAAGCCCAATGTCAGTTGTTTTTTTAGTATTGTGATCGAGCAATGGATTTAGACCACAGTGCACAACAAACTCATTCAACATTGTATGAGGGTTTTGAGCCAAGCTTCTTGAGATGCCTTGCAGCAGGTTTTTTCTCTCTACTTTTTTATTACTGGTTTTGGGTACCTTACGGTGTCCTTTTTTTCCCAGTTATTTTATGTGAGTACCTCATCAGGACTTGTTTCTAGGAACCACCTTCTTTTCCGCCCACCTAAGCTATGCTTATAGTGGGTATTAGTGTAGTTTATTATTTATCCTTTTATTTTTTTATCATGGTAATTCTTGCACTTGGGTTATCCATACACTTGTTAGGTTATCTTGTTTAGGTGTACTAGTTGTGTGAAGTTTGCTTACTAGTTGTGTTGAGTTATCTTACCAGCTATGTGGAGTTAGCTTACTAGTCTTGTGGAGTTAACTTTACTGTCATTATCAGTTAGTGGGAGTTCTTAACCACTGATCTAGGTAGTAGTTGCAATTCCCTCCTCTTAAATGTACATCTTCATTATTGAGTTAATTTGTGTTATGTCGATATAATGTAATGTAATGAGCATTATGGATTATTATGGATTTCTATATATGATATTCTAGCTGTTTGTTTGCAAATATTTTTATAAGGTTATTCTCGTGAATTCCTGTCATCTTATTAAATGTAGTTCTCTATTATCATCTGAGATCTTCATGGCTTGGAACAATTTATTTATCGTTCCTTTCATGGTATCAGAGCTATGTAGTGTCATCCAATCCTAATGTAATGTATTGAGAATTATAGATTATGATGGATTTCCATATATGATATTTTAGCTCTTTTCTTTTGTAACTCTAATGTGGTGTGCTATTATCATCTGAGATCTTTGTGGCTTGGAATAATCTTCTTATTATTCCTTTCAAAAAATAGGAGGAAGAGGATAAGGTACAACCTCAAGTGTGATAGACCTTTGCAGAATAAATGATAAATATGTAGAAGAAGAGGAGGGAGCAGCACCCCATTATAATTAAAGAACCTGGGATTGTAGATCACACACCAAGGATTCTAAAGCATGGGTACTAGAAGAAGAAATTGGTTGAATATAATAGATAAGAGGAGAAGAAATATGAGTAGTACACATGTATAGGAATGGAGACATTAAGACTAAATTCTCCCATGAGATGAGGGGAGAAGAAACTGGAATAGAAGATGTGGGAATCACATAAGTGATATCATTAGGAACATGATCAATAAAAGTATGGATCCATTATGATTCCTCACGGGTGGCATACAAAACAAGATACAAATTATGATGGTTGGAAGCTATGTATGTATTTAGATAATTTAAATGTTCAATAGTAAATACTTTAGAAGGAGATTCAACCATGATTTTAAATACTAACAAATCAATAAAAACTCTAATACCCTAGAATAAATCAATATAGGGATATTTGATGCACAACACACAATATTTATGTTCACCAAATTATTTAACCTAAATGGTTAATCTATATGGAAGTAGTAACCAATGATAGATTATACTAATAATTTAGTTTCCAAATCTAATTACAAAATATCAAGTATAATCATTTAAAAAATCCACATAATGATACACAATGTAACAAATCACTAGCAATGAGATGGAGAAGAATACTTATATGATATCATGAGTTATGTGCTAATTTGGGATAACCTAATGACTGGAAAAGGATGGAAATGCTCTGATAGAACTTTGCTAATGAAATTGTGTCTTGAGAAGTTACCTACACTAAAGTGTATGGTATGGACCAAATTTTACCCCATTATGGCCCTTTTTATATGCCATTTTCCCTCTACACATTCATCTCTTGAAACTTTATGGGTCTGTACACTACTTTTTAATCTACTCCTATATGCAATTTTGACCTTCAACACTCTATGATCCTCACTATGTAGTTGATTGAATCTTTAATACCCTAGATGGTGAGTTATTTCAAAAAAACATTATTTTGGTTTTGGGCACCCCTATGCACCACCGACATTGCCACTACTCTGAAGAGGTCTCAAACTAAACATCATTCTCACCTAACATGTGATATATAGAATGTATGCAACCATATTGATAATCATGATCTTACAGCAATGTGATTGTGTTTGAACCTTTTCCCTAGCTTGACTTGAGAGGATGCATCTTTTGTGCTTATAAATCTAAGTGGATGAATTCCCTATAATTTATATGTAGATTATATGAATCTCAAGGTATTCTTAGAGTATTTTTGTTTCTGATTAGTCTTAGCATTTTCTCATTGGAATCTTAGGATTCAATTAGGTAGAATGCCCTCCCCCTAAAGAGAGATGAATAACCTTCTTATATATGTGTTTTGGATCTAGAAAACTCATATAAGGCCAATTAAAAGTGTACCAAATAAATTCGATTTAAAAAAATTACCATTAAAGGAAGAGGGACCAAAGCATCCAAGTTCAGCGTTATGGCCCTTTCTGGATGATATGGTCCAAGATGCATGTGTGAGTAATCTTAAAGTTGGGATTGTAATATACGAGGGTATAGCCTAATTTAATGGAATAAATATGACTTTTATGCAAACAAATAGGTTGTGTGTACAAGAAATAATTAGTGAGATATAGTTAGGGATAGCATAATTGGTCAAATTGAGAAAGTGTGCACTGGTGTAAAAGTATTGTACAATTTGTGTTGTTGTAACACATGAATCACTAAAATGAGTGTCTACACCTTAACAAAAAAATGGTGGGAATGGTAAATGTGGACCAAGAGAAGGACTATATACCTTTAGGATAAAAAGGATGTGGACTCCATGGTCATGGGATGAGGGGAATTTGGGTATAAGGATAACCCTTTATAAAAATAGTTAATCACATTTTTCTTATAGATAGTGGTATACCACAGATCCTAGTCAAAACCAATAAAAATAGAGTTACAAGTAGAAGGGGAAACAAAAACATTCATCTAGTTTATGCACAAAATCTTATTTCATATATATCCTTGAGACTCAAAGGGATATGTGGTGGTGATATAGGTGAAGAAATTTATACAAGATTTGCAGAATGAGTTGAAAACTCCCAAAGAACTATGGATTCCCAAGCTCAGAGGGAAGTGATGGGGCTAGGATCTATATAAATTAAGGAATGTGTAGATATCTTATCTCTTATATGAAATAATTTTTCCATTAACACATTGAATACATGATTTTTTTAAGTACTAAGATCCATGGGAAATTGAAGAAATAAATTATGGAACCCTTATTACCACCTATAAGACTTGGAAACTCAGATTTATCTAAAAATAAATAAATCAATAAATTTGGATAGATGCAGGTTCAAACATAAACTATTTCCACAAGATATTTATTTTCACGAGGTTTTAAGTAAATTTAATTTTTAAATATATACCTGGGAGATGATGGAGAATCCAATTTTGTGCTCTACAAGAAGTACCTTTTTTATCACCAACAAGACCGTCACGAGGTCATTTGGAGTGTTGCAAAATGTGGAGATAAACATATTGGGAGTTCCCTTATATGGTGATTTTGATGTCATCAATATGGCCAAAATACATTATGCCCTATCTATCTTAGGGATATTATGGTGCTATAACATCTAAGTAGAAATGAGATTATAAAGAATGGGTTGTGAGTTTTGAGGGTGATGAAAAAAGGGTCATCATCATATTAGACTAACACTACACATGGAGAAATTGATTGGGAATAAGAGGAGGAAAAATATTATAAACTTGCATTTGCATAAAGGCTCGATGTTTCATGTGATATCACTCAAAGGTGATGTGTAGGATTATGTTGGCCATATGACGGAAGTCCAATAAAATGGGTGATTAACCTATTTTTTGGTTGGTGAGTACTGTAAAATGGACTTCAATAATGGGTTTCACCCTTTACAAGGTCAGCAAAGAGTGAGGTCCTAAAAAATATAATGTTACATTGTTAAAGAAGGGTGGACAACATGTGATTCAAGAACCACCCCATGATAATCCCATAGTTATGAATTCAAACACTTTAAAGGGAATAATGAAGGAAAAATTCGAGGCCAAAATAAGAAGAGTGATATCGTGGATTTTTATGTGATTTCCCAAGAAATATAGCTAAAATATACTACAATTAGATGCATAGAATATAGGGAATGATTGATACAAAGAGAGAAACTAGAAGTTGATTGCAGGAGCATTGGATAAGAGGTGATCACAAGATGAAATCTCTATACGAAGAGAATAGTGGAAGGGAGTATGGATATGAAGACTACCCACATAACTAAATACCATGTGGGTGAGGTCCCTTCACTCCTATCTGAAGGAAGGATTAGATACATGTGGACATTAAATATGATTTTTTAGGATATGGAACATTAATAAGGCTGGAAACTAATAAATTTTGTTTTAAATAACAAGGTTCATGCAGCTCAAATTGATGTACATAAGTAAGGTAGATATAAATTTATAGAATCATCATGGGTATAAATTTTTGGAGCATAGATGTAAGAACATTTTTTAGAGATACTAATGATGGATTTTTTAGGATAAATATGGACTCATAGATAGATGGAATCTTCGTGTATCAGGACATGAATTATTGAAATATTATGAGAAATAATTTTTGGGTCTATGCGATGGATATGATTGGAAATTTTTGAAATGGATAGTTTTCTTTAAGAAATAACTATAGTTGTTATGTAAAGGAACATTTTTAGAGGAATGGGAAGTGAAGGAGTCGCTTGTGCAAATTTTTTGAAATCTATTACAACATGTATAACTCACATCAAGTGAATTTATTAGAAAAACCTTGATATGAATAAAATATATAGATTTCAAGGGTGAAAACTTATAAAAGGAATTCACAACATGATAGAATAAATTTAGTAAACCAATTAAAATAAATAATACAACCATATGAACAAATAACCATCCAAGGATGAGAAACATGTGGGAAAATGTGGATAACTTCATTAAGTTCTACAATCCATTGATATAACACATAGTGAGTGGAGTGATAGTGAAATGAAATTAAGGACCAAAAAGATTAAAGATACTAACTTAATGGAAGAAAAAATAATGGGGATTACTGGGGAAGAGTTAAATATAAAAAATAATGGTGAGAGTAGACAAGAAATAAAAAAAGAGATGGAAAGACAATATAATTTTTGTCATGATAAATGACTAGCATAAAAAATTGAAACTTCTTATCATGACAAATAAGCCCATAATTGAAATTTTTGTTTCCCGGTCAGTATGATCATTTACTCTGGCTAGTCTACCCTTAGTTCACCCTCACTCTAGCTCATAGGAAAGTGCTAATAATATTTGTAAGTGTGTTTCAATTTTTAGAAAATAGTACATAATATGAAAAATAGTGCTTTATTTTTCACCTTTGAAGAACAAACATGTTAGAAAGACATGCATTTTTAACACTCTATTCTAATAACTATTCAATGCCACTACTCTACCTACAACCTGTTAAAATTTTGTAAGCATGGTCAGTAAAAAATCATGACATGGAATTCTCCTATGATCTAGCACAATTCACGATTACTAATCTTCCATTTACAATGAAATAAAATAACTTTTTATAAACAATTTATTAATCTTCCATTTACTAATTTGGAATGCTTTATTTCATTTCATTTTCACAACTAGAGAGAGGAGAGAGAAATAACATCATTTTTCCCACGGTCAATTTTCTCAAAACAAGTAACCAAATGGATATCCACACAATCATAAGTTAGTGTTCTATAGGTTTTTCTGCCAATTATTTTACTTGATAAGGGTCCACAACAATGTTTTCTCATTTTACTACAAGTTGGCGAAAATGTCCAAATTAACCCGAGTGGCTATAAAACCATGTTTGAAATCTGATTTATGATGGTCAAACCCACCATGTGAAAAATCCTATACACTATCTTATACACATGTAATTCAATGGATTTTACGGAACTCTAAACTGGAAAACAAGGTTCGAATGGCGACAACCTTTCCTAGGCAACCGGTCGTTATTATACTAGTTGATTTTCTGATATTTCCACAGTTTGACATAGTTTTAATTTTATCTGGAAAACTGTGTAAGAATTTTGAGAAGTATAACATTTTGGGTCACAAATATGGACCCATCATCAAGGACAAATAGAATAACATCACCCAACAACTAGGGGCCTAAAAACCCCCTTAAAAAAAGAACTCCCAAGGTTTTTCCTCAAAACTAATGGTTGAAAGAAATTTTCATGGATAAATACTAGAGGTATGTGAAGACCAAATTTCATTTCCCCACCCAGGGCATAAATGAAAATCCCAAACCAAATTGAACTTCTAACTTTCAACAGTGATCCTAGAGGGGTGACTAAAAATGCACGAATGAACATGTTGGGTCATTCCAAGGTTTGATATAGCACTACACATGATAGGGAACACAATAAAACTTAACTTTTACATTTCAGGGACTGGAGGGGTGTTTAATAAGTCACTTAAAAAAATTCTTAACTTTTTTAAGGTAAACAACAAAGTAGTTTTAAACTAGAAAACAAGTTCCATTTTTTTTTTTCAGGTGGTTTTCATTATCCAAAATGGTTATCAAAGTTATCCAAACCTCTAAAGAGGTAAAATCGGAAAATGGGTTTGCACTTAAACATTTTTCAGTTGTGTTGAATAAAATGAAATTTCGTTGTTTTGTGATATGATTCATTTTAATTACCCGAAAGCATTTTATTAATTTGCTTTAGTTTTTAATATCATTGCAAGAGAGAAAACTAGGAATACAAAATTTGTGCAAGATAGGGAAGATAAAGCCATGCATGTAGATAAAAATGTGTGTGAGGGAAAGGTGTGTTTTTGAGGAACTTTGCACACACTCCAAGAAAACACTTTTTATGCATATTGTCGTTCATTCTCGTGCCTTCAGTAAGACTCCACACTTTTACATCTGATAAAAAAATGTTTTTTCAACATTATTGATGGATGCCCATAGATTGATCCAAAGCCTCTATTTTGAGTATCTCATGTAATCACTATATTCGATGAGACCATATTATCTCCTTGGAATTTTGTCAAACACTTTACAAGCATTCTAAATACTACCCCATATTTCATTTACATCAACTCCACGGTTCTTATTTTTCCACGGGATGAGAGTAAGTTGAAAAAGGAAAGATGCTTGGGTTGGACTTCTCGTTGCATTTGGCTTGCATTATTTTTTTGTGGCTTAAAATACCCATTTTAGAAATTTAATCCCTTCAAGGCATTTTGTCAACATTTTGTGTGTCTTTCGTATGTGATTTCTTCCACATTTCGCATACTCGTATACCAACACACTTACAACTACCAAATATATATATATATATATATATATATATATATACTTTGATGGATGTATATATCTTGTCCCAAATCTTATATTTTAACACATGTTAAGGGTATGCCATCTAATTAATCTAAAATGTGAATTTATTCCTAATCTGATTACTATTGTAGCAGTAAATGAATAAATAATTAAGTACAGAAATTAAGCCAAGAAAGCTAAGCAAGAAAGTATGAAACCATAAGTGCAAAGGAGAAGTAAGATGACTTATCTATTTTGAAATTAATCTTAGACTATGCTTGAATTGATGACCAGATGAATAGAGAGGTAGAAGTGTCACACAGAGCCTCAAAAAATTGTGCGAGTTGACAATCTTCCTGGAATGGGGTGCTTAGAAAGGGACAGAGGCATCTGTGGGCACCCTAGGCCTATTTATGGGCACCTAGGTCTTCCGAAATGCTCATAAAACCTCTTCTAGGTAGTCACAAGTTGTTTACCATTGTTCTCCTTTGGTCGCTATGAGTTCACACAATGATCACCAAAGTCATTGGAAGCCTGCAATGAAACAATGACATGAAAAACCCTCAAAGATACATCAAATCCTAAAAAAGAAATATGTAGAATGAGAGGTCAGATTATCCTCATCTATCACAATGGTGATCTTATGACTGAGTTTTGCACTACATATCAGACCCAATGTAGTTATGTGTGTGTGTGTTCATAATTGTGCCCTAGGTGGCTCTTGTGTGTGTCACACTTGATAGTGAGAAAGTAAGCTAGATGTAAATAAATGTAATAGATGTCTGCATGGAATAGAATTAACTTCCCTCCTATGAAGTGTATCTATAATAATCATCCCTTGTGTCCCTTGGATGGTGCTAGATGGATGCAATGAATCATGTAGATGCTTGATGGATGTAACCTTAGGTGGTGATAGCTAATGCTTAGTGTTTTGTCCTTTATTATGATCACATAACTTTATATGTATATGATTCCTTTGCTTGAATTTCATAATTAACCCCGAAAAGGTCAACTACCAAAAATATAAGATGCTCAAATAGCTAGAAAGGACCCAAAATATGTGAACAAAGTACAAAGGGGTCAGGGGCACCCAGAGGGGACGAGGGCACCTGGCGTTAGTATCATAGCTGGCCATTGGTGTCCAAGATGATAAATGCTAAGGTATAAAAGGCTGACTAAGAAAGTAAAAGTATAAAATCAAAAGTGGCAACATAAAGCAAAGAAAGGTGGCCAAAGACATGGGTTAATTAGTACTTTTCTTACTTAGGAATCATATGAATAGTAGTATGTAATCATGACTAGATAATTACCTAAAGTGCATGATTTTTGTCTACCTTTTCCCTCAATTTATGTTGGTGAGAGAAAATTTCGGTAACATAAAGTAGATAAGATATGCGTACCTGATAACCATGTAGATTGATGACAAAAGTGTGCTAAGAGACAAGAAAAAGCGTGAAGTGTTAAAAGTTTGAAGCGTGGATGCTAAGGAGGAGAAAGTGCAAAAGGTGATGACGAAAATGAACCTTGGGTGGAAATGCATGTGTAGATGTCGTGATGTGCCTGTTGTTGAGGTCACTTTTTTGATGTGTGTGGTGTTGAATTATATTGACTATTGCTTCCCATATGGATGGACCTACAAAATATAAAAACAAACAAGTAGTCAAATATGCATGTATATGATTGAAATGTATAAAAAGTATGTATGGAAAGTATGTAAAATATGAAAAATTGAAAAAGGAACATGTGCCCTTGATCCATGTTGAGAAAAAGGGTGTAGAAAGGATCTTGTAAATGTTGTAGAAGACTATTTTTTTTTGGATCTCACGTTAATTATGTCAGCCGCGAGTTTTTGTGGCGATCTCATGCCAAGTCGTGGAAGAAGAGTAGGGAGAAAATTTCA
This sequence comes from Taxus chinensis, assembly GCA_019776745.2. Lineage (NCBI taxonomy): Eukaryota > Viridiplantae > Streptophyta > Pinopsida > Cupressales > Taxaceae > Taxus > Taxus chinensis. Next base: position 624,258,504 of record CM034152.1, on the reverse strand, counting down.
GTGTTATCCTCCAACCTTTAACCACTTCCCACAATAAAGAACACAGTAGTAGATGGTGTGTAAAATTCAAAAAAAATGATTCAATGTGAAAGTGTGTAGTGCATGCATGCCAAAATACAAAGGATTGTGTGCCTTTTAACAGCCGTTGTGTGGAGTTTTGTATACTATGTTGAACTACCAAATTTTGTGTAACTTCCCCCTAGTTATAGGCATCTAGGAAGGGCTCTGGTGATTGTGTTGTGCTAACAACCCAATTCTGATTATGAGCCCTAAAATTGAAGACTGTGTTGTATCAGTATTGTGATATGCTGAAATTTGACTATATGATTTTGTATGGGGTGACTAGTTTTCCCAAATGATTCCCCCCTCATTTGGGGTGCATGCGACATTGTTGAAGGAGTATGTGGCCTAAAATACGACTGACCGTTGTGCTAAAACTATGCCCTATAAGGGGGAGGGAATGTACTTTGTAGAAACCAAGGTACACACAAAAAAAGTGGTTGGGAGACAAGTGTTAGTATAAGAAAATACAAACACACATGTAAAAGACAAAATGTATGCTAAGAATACAATATGTAAGTTAAGACGTAAGAAGATAATGTAAACAATACAGAAGAAAATCATAAACCAAGGAAAATTTGGTTACAACACATGGGACATCACACAAATCCAAAAGCAGACACTGTGCACATAAGACAAAGAGAAAATCCCACATACAAGAGCATACAAAGAGTAAAAAATGACAATCAATGTAACAGATAACCATGGTGGAAAATAGACCTACAAAATAAATTTTGCACATGAAGCACTCGTGAAAGATAAAAAGTATGCCAAAGCATGTATAATCTGATAAAGTAGTGTGTTATGAAACAAAATGAAGTAATTTCACCTATAATTTATGAAATTGGATACCCCCATGAGCCTCTATAGGACTAGAAATACGTATTGCGTCAAGCATTTGTGTTGTGTGTAATTTATCTATATAATTTGCAATCACAGCTAGAAAGGAAAGTGAACGTGCATGTGTGTTTGATAAAGATAATGACATACAAGATATATATCTATCATGTGTAATAAAGTGGACATGTAACAAGTAAGTGTAAGAAATACTAAATTCAACCAAGATATGCAGTATGTTGTGGATGAGACATTATGGAATGCACAGTGAATGATAAGATAATATTTCCCCCCAAGTGGATATGTATGTATGCGATGAGTTTCATTTATTTATGCCCCCTCAGTAGTCAAGAATGAACCGTAAATGAGAGTGCGTCATCTGGGAACTAGTTTGAATTATATGTATTATGAATATATGATCATCGAATTGGATCGTGTAGGGTGTAAGTTTGTAAGTGAGTGAGTGTGTGTATGATTAAACAGGTGATTATGGCGAGGTCCATTTGAGATGTATACCTTCAACAGTCGAGTATGGACTTTGGAACCAAAGTGTGTCATAGGGTAGTGAGTGTAGTGCATAGAAATAAATGTGAGAAATATGTGTCACAAATGTGTAGATTAGATGTTGTATAGAAGGATATGAATGTTTGAAGTGTCTAGTGTGTAATGTGTAGCAAGTAGTGTGTGAGGTTCATGTGTATAAGATGCCCTCGATAGTCAAGTGTGAACCATAGCACAAGAGTGCATTTCCGGGAAATGATGACACTAATGTATGTCGTTTGTGTGAAGTGAGTCGTGAATAAGACACAAGTCAATGTTAGAAGGGGGGAAGATAAGTGTGATTTCCCCTTGAAGTGTGTGATGATAAATGAGCTATTCAATGAAAGTAAAGGATGAATTTCCTCAACATGATGCTTGCGGTGATGAAGGTGTGTAACCATGCTCTAAGAGTGGTGGTATATGAGATAGACGTTGCGCAGGTGAATGAAGTCTATATGCATGTGACCAAAGAGCATATGGTGGGCACCTCTGTGTAAAAAAATGTGGAGATGATGGATACCTATGTGAAGTAGAGTGTGGAGGATATGAAAACCTACGTGGAGTGAAACAAGGTGGTTAAATATGCCTAGATATTGGATTTTTCATGGTGATGAACCTAAACTGATGTACTAGACTAGTAGAGTGATGAGACCACGCAGGTCGTGTGTGAGTAGACGATCTAGGAGCAAATTGTGCTTTAGGTTTGATGGGCCTCAAGGAACTAGATGGTCTAGGTAATGCCAGGGATGTTGGAAACTTGGACACTAAGAGGGGGGTGAATCAGTGTCTTCTTAAACTTTTCATATGTTTTAACTTCACAAAAACTTGTTAGGAGCAGAAATATGAAACCATAAACAAACACATGAAAGAGAGATAGTACACATTATTTAGGTGGGCAACCCAAAAGGGAGAAAACCCACTAAAATCAGAGAACTAGCTTTGGAAAAAAATTCCTGTGTGTTACAATGATTTCAAGTTGAGCTGCAACTCAACTTTTGAGGCTAGAACCCCAAGATAATTCAATCAGCAACAACTAACCTTCTGCAAGAAACTACTTGCAAGGAAGCAATAAATCCCTAGAATTTAACCAGCTACAACTGATATTTTGTAAGCCACTACTTACAAGGAGGCTGCAACCCCCTGTATGTTAAGCTACTACTTAAAATTGTTCTAGTTTTTTTATCACTCTTTATTTATTGTCTTACATAGTTGATAATGACCTCTAGATTTATGCATTTTGCTTTTTTTGTTCCTATTTACCTTCCTTTAAGTTTGTTTCATGCACTTTGACACCTACAATATATCAAGTCATCTTTCATCTACAATTTTACCTCTTGTAGCATTCAATCACCGTGCTTAACTTACCAATCTAGAGCTTTGTTCATTCCACATTTACAACTATCATAAAGACTTCACAAGCATTGATTTCAAACCTCTAAACCTCTAGCCACACTATACACTCATCCAAGTTCACATGTTATTCTATCTCTGAGATCAAATTTACACACTTTATCTCTGTGTTCTTATTCTTTGTTATCACCTACTAATATATCTCAAAAATCGCAATATTTCATCACTGTCAACACACTCTATCTCAGTGTTCATAGTACTTCTATGGCTCAATTTTGACTGATTCCTAGTTTGCTTCTCTTTTTTCACTAAAACCTTTGTTTTCTTATATTAAACTTTCATCAACTAATCAACATTTAACTTACATGCACACCCACATTGTCTTCAACTCCTCATTCACTTTATCTTTTCTCCTGCAATTATCTTCAATCCAATTTTTTTCATTTCAGGACTGTCACAAGTTTGTTATTGCATACACCTAAATCAAATGATATAATAATTTCATACAGTCTCAAGCACCACCATACATTCAACAAATTTTCAATATCTCTTCATCTAACCCACTCACCGGTGTATTGTTTCACCTATTTTATCTTGTATGTTCATTGCTTTAAAAACAGGGTGTCACCCTTTCACACACACCTGCATTTTTTTTACTATATCACTGTGCATTATTCTTGATATGTGTCTTTATATCCTCCTTTGATAATTAACTCATAGTATTGTCAATTTATTTTTAAAATTCTCTTTCAGTCTATTGTTTTCTTCCTTTTATCTTCAACTTGTGTTATTTTGACCTTTCACATTCATAGCTTAGACTCTTCAACATCATTCATCAAGAGCTTTCACACATGTATATAGTATTTTAGTTACACTTCTTATATCACACATTTTATTTTATAACTTAGACTTCCTAGAAAACTTTGAATAGATCAGTTCCAATTTGTCCATATCCAAAAAAAAATTTAAAAACTTTGAGTTCCGTTTAGTAGTCTCTGCCCTTTCATGTCTTCACTTCTAAGATCAAAAGTTATGTGTTTTCATCTTGGGTGAATAGGAGAAATAAGTGACTTTTGCTCTTCTTCTTCAAGTTGAGAGATGATATTGTATGAGATTGAATCTTAGGCTGATTCATAACCTTCTCCAATAGTTACATCACTTCAAACTAGGGAATTTGAAACACTCTTTACCTTCATACAATGTGAAGTCAATTTGTCACTTAGCCATTTCATAGGTTTTCAAGATGTGCAGTACCAAATTGTGCATGAATTCCAAAGTGTTGAAGCCCCCTTGACCTTCATTGAGATTCAAAACTTCTAAAAATTGGATTATTCCATTTTCATTAAATAATTTACACTGAAAGGCTTCAATGTGAAATTATTCACAGTGTTGGGATAGCATAAAAATCGATGCATCACTATCCTAAAGAATATGCCTTTTAATACATTGCAATGAACTCCTTTGGATTGGTTATACCATGAACAAGATAAAATAAGGAGTTACAGAGAATTCAATTTGAATATTAATGAGAAATAGCATTCAATAAGTATTAAACCACAAACCCTGTAGAGATTTACATGAAGCCAGAATTTATGTCATCGAATTCGCTCAACATACTGGATGAAATTTGAAAATTCTTTTTGCAAATGATTTGTATGCTCAAGACAAAGATAGCTTTGCATTTTTGTGAATTTATTTTGGTGCAATGTTGTGAATGATGTGATTTTATCTTGTGAAACCCTAGAATGGGGTTTTTGATATAGTCTGTACCCGAGGGAAATAAAACCAAATTTATTGTTCAATTTTAAATGGTTTTCAAAAAAAAAAAAATTGGTTAGGTGTGACCATTGGTCAATTCCTTCAATAATTTAATAGGATTGAAACCCTCCAACATACTTCCAAATTAAAAATAAATAGTATACAGTATAGTGCAGGTTCTAGTAGTGTTGTTTAATACAAGGAAGTTTGACTTTTGTTGCTTGGGTAAACCTTATAACTCTTTGTAAGGAAATATTTGAATCTTGTAACCTTTGTCTCAGTACTAAAAGCACACATTTCTTCAAAAAAAATCTTTAATTTCTCATTTTTACTTCACCATTTGATTCATACATCAACCTTGGGATTGTATCTTTCACCTACCTCAACTTGTGAGAATACAACTTGTTAGGCATAGAATAAGGCTTGTACATAAAAATTATGCTTAGAAGTCACCAAGGGTATTATTTGACTTGGAATAATTTTTAATCACCCTTGATACTTTGAATCAACTCACCCAAGTGATTTTGAGACAGTCACTCTTATTTTAATTTCATCAAGTTAAGAAGATGCTTGGAAGAGAGAAAAACGTAGCCAAAAAAATGTTCATAACTTTCTTACAACGTGTCCAATTCACCTGAAACTTTTTGTAATATATCAATCTTGGAGTATTATGTAAAAATTCCTTCTATGATTTATCCAAATGATGCACTATATTTTTTCTTGAGTGTTAAGAAGCCATACACCTTACCATACACTTTTTTAAAAAATTGTTTTATAAAAATTGTACAACTTTAACATACCTTCTTAGAACTTGAAGAAATTATTCTTGGAATACCACAAATCACCCTAATATATGGTCGATAATCCCATTTTCCATAAATATTCTTGTATTCTTCCATTCCATCTCATTTTCCTCAACCTGCACTGTTAGTTCTCAAATCCACTTTCTGTACACTTTTGAATTTTGACTTCAGGAGCTAAATTGAGTCTTGTTTTTACTCAAACATGTTGTAGACACTATTCTTATGTTGATCCCATGCTCACATGACCTTATCATGGCATTTACCTTCTTATCACACCTCATCAGGCACCATAAACAAGCCTAAATGGGTAATTTTCAACTGCCACTTCCACCAAATGACTTGATGCACCCTATGAGACCTCTTAGTCATGCTTGCAACACCATTTTTGACCTGTATACCATATGAAACTAGAAAGCCAACCTGTACTCTGACATTATAGATCAACCACCTCACTGTTTGAGCTTAAATCACCTTGAAACCATCTTGGATACACTTCAACAAATCCTCACTTCACCACTCATTGTTTTGCCATCAATGCCTTTTGACATCAATGACAACACCAATGACCCAGAGTTTAACAATATCCCCATTTTTCATTGATGGCAACCTACTCATAAACCTTTGATGGAAAACACATCAACATATTCACCTTTTTTGGTTTCTGGAACCACTCTCTCTCCCTTTTACATCTATGACAAAGGGTTCTTGGCCACTTGACATGAAACAATGACAACCAAGTACAACAGAATAAAGACGTACCTTTGATTTTACTCCCTCCAGGATTGTTTTTTATCCATTCTTGGATCTTTTTAGCAACATATGAGACCTAAATTCTTGATTTAAGTAGTTAAATTATCCCCCTAGGACTGTACTCCATATATTTTTTATCTTATTTTATCCATTCATCATGTTCCAAGCTTGTTCAATTCAAGAAATCATGCAAACAGTAGCAAGTTCTGCCCTTTACTTTTAATTGCTTACCGTTTTGAGCTTACTACCTAAGATGAGAAAGTGCATTTCAGTCAAAATTAGGATCCCTTGGGCTTAACTACCTCCATTTACCTACCTGTGCCAACCTCTTCCTTTGTTTCTTTCTCTAGACCTCATTAGGTTGGATTGAGATTTTTCTTAGGTTTTAGACTTCTCCTTTAGCATTTCATGGTATAGTTTGTATGATGTAAGATCTTACCTCACTAAAATTGTTATCACATGAGATTCAAAATTCAATCTTCCAATAAATTGAAGCAATATAATAGGGTAATCAATTGAAGCACTACATTATTCTAGCCATCCTTCCTGTAGTGCTCATTTTATCCAATTGTCATGGTGTCTAGTTCAGGATTAATTGATCATCTAAACCTCCTTCAAAATCCTATTTCTTTTCCCTTAATAGGTCTTCTCAAGTCATCCTACTATTTCTGACTAGATGCACTCATGCATTATTTCAATCTCCCTTTGATATCTTAGGTTATACACAAATATTTCAAAGTATTTTGAGGAACCAAGCACTTAGACAGAGACCAAGAGTACATGATTTCTTTTGCATCATTGTCACAAAAAAAGACAGGCTTGTATGCACATCCCAACTAAAAATGATAACTTCTCAACTTTCTCTCAACTCATTTAAGTGGAACAAATGATAATTGACCTTACACAAAAACTGGCAAGGGTCTTAAATTGACAGCAACCTTACTTTTCTTCTTTGGAATGATTGTGTACTGATACTGGAAATAATTTCTCCTCAAGTTCAACATAAGATGGTTTAATTATTTTTTCCTTCCATTTAATACCCCCTAAAAGAGTTTTCTTCCATGTCTTGGGATTTTTGACTAGATACCTTTCGAGATAGGAGAGTTTTCATTCATGAAACCCTAGGTTTAGGGTATGAGCGATTGTACATGTCTGAGACATTTTTCTAAGTCTTCTCCTAATCAACTGTAACCAATGAAAGTTGATTAAGAAGTTTTTTAAGGGTTTAATTATTTATGAAGACTCGGTATAACACTTGGTCTGTGAATCACAATGTCTTCTCAACATATGATCCTAGATTGACCTGTCATAGACATCAAAGACTCTTACAAATCCATTACTCTAATATATGAACTTCATAGTGAAATCACAAACCTGTAGGTTCTCTCTGTTTCACTTCAATTAATGCCATTTTTATTTTTCAACACTTGTATTATGCCATAACATACTACTATACCTTCTCAATCTTCACCAATCCATAAGCCTTCATTTGATCTTGTAAAAGATGACATGCTTTGTATAAGTTTGAGGAATAGCATCAAGAAACATAATCTTTTCATAATATCCTTTCAGCATCGCACAAATTTTACTGGAGTCCATGGAATACCTCACCTATCTCTATAAATTTTCACATCATGTACCATCACTTCACAGATCTCTGTAAGTCTTCAATTTGAATGGAGTCATGTCTTCTTCATGCTCTCTAATGGACTCTTTTCAAGATCTGATACCATCTTACTCAAATGATACTCTGATTCACTGCATTTCACACCTTGGTTACAAATCTTGTCTCGGCCTTTAGGTATTTAGTTTTCTTTACTAGATCTCCCAACTAGAGCTCACAAATTTGATCAAGTTATTTTTCAATGAATACACAAACACTTCCTGAAACACTTCATACTTCAGTTGATTCCACACACATGTAGAGATTTGAGAAGAAACAATTCAACATGGCATATATTTATATCTTACATGACCCATCCTCAAGATGAAGTCTTGATAGAAAATTATTAGGGCACAGACTGTTTTCATGATCTGATACCAATGGTTTTCATGATCTGATGTTTTCTTCATACAGACCTTATAATGTATAAACACTCCAATACATTCAAAGCATGCAATGCTTTCAATCGCTTGGACTTTATTATAGCAATTTCATAACCTTATTGAAATTGTCACTAACTTTGATCAGCAAATATCAGAACCTTGGAGATCACATATCCCTTTGATGCAGTCTAGGTGAGGCCTACACAAACAGGAATTTTTATAGATCTTCTTAAACCATTTAGACCATTGGTTTCAATTTGTCATACTCCATTTATGAATTGAATAAAGTTGACAGCTTTTTGATTTCATCACCACTTTATTACAAGATTCATGTGGCCTTTGTTCATCAATGAATATTTTGGTGATGTCACAACAATGGAAGAATGGGTGAACATATACTTTCACACTATTGTAAATTCTTGACAACACACATTTGGACCAATCTAATAGAAATAGGACATTGGGTGGATGGAGGCACACCATTGATAGATATTACTTGATTGTTGTGAATGAAATTTATATGCAAGTGATTCATGGAGATAATAGACTAGAACCTGTGAATCTAATTGATACCTAAGACCATGTCACACCCTTCGATTGTTTGTGCTATAAGAAAGGGAACAAGCATGGTGAAAGGACTGATGGTAACTTGAATCTTGACAACCCCATATGAGTTAGGCATTGGATATGAAATTTGTGAGAGTGGATAGCCAATATCAATAAGAATTAGAATGGAACACGTCTTGATAAGCCATGATGGATAAAATTTAGTGTTATTAATAGGGATGGATCTGATAGAAGTGTTTATGTGTAAGTGATCAGGAGAGACTGTATCATTATAATCATGACTAGAGAAAGAAATTATTGTGATAGAAATGTCATCATGAGCAACTAGGAAATCAAAGGGCCCTGATGTAGGAGGAGGAACTACATGATATGTATGATTAGTCGAGGAATCATTTTCTTTCTTGTCATGTTTTGGAAGCAAATTATTGAATATTTCGATATTATGATTTTCATTAACTAGTGTATAGGTTGTAGGATCTAGAAGCTCAATTTTTTTATCATCGATAAGATATTTTATGATGGTAAAAATTTTGAAACACCTATCTGTAGAATTTCCAACACATTGATGATAGTCTCATCGAAATTTATCATTATAATTTTGACCTTTAGGATGAGATGGATCCAAGTTGAGCAGAGGAGGAAACATAATAAGATTGCTCTCAATAATTTGTTGTAATATAAGATGCAGAAAAATAGTCAACTTTGTATATGTATGATTTGGTGGTTTCTAGATAGTGTTGACATTGATTCGTGTGTCAGTAGGTTTTGTTGTTGATGGCTTAAATTTTAATTTACTTTGAAAGTGCGTAGAAGATGATGCTTGCTCTTGATATTTAAGATTTCCTATAAAAAAGAGTTTCATTTCGTGTAGCTTAAGAGTATTACATAGTTGATCAAATGACAGAGATGTCTCGAAGATAAAACTCTCCTGGAGAGGTAGTATAGACTTTTAATGAATAAATCTTAAAACTTAGATTCTGCAAGCACATTCAACATCTTGGCTAGGTTGTTCTTGTATCATAAGACATAGTCCACTAGATATTCATTAGATCCATGTTTAATTTACGTGAGTTGATCCTATGATATCTTAGAGATGATATTGATATAAAATGATTAATAAAATCATCGGCTAGGTGTGTGAAAGATGTTACCAAGTGGAAAGGTAGGTCATAGAACCAACGCATTGCATAATCTTGTAAACTACGGGGAAAGATATTTGCTAATATGGTATGATCATTTGCATAGTCAAGACATGCCACATGAAAGGCTCGGAGATTCTCTTGTGGTTCACCATGGCCTTTAAAGATGGGTAATTTGGGGGAGATAAATTTGGTTGGTAACGGATAGGTAGAAATGGCGGGTGTAAAAGGGGTGTGAAGAAGTGAAGTGGAATCCAGACATGGAGACACATGAGAAGTAGCAACTTAGAGTTGGTGAATTTGTGTCTGCAGATCATGATATAAAGAATTTAAATCAAGAGTATTTGAAGAATATTCAAGCTATTCATTGGGAGTGTTAGGTTGAATGATGGAAGCAGTAGTGGTAGGAACAGAAGCTAGAATATGAAGAGGTTGAGTGAAATCCATGGGAGCCGAAGAGTGAGCCACAAGAGGTGCCAAAGCATCGCGATTGTTTTTAACAACAGTTAGATCAATTAGAATGTGCGGAATATGAGTGGGATTATTACGCAAAGATTGTCGAAAGGTGGTGAGTGTTTCTAATTACTCTCTATCGACATTGGTATCCTCATCGTATGATTTTTCAGTATCATATGTTTCTATTTTACTAAGGGGAACATTATGAGAGTTAGCAAAGGTATTTTCAGTTGTAACCATTGATGTAGAGATGTCATCCATTGATTTATAAATATTTCAGGAAAATAGAGGAAGCTCGAGATGTTTAAAAGACCCAAAATGACCACTACGGGTGACGAGCATAAGAAGAAAAACCCTAGAAACAAATTTATATTTGAAGGTTGGGTTCACCAAAATGATTAAGCTAAAATGTGAATTTATGCATAATATTATTGTTATTGTAGCAATAAATGAATAAACAATTAAGTACATAAATTAAGCCAAGCAAGAAAGTATGAAACCCTAAGTGCAAAGGAGAGATAAGATGACTTAGATGTTTTGTAATTAATCATGGACTATGAAAACGTTTTGACCAGATGAATAGAGAGGGAAAGCATCGCACAAATCCTCATAAGAGTGTGCGAGTTGACGATCTTCCTAGACTGCGGCACCTAGAGGGAGAGGGACAGTGGCACCTGTGGGTTCCCTGTGCCTATTTCTGGGTGCCTGTGTCTACCAAAATTCTCAAAAAACCTCCTCTAGGTGGTCTCAAGTTGTTTATTTTTATTCTCCTTTGGTTTCTATGAGGTTGCAAAATGATATCCAAAGTCATTGGAAACCTGCAATGAAACAATGGCCTACAAAACCCTCAAAGAGACATCAAATCCTAAAAAATAAAGATGCAGAATGAGGGGTCATATTGTTCTCAGCTGTCACAATGGTGTTCTTACGACTGAGCACTGCACTACATCTCAGACCCAATGTAGTTATGTGTGTGTGTGTGGAATGGTGCCTTAAGTGGCTCTTGTGTGTGTCGCACTTGATAACGAGTAAGTAAGTTAGATGTAAATAAATGTAATATATGTGTGCATGGAATAGAATGAAATTCCCTCCTATGAAGTGTATGCATAATAACCATCCCTTGAGTCCCTTGGATGGTGTTATATGGATTCAATGAAGCTCGTAGATGCTTAATGGATGTGACCTTAGGTGGTGATAGTTAATGGTTAGTGCTTGGTCCTTTATTATGAGCACATAACTTTATATTTATATGGTTCTTTTTCTTGAATTTCATAATTATCCCAAAAAAGGCCAACTACCAAAAATATAAGATGCTCAAATGGCTATAAAGGACCCAAAAGATGTGTACAAATTAAAAATGGGTCAAGGGCACCCAGAGGGGATGAGGGCGCCTAGCGCTGGCGGCCTGACTAGGCACTGGTGTCCAAGATGATACATGTTGAGGTATAAAAAGGCAGACTAATCAAGTAAGGGTGTAAGAGCAATCCACAATGGACCCATTGCATATGGAATACCAATTACAGATGGAACCCAATCCACACTGGACCATCTGGAAATCCTCTCCCCCTCACTTCATAGATGAAAATTATTTCTTGGAACATAAGGGGCCTCAATTGGGGGAAAACATAGGAATCTTAGGGAGTTAAGGAAAACCAATATACCCATCATTTTGGCTATCCAAGAAACAAATATGAGCTCTATTTCTATGAACAATTGTAAAAAAATTCATTTGGAAAAAAGTTGATATTGCTAGTGTGGACTCTAGATGTGCCTCTGGAGGTATTGCCTTACTTTGGGACCCTACTAAAGTTATAGGGAAGGCTATCTTATCTACTTATAATCATATTTTTTTATATATCCATACAAATGATAATGCTTTGACTTGGATCTTACCTAATATTTATGCTCCCAACACTCTATATGGTCGAACACATCTTTTGAAGGAGTTAAATAACTTTGGAGCTAATTGTGGATGTCTACACTAGATTATTGTGGGGGAATTAAATACTCCTCTCACTCATGCTTAAAAAAAGGTGGCTCTTCTAACTTTAATGTCAGTATGAATGATCTCTCTAATTTCATTTCTTCTTCTAATCTTATAGATCTCGATATTCCAGGAAATCCCTTCACTTGGTCTAATAGAAGACTTGAAGAGAATCATATTCAATTCAGGCTGGATAAGGCTCTCATTTATGTGGAATGGATTTTGAATCAAAGCTTTCAACTTTCCTCTTTACCTATAATTGGATCAGATCATAACCCTATTTTTCTCAACATGCTAAAACTTGAAAATAAAACTCACTCCTCTTTCAAATTTGAAAAAATGTGGCTAGATCATCTTGAGATCTGAGATAGAGTCAAAGAGTGGTGGAGTATTTAAGTAGAGGGGAATTCTCAGTTCAAATTCATTCAGAAGCTTAAGAATGTGAAAAATGAAGGTAAAAATTTGGAACAATTCAGTCTTTGGGAATGTAATCATACAGAAAAAAACAGGTAAAGGATGAGTTTTTGCATTGGAAGAAAGGGTTACTATTAAGGGAATGTATTTGGAGGATTATATTCTTGAGAAATATCTCTTATTTTAGTTCCACAATATATGTGTGAGGTAATAATATTACTGGGGACCAAATTCTAGAGCCAACTAGTTGAAAGAAGGGGACAGGAACAAAAAATTCTTTCACATGACAGCTCTCAAACATAGAGCTCATAACAAGATTTTGAAGTTTCCCTGGCTGATGGCTCAGTCACTTCCAATATGGATATCATCAAAGCTGAAGCACTGGCCTTCTATAAAAATATATTAAATGACAATACTCATCTCTCTTCAGATGCAACCACTACTTTGTTGGAGGCTATCCCCAGCAATATTTCTCCATTGGAATACTTCCTCAACCTCACTAAGCTTATGACTATTGAGGAACTTCAAAAAGTTGTTTTTCTCCCTTGAAGGAGATAAGTCCCCTGGACCTGATGGCTTCTCAACTAATTTCTATCATAAATTTTGGGAAATTTTCTCTTGAGATCTCCTCAAAGCAGTTAACGATTTTTTTAGAACTGGTAAGCTTCTCAAAGAGATCAATAATACTTTAATTGTTTTTTTCCCTAAAGAAACGGGTGCCAAGGACTTCAATCATTTCAGGCCTATCATCCTTGCTAATGTTCTTTACAAGATCTTCACTAAGACAATGGCCATCTAGATTCAGCCTCTCCTTCCTATTTGATATCTAAGCACTAGGGAGGCTTCGTCAAAGGTAGGATTATCCAAGATGGTGTGGTGATGGTTCATGAGACTATACATTCTATGGAGAAAAGTAAAAAGGTTGGGATGGTTGTTAAATTAGACATGAATAAGGCCTTTGATCGAGTCTCTTGGAATTTTCTTGACAAGGTTATGGAGAAATTTGGATTCTCTCCCCATTTTAGAAAGATCATCATATCTTGTATTTCTACTCCTAAATTATCTATCATCATTAATGGAGCTCCGATGGGTTTTTTTTCTAGCAACAGAAGCATCCAGTAGGGGACCCTATCTCCCCTCTCCTATTCATTATCATGGTAGATACACTCAGTCGCTCCATTACTAGAGCTATTTCTTTGGATTATCTCAAAGGTTTTAAACCTTCAACCTTCAGGATCATTGTCTCTCATCAACAATTTACTGATGACACTATCCTTCTATTACTTTCCTGGGTCCTTGAAGTCAAAAATATGAAGTATATTCTTAAGCTATATGAAGATGCATCGGGCAAGAAAATTAATTTTGAAAAGAGTTCTCTCTATTTTTTCAACACTCCTCTCAGCATGGCAACAGAAGATTGCCCAAATTCTAGGCTGTGAGATCAACTCTCTCCCTACAACCTTCTTGGGCTTCCTGGGTACTAATAAGATATCTATGAATGTTTGTAACTCTTTTCTTGACAGTTTTCAAAAAATAGCTCGTTGGAAGGAAGGGTATTGTACTTTCTAGTGCTGGAAAATGTATGCTTATCAAAAGCATGTTGTAGAACCTCCCAATTTATATCATGTATTTTTTTTCATCCCTTCAGTTGTTATTGAACAGAATTGAAAGAATACAAAAACACTTTCTTTGGACAGGAATGGAGGAGAAGAACATATTCTATTTGGTTGTTTGGGACAAAGTTTGTACTCATAAGAAGATGGGAGGGCTTGCATCAAAAAATATTAAAATTATGAATACAGTGCTCATAACCAAGATGGTTTTGAAACTCATAAAGTAAGCTCATCCTTGGACTGATATTATTCATGCCAAATATCTTACTCAAAATAAAGCCATGAGCTTCTTGAATGAGGATACTCTTCCTTCAGGATCTCTTTTCTGGAACAAACCTCACAAAAATCAGAAGGGGCCTGGATAAGGGATGTAAGTGGTAGATTGGCAATGGAGAGGATATCCATTTCCGGAAGGAAAACTGGGTGGGCTTCAGGGCTTAAAAAGTAACAATGCCTGGGAACAACTTCAAGATAGCCTCACTGCAGAACATGGGTATAAGGTCATAGACTACATGACTTGTGTTGATGATGTGCTTTAATGGAAGGTTCTGCACACTAATAGGCCCACCTTTAGAATCCTTATTGATGGCATTCAATGGAATTACTTCTAATATCCAAATTAGCCAAACTCATGCTAGAGATGAATTTATTTGGGTTGACTCTTTTGATGGTTCCTACTCTGTCAACTTAGGATATCAGGTTTTCTCTGGTGAAGTTAGTTGTGATTTTAACTAGAGCAGTATTTGGCATAAAGATATCACCCCCAAAATTAATCACTTTTTTATGGCAGGTTCTCAACAGAAAAATTTTCACTATTGACAATCTGATCAAGAGGGGTTCCACCTTGCCTAATAGATGTTATCTTTGTAGGAAAGAAGCTGAAACTATTCATCATCTCCTTCTTCACTGCCCCTTTTTCCTCAAGTCTTTGAGAGCTCATCCTTTCTAGATTTGAGATTATTTGGACCTTCCTAGAAGACATTATTCATGTTTGGGAGCAGTGGTATCCTCCTTTCAAACACAACATCCTCAGAAAGCTATGGAGGCTTACTTTCCCCATGTCATTTAGAGAATTTGGAAAGCCATAAATTCCCTCATCTTCAGGAATACTAAATGCATTAGAAAAATAATTTTGAAAGAGATTACCATTGATATTAAAGAAAATATTTTTAAATTCAAACCTCCTAAGAACCAAATTTTTCCTAAAAGTGGGGAGAGAATTCTACTTAATTGGAGCATAGATTTGGAGCACCTCCAAGTTAGGCCCACCACTATTGACAGATCACTGGTTCAATGGATCCCCCCATCAGTTAATTGGTGCAAAATTAATTTTGATGTTGCCTCTAAGGGAAACCCTAGTGTTGTGGGTGGAGGCGGGATTATCATAAATCAGTTTGGCAAGCTTATTGTTGTTTATGTTGGTCCTATGGGGTCCCAGACCAATCACTATGTGGAGGCTCTAGCTGCATTATGGGGGCTAAGAGAAGCTAAAAAGCATAAAATATCCAAGCTCATAGTTGAAGGTGACTCGCTTAATATCATTAATAACCTTAATGGAAACAAACCCCCTAATTAGACTATTAAGGACTTCATCCAAGAGGCAAAAAATATTTGTAATAACTTTGATAATGTTAGCATCTTCCATACTTATAGAGAGGGAAATAAAATGTGTAGACTCCTTTGCTAACATTGGTGTGATTAGAAATCATTATAAGTGTTGGATCAGAAATGAGGAAATCCCAAAGATTAGGAATGATATTATTATCAAGGACACCCAGGACATTGTCCCCATGGATAGTACAGACTCTAGTTATGATGAAATTGCCTCTCGTCCAGCATGATTATCCTACACAGCTTGAGTGGATCCTTCACACAACGGATATATCATGGATTTTTCCCCTTTTATTAGGCATTAGTTCTATGTGTGGCTTTATTGAGCCCTGGTTGTCATCTTTTCCTGATCATCCCCTTATTTTTAGCACTCTCACCCTATCATCATGGGGGGACCTCCTTACAGGACTGAACCTGTCTTTGATCCAACTTGGAAAGCCAATGAGGAGCTATGGAAAGTTTTGGATGTAGATGGCTTCACTACATTCATTCAAAGGATTAAGGTATTTGATAAACATATCTTCATCCTCTTTTCCAAACATTGGAAAAACAAGGTTTTTAATTACAAAGGAAAATATTTCCCAATCACAGATAATTTGATTTCTTTTGTCACTGGGTTGGGCTCTGATGGCATTAATTTCTATAGAAACAAGTTTGACAAGGATGCAGAGGAGAAGAAATTTCTCCAGGGCTCAGAAAAAATGTAAATTGGCAAGGTGGGTATTGTCTTCCTCCTCTATTTCAGCCCCCTACGATGATGTTGCCTCAATGGTGGTCAGGTATGTTACTCTTGAAGTACATTTTTCTACTCTTCCCCTTACACCATTTGGTGCTCTTGAATCATTTCATAAGATCTCCTAGGGTTAGTCTTTCATATTACATTCATCAATCTCTTGAAAAGTCTATTCAGGAGGTTCACTCCCATAAGAGAGCTATTCCCCTTCACCAAGGTGTAATTCTCCTTCTTCACCTGTATTTTCATGACATGGTTGCTAATAACCCCTCAAGATCCATTCTCCCTCCTCCTATGCAGCCCAAAAAAACTAAAATACTTAGACAACCTTCTCCCCCTACCAAAAGGGTTCTCAGAAGAATTGTTAAAGGGAAAGACTTGGATGTGGCAGAAATCTTGCTCACCATCAGCCAGGCTAACCTCCCCTTGGCCACCAAAACCCAATTTCAGGGCCTACCTGAAAATTCACAAGCCTCGAGGGAGGAATTTTCTCTCATGGTTAACACTGGTGATAAGGGGAAACAACCCTCTGATATGGACATTGAGAAAAATCTTAAGATCTTGATAGGACAAAAAAGGATCTGGAAGCCACTCTGGAGAAGATTGTCTCTAAACAAATCAATCACCTCACCATGCAACACACTTTTCTTGAGTTCCTGCATATTCAGGTAAATTAAATATGTGATGTGAGTGGTATACTAGAGGATCTTTGGAAAGGTGAAAAGCTACAAAAATACATTCTCCTCCAGTAGCAAGGACCCTACGATGCAGACTTCCCTGAATCTCTTCACAGCTTTGGAGGATGTGAAAAAATTGTTTCAAAAATGTCTCATAGTAATTGGATAGGGCTCCTCCTAATTTTTGTGTATTTTTGTTATTTTATGTTGGTCGTGTAGCTATTGTTGGGTTGTAGTATAACTATTCTCGTGCTCCTTTCTAGCAGTTTGTCTCTTCCTTTGTTTCTTTTTGTAATATTCAGCAGGTAGGCTTCTTGCTGGGGTATAGCCCCCACATATAAAAAAAATAATGTTTCTTCTTTCTATTTCATCTTGTAGTTAGGCCTTTTTGCTAGGGTGTGGCCCCCACCTATCTAAAAAATCATGTTGTTTCTCTTGCTTATCCAGCCATTGGGATTTTTGTATTCTGGGGTATGGTCCCTTCCCAAAACCATTTACCACTAATAAAAAAAAGTGTGTAAGACTAAAAGTGACATCATAAAGAAAAGAAAGGTGGCCAAAGACATAGGTTAATTAGTAATTTTCTTACTTAGGAATCATATGAATGGTAGAGTATGGAATCAGGGCTATATAATTACCCAAAGTGTGTGATTTTTTATTTACACTAGCAAGGGTGAACCGATCATATGGATACTTGTTGGTTACACTTGGTGAAACAATCATCATGTTTCATGAGGAATCCCATTCCTTGAACCAAAGATTCACGCACAAGCTAGGAGGTCGTTGGCTAAGATAAACTTCTCAGATTGGAGGTTTGTGTGACCACATTTTGAGGCGTTATAAAAAATAGATTGCATGCCTGATTAGCTCCCACATTTTAATGTTAAAATAATATTAATAAATTCATACAATGTCAATGTCATCCACTGCCAAACTCAATCTTGTAGCATTATGAAACATGTCCAATTAGAGGAGGTTTGGTTACATGTTGTGGAGTCAGGTTTAATGCATGCCATTACATTTACTTGAAATTTTATTAATCCTTTTCAACACATCCTTTTTATGTGTAACTTGTTATCAATGTTTACCATGTTTGGAATGCACCAAGAAAATTGTCCACACATCAACCTTGGGTTTAATTGGAAAGAAAATAATTAGTTTAGAGCTTCCTCAAGCTAGTAGGAAAACATATTCACACAACCACTTCAAGTTTGATCAAACGTTGAGGGAAAGGTTTAGATCCTCCTTGGGACAGCTAGCACATCCCAAAAAAAGGAACCACCCATGTAAACATGTATTTATTGTAGGTGCAATGAGAAGGAGATGGTCACACTAAAATTTAAAACCGACCTTCCTTGAACAAAAACTTTCTATTAATTAAATAGAAATGAAGCTTACAGGATCATGTATGTATATGCAACCATAAATGCCAAGAAACTCCTTTTCCATAAATATTGATGGATTTCCATTATCCAAATAAAATAAATCTGAATTTTGGCATAGGTATGAGAGGATTCCAGAAAAGGTGAACAGATCATGTAAAAACCTATCAAAATTATTTTCTTGAAAATTTCTAAGTCCCTTGAGATGGCTATTAGGGTTTTCAAGCACCTATGTGAAGGTGCAAACTGACACTTTGCATCCAAATTTTTCTCTAAGATCATTGTCTACCCCAGACATGCATTTTTAGAGGAGGGGATTCACGCCCAATCAAGATTCCTAGACTATTTTCCAAATATCCATTATTTTATACTTGCAACCACCTTTTTCAAAAGGTTCCTTCACCATTCAACACGCCAAAGGAGGGAACAAATATTGAGGTCCATTTTTCCCACATAATATATATATATATATATATATATATATATTATATATATATATATATATATATATATATTATATAATTAGTTTTTTTCTTACGCGTAAACTTCATTATTATTATTATTCATTAACTAATGTACACCACTATTTAGTAAACCATGATGTGCCCAAACATATCTTACATAAGGTTCTAAGCCAAGGTTCCTAAAATATCATCGTTATTATTATTATTATTATCATGATTATTGTCTCATATCCTAGATTAAAACAACCATGGTTTAAAACTATTCATGATCTAAGGTCCAAAGCATACAATGACACTCAAGATGTAGTAAGTGTCAAATTAGGTGCTTAAAATTGTTTAACATGATATGAAAACCTCATATTGAGATATGATACTCAAACATCATCCAAAGATGTTTCAAATGGTTATTATGACTTGTTTCTTATCTCTTTCTCTCTCACAAGTATGAAAGGATTTAAAAGAGTTAATTCAAATTTACTCATAACTAAACACAACGACACATCACATCACAAGAAGGTACCCACATCTTCAATGACCGGGTACAATGAAACATGCAACTATAAATTCATAAGAAACCAATCTATGCTTTATTATAATTCTTTATACAAAGGGAGGGTTACGCTTGATAATACATGCCCTCTCTACCAATGGATCTCAAACAAAACCCCAAAACTCTAGTTATTTTTACACACTTACTAGCTAAGTAGAGTGGGGTAGGGCACTAAAATGACATCCTAGCAAATTCTAAAACATGAGCAGATCATTTGGTAGTATTATGGCCTATCTTTGAAAGATTGCATGACTACAAAGTAAGACTTAATCCTAAAAAATGTGTGTTTGGTGTAACATCTAGAAAATTATTAGGATTTATTGTTTCAGAAAGAGGTATACTATTAGACCCTGCAAAGGTCAAAGCAATCGTAGAAATTCCTCCTCCCCAAAATCTCAGGAAACTAAGGGGTCTTCAAGGAAAAATTCAATCAATCAGAAAGCTATGAAAAATACACTACTAACAAGGAAGTAAAATACCAATAATCATACCTCCTCCTTCGCGTTCCGTAGCAAACCTCAGAATGGGCTAGGAAACTTGGATTGAGCCCTGATTTTGTGATATGTAGGTGCTTTTCTTCAAGACGGAGCAAGACCTTCCTGCAACAACGATCCTCTTACTTTGCACTGGATGGGAAAAAGGATTATGAGGCTATTTTGGCATTAGGACAAGGCAGAATGATGTTCTTTGCTCAAAGGATGCAAGAACTTAGATATGGCATGAAAGCTTATTCTCCGTGTGTTTAGAGGGGAGGGGTAAGGTTGTATTTATAGCCTGAGGGAGTGATTAGCTTAGATTAATTTAAGTAATCATGGTTTGAAAATGTGGGCAAGATTAAGTGGGTGGTTTGAAAATGTGGGCAAGATTAGGTGGATGGTTTGAAAATGTTTGAAAATGTGGGCAATATTAGGTGAGTGGGGGCCACGAAGAATGGGTGAGGATTTGAATTATATTTTTAATTCATAAGTGGAGGATTTTAGGTGAGTGGGGACCACGAATGGTGGGTGAGGATTTGAATTTGAATTTTTAATTCAATAGTGGAAAAACATGGAGAATAATGACATGTTGTGAGGATTAGATTATTTTTAGATTTGGAAATGGATAATTAATCAAATTATATTTGATTAATTCGAAGTGTATTTTTGTGGGAAATGAGGAAGGGAAATTAATTGATTTAGGATAGATGTGAAATTGGGGTGTCTACATTTGCCCCTCTTTGGAAGGGTACTATGAAAGTAGTGTCCTTTCAAAGAAAGTAGACGGTATGGGGGAAGAATTCAATCTACTTTTTAAAAGGTAGAGTGAATGTTTGTTGGGGAGAATAGAAAGTGGTGAGTGACGGATGTCATGGTATCCTCCAAGACAAAAATGTCATGAGAAGATGTGATTATGGATAGATGTGGTGATGCCCCCTCGAGAGGATTGACGAGAATGAAATATACGACAGAACTCTCGAAAAGAAGGGAAATGGATTTGGTGGAGAAGAGGACGATAATGGAGTGGAAGAGACTGGAATGACCGCACGACGCAAATGGAGAAAGGATTCAATCGACCTTGAATGCTAGGTGTGAGGGTGTGTGGGAAAGAGAAAAGGGAATGGATAGGGTTGGGGGTTGATTATGAGAAGAGTAAGGGAGATAGGGGAGGGGAAAAAAAGGAATGAAAGAGGTAGAAATAAGAGAGAGGGATGATAGGGGAAGAAGGGAATGATGAAGGACAAACAAGGAAAAAAGAGGAAAATGACAGAGTAGAGGGTGAAGGGATGAAATAGAGAGATGTGCAAAATGAAGGAAGCAACAGAGATAGTAAAGAGGGATACGTGGCAGTGAAATAAATGAGAGAGTGAAGAAAAGGAGGAAATGGGAAAGGATAAATAAGAAGGAGAAAACGAGGTGGGAGTAGGGGGTGAAATGGAGGGAAATGGAAAGAGGACAAAAGAAGAAGTAGAACGGAGAAAAAAAAGAAACTATGAGGGGCGAGGAAAGTGTGAAAAAGAGGAGAGAAAGGAAGAGAAACATATACAGAATGAACAAAAAGGTAGGGGTGGTAGAGAAAAGGGGAAGTGGTCAGAAGAAACGTGAAAATTAGGGGAGAGGAAAGGAAGATAGAACGAATACAAGGAGAAGATTGAAGGAATCACGTCATTGCGAGGAAGACCAAGGCAAAGAATATGGAACAGACCGTATGGAGATGCATGTGGAGAGTGGGATGATAAAAAAGACAGGACAACGCTGAACAACCAGGTTATCGATGGGGATGTAAGGAGGAAACGTGATGGAAAAAGGGGAAGAAGATGATATAGGGGAAGTAAAATAAGACGAGGGGTGGGAGAGAGAAGAGGATAACAAAGAAAATGATGGAGAAGGAAGGGAATACAGAAAGGGGGTAATAAGTGGAAAGGAAATGGTAGAAGGAATGTTGAAAGAAGAAAGAGGGGAAGAATGACATCGATTGGAAAAGATATGGAGATGCATGAAATGAGGATACTAGGATGATGGGAAAATAGAAAAAGGATGTATGATGAAGACAATAAAGATAGTGAAGAGGGCAAAGAGGAGATGGAGAGATGGGTAAGAAGCGACAAGAAAGGGTGGGAGTGAGGGAAAAGAATAGGAGAGAAAAGAGAATGGGGGATAGAAGAGGCAATGCCAATGAAAGGATGTTAGGGAAATCCTCTTGACAATGAGTGGTGGGGAAGGGTGAAAGAAAAAATGAAAAAAAGAGAAAGCGAACGAGGACTGGAAAGGGTAACGCCAACAAAGGGACGTTAGGGAAAACCCGTTGCCAATGAGTGGTGGGCTTAGAGGATGGAAGGAATGAAGGGAAACTCTAGAAGGTCCAAGGGAGTGAATGAGGTCGTGCGGAATGAGGAGTGATAATTTTTAGGGAAAACCCGTTGACAATTATGAGTGCGGGAAGAGAAGATGATGATGAAAGAATGATATAGGAGTATTAACAGTAATGGCGAATATGTGTGTGGGTAGAAATGTAGGGGGAATGTGAGAAGATGAAGGGGAAAGAGTGAAGAAGATGGGAGGGAGGAGTTGGACGAAGTGAAAGCGAGGAGAGGATGGGGGTGATGAGGATGAACGAGGTGAGGATGAAGAACCAAGACATGAAAAGAATGGGAAGAAATGGTATGAAGGATGATGGATCAAGGAGGGGAAAATGGGGGAAAAGAATGTGATTGTAGGTGGAAGAGATGAGGTGTATGTTGTAAGAAGATGTGTGGAGAAAGGATAATAGTAGGAGGAAAAAGTGGGTAATAGGAGATACCAGGTGGAAGAAACGATCGATAAAGTGAACTAAGAATGAGGCGGGGGAGAAGTTCACGATGACAAGTTAAGTGTAGGGAGGACCCTAACATAAGATTGTCATGTGACGGAAGTGGTTAAGTAAGATTGCCATGTGAGCAAAACTGGAGATGACAAATGGTCAAGCGAGAAGTGGTGTTTGCGAGAATCGAAAAGGAGGTGAAAGGATGTGATAATGGGGAATGCCGAGAAAAAATGAAGGGTGAAGGGTGTGTAGTGATGGGGAAAGGCAAGGAGACAGATCATCCTTAAGAGGGACTCTTAAGTGAGATCGCCATGCTGGGTGAGTGGTTAAGTAAGATTGCCAAGCAGAGGAGGGTGATAGTGGTGGTAAAAAGATGTGATGATGGGGAATGAAGAGGAAATATGGTGGTGAGATTGGAGAGTGATGGGCGAGTGTAAGATGACATGTCATGCTTAAGAGAATCTCTTAAGTAAGATCGTCATACTGCTGGAGAAGTTTCGTAGGGTCACCCAACCGACAGGGATGATATGCAAAGAGAAAGACAAAATGATATTGGGAATAGGGGTGGAATGGTAGGGTGAAGAAGATGATCGCGATGAGAGGTGGGAGAAATAAGATGGGCGAAATATGATGGGATGGGGGAAGGCCACAGGACAGATCAACCTTAAGTAGAAGTCTTAAGTAAGATTGCCATGCGGCTGGGATGGTTAAGTAAGATCGCCAAGCTGAGGAAGAAGGATGATGTTAGAGTTGGTGGGAATAGGGTATGACAAAATGGACTGAAGGGGAACCCTCAAGTGAATTTGCCATACTACGAGAGCGTGTAAGTAGGATGACCTAGGCATAAGGTGGATTTGGGGAAGGATGAGAAAAGAGTGAGTGAGGTATGCCTAAGTGGTATATGATATGAGATGAGGTGATAATAAGAAAGAAAGGACACAAAGGAGTGTAACATGAATGGATGAAGGAATATATGCAGTGGAGGGTGGAGAGTGTGAGGGGAATCCTTAATTGGGATGCCCACGTGGTGAGAGTAATGATGCGGGAATGGGAAGTAGAAGAGGTGGAGTTGGAAGATGTGTTTGGTGGTGATGGTTATTTGATGAGAGGGCATGTGGTGAAGAAGCTTCTACAGCGGGAAGATCTTAGGGAGAGGGTAAACCTCCACTGAGGATTCCATATAGAAGGGGTTATTAAGTAAGATTGTCAAGCGGGAAGAAAACGGGTGAAAGGAAAGAATACCAATGGGTGAGAGGGGACAGGAATGGTGAGAAGGGTAATATGGGTATAAGCGGCGGAGGAGTAAAAATGAGAAGTGAGAATGAATGGATCAAATACATGGTGATCATGGTGGGGGAGAAGGAGCTGCTGGATAGTGAATGCTACTTGAGAAAGATCGTCAAGTAGGATTCGCAAACTGCAACGGTGATCAAGTAGGATTCGCAAACTGGAGAATGCATTAGTATGGGTGAATGGATGGGGTGCAAAGTAAGATGTTGATCATGCAGGAAGATACTCACGTGACGAAAAGCATCTTAATTTTAATATAGCACATAACAGGATGCATCGTGATATAAAAGATCAGGATGACTAGACTGTAATATGCGTGATAGCATAGACAGGGGCCATCAAAAAGGTTTGATGCCCCAGTACGATATGCAAATGGAAGAGAGCATAGACAGAGGCCATCAAGAAAGTATGATGCCCCAGTACGACATGCAATCAGATAACATAAGAATATTACAGAGAACACCAGGATATATAAAATCAAGATGCCCCCTGTAATATATCAAGATACAAGAAAGCAATTAATAATTTGCCACTAATAATGCAACACAAGAACCAGTAAACATGTCCCTAACGTGTTCCACAGTGATGATTGATTAGATGTGCCCCCAAGCAGAGGTACAAAGGATTGGGTCAGTCTCCTCAAACAAGGAAACAATGAGAGCCGGATTTTCCCCAAGCGAGGATTCACGCGAGGAGAAGTGGTTTGAAATTGGTAGTCATAAGGTGGTTGGACCATTCGTTTGGGATAATAGTTCAAAGGATGAACTGTGTTACTTATTGAGTTTTTACAATTTTGTGGATGTTTTTGGTCTTTTGAAAATTTTACAAATGTTTTTGTATTTTGGATATTTTCTAATGTTTTTGTTTTTGGATTTTTTGATTTTCTAATGTTTTTTTTTGAATTTTATAATGTTTTTTTACACTGTGTTTGGATTTTCTAATGTTTTTGAATTTTTATGATGTTTACACTGTGTTTGGATTTTTGACGATTTTCAAATGTTTTTGGATTTTTGGATTTTTACACTGTTTTTGGATTTTTGATGATTTTCAAATGTTTTTGGATTTTTGAATTTTCAAATGTTTTTGGATTTTTGACGATTTTCAAATGTTTTTGGATTTTTGACGATTTTCAAATGTTTTTGGATTTTTTTACATTTTCAAATGTTTTTTGATTTTTACATTGTGATTGACAATTTATGGACCAGAGTGCAGACTTATTTTTGAGAGACGATGTACCGTGTTCCGCATTGTAACTTATGCTCAAAATAACATAAATTCACTTTCCATTGGCATGATATGGTGGTGATGATATGATGAAAAGAATTCCAACTCCATTCTTGACTCCACACAACTAGTAAGATGTGTGGGCTCATCACCAAGAATCAAGAAGGACGTAGGAGGTAGATAATGAATATAGAGACAAATGCTAACAACAATCCCTTTGGGAAATTGTGACTCCATTCTTCATAATGGTACTAAACCGGTTTCAAAAATAGCTTTCACTTTATGAGTCACATGCTAGACTTAGACAGTTATGTGGCCTGCTGATTGATAAGATATGAGGTTAAGGGATAGTTCTCTCTTCACTTAGGCATCTAAATTACGTGTTTGGGGATTCTATAATTTGTAAGCACTGTAAGATTTTGTATTTTTGAAATGACTCCCTATGCCTTGCCCCATGCTACTAGTGAGAAGCAAGGGCTCATCACCAAAGGCAAAATATAGGCGAGTGAATTTCCTTTTTGTCTTTTTTTTTGTTTTTTTTTTTTTTTTTTTTTTTTTTTTTTTTTGGAATATTTTGCAATGTTTTTATGCTTGTATGAGAATGACCCTCTACGCTTTGCCCCATGCCACTTGTAAGAGGCAAGGGTTTATCACCGAAGACAAGACGTAGACGAGTAAGGGCACCTTCCTCCATTCCCAGTCTCACACTACTAGTAAGAAGTGTGGGCTCAACACCAAAGACTATGAAGGACGAAAGATGTGACAATGAATTATTCATAAGTTATTGAATTGATGGATTTTTTTACAATAGTGCTTTGTATTTGGGAAGAAACATCTGCCCCCAATCTCAGCCCCACACGACTAGTAGGACGCGAGGGTTCAACACCGAAGACTGAGATGGACGACCAAACGAACTGGGTAACGAAGTTTAGAGCTTTGTTATGAAAGAGAGAATGTATTAGAAGGGGATATATTACCATCAGTAAGCTTCTAGGTATGACCATAGAGGAAAGCGACTGAAAGTGGAAGAAGTATGATGCTCACAAACTTAATAGGATTTATATTAGCACTTGTCTCATGATGATAAATATGAAGATGTGATTTTGATAAAGAAAATATCTGCCAATGGAAATGAATAAATTTAAATTATTTGGAGATAAGCAAGACAAAAGGAACAATGTACATGTTGTATCCTGGAATAGTGAACATCTCAAGGATAAAATTTCTTTAAATGAACTGCATTCATTGGTTCATCAAGGACTTGGCCGGTGTCAATGGCCAATTTATAAGCTCCAAACCCAAAACTATCTATGATTTCGTTGGGCTCAAATTTTTCTTGTTTGTCTCGTTCTTTGGGTGTGTTCTTTCGATTTTCTTTGAGAATGAAATGATTGACCTTAAATTTTCTAGGTTTGAATTTTTTATGGTAGCTATGTCGTAGCTGATTTTGATATACTTGAAGATGATCTAGGGTATTAAGTCGTTTTTCATCAAGAAGCTCAAGTTCATTAAGGCGTGACTGTTGATAATAATCTTTATTGATTACATCTTTGAGGGATATTCTAAAGGATGGGAATTCAACCTTGACATGTAAAATAGCTTCCCAACCATAAATAAAGTAGAAGGGAGTGGCTCCAATAGGTGTGTGATAAGATGTGCAGTAAGCCCAAAGAGTGGGATAGATTTGGTTAAGCCAATAGCTTCCATGTGTGTTGACAATGATGGTTTGTGTTATTTGGTTTGTTGCTTCTATTTGTCCATTAATTGATTGTTTTGAGGATAGATTCATGATTAAAGATGAAAAAAGTGGCGTAAAGATATTCCTGGGTATACATACCTCGTAGAATGTATGCACATAGAAGTCTTGATAGGTGAGAACAATTAGTGATGAGATTCCTGTAAGATCGATCGTTGAAAGCATGATGGACACAATAGGTTGCATTGTCGCAAGTGGCCAAACTCGATGTGGTTGTGTTTCAACAACAAGGCTAGAGATGTTAGGCATAAGAGCCAATATTGGAATGATAGAATCAAACTTAATGGTACTTGTTGATGGAACCTCGTCTGTAGTGTCTACAGTAATATCAAGGTTTGAAAGGGAGTCTTGAAACGAGATCAAGGTCTCGTTAGATGTTGGAAGAATGTTGTCACCCAAAACAGGTTCAATATATGTTTGGGCTGAAAGAGAGTCTTGAAATAAGTTCAAGTGCTCAGTAGATGTTGGAAGAATGTTGTCACCCAAAACAGGTTCAATATATGTTTGGGCTGAAAGAGAGTCTTGAAATAAGTTCAAGTGCTCAGTAGATGTTGGAAGAATGTTGTTGTCCAAAACAGGTTCAATGTATGTTTGAACTAATGGAAGGAAATTTGAAGAAGATATGGATTGGTTTGGAATTAGAGAGTCTTGACTGTTGTCGTCATGATCTCGTGGAATTTCAGTATATATAGGAGTTTCGACAGTAGTCAGCTCTTCATGGAAAGTTGTGATATTGGATGTGTTGTTGGTTGCAAGAGCATTGTCATCAAGTTCTACAGAGATGACGTCGTCGTCAATTAAGTCTTGGACGTAATTCTTAAATCGTACACATTTATCTATGTGATGACCATCAATGCGATGAAAGTCACAGTATGTGTTAGGTTTGTACCAGCATGGCTTAGCTTCCCCTTTGACAAAGGGTTTTGTAATTGGATATTTTATCAGTTTAGCCTCTTTTAGTTGATGAAAAACACTAGAGAGACTTTCTCCAAGGGGGGTAAACTGACGTTGGACTTTACGTGAACTGATTTCTTCGTGAGGTTGTATGATCGGCTTTTTGGGTGATCGCTCACTGATTTGGGTAGCCATATGAGAGAGTTGTGTTGTCATCTTATTAATTTGTTCTAATAGCTCATTGTGTGATGTTTTTCGTGAATTCTTCATGTTTGAAAGAGAGGGAGAACGAAGAAATGTGCGATGAAGAAATCAACCTATTGATTATGATCTTTGTTTTCACTCAATCAAGTTTTAACAAGGCTATAAGGAGTAAGCTCAAACAAGCTACTCGGGATACAAGTGGGATATAACTTAAACAAGCTATGACGAATATGTTGATTGGTTTGGATTAAACAAGCTTAACAGACGAAAATGTAAGGAGTACACTCAAACAAGGTACTCAATACAAGTGGGATGTAGCTCAAACAAGCTATGATGAATATGTTGATTGGTTTGGCTTTAACAAGCTCTGGATTTTTGATAGGAAGAGTAACTCAAACAAGTGACTCAACACAGTTGTGAACTCAAAATGAGTTTTGAAGGGATTTGTGTCGGATGGGATTTTGTGAAACTCGACAGCTGATGAAATAATGAGTGAACTCAAACAAGTCACTCAATGTCATTTTGATATAGCTTGAAACAAGCTAGAAAGAATGTTCTGACAATTGATGAGATAAGGAGTGAACGCAAGTCACTCAATATCTATTGGATATAGCTGAAGACAAGCTATGACAGATGTATTATTGGCTAAAGTGAGCTAATGAAATTGGTGTGATGTTTTGGTCTATGTTGTTGGATTGTTTGGATGTTTTCGCTTGGTATTGAATTGGTCGAGAACTGATTTTTTTTTTGTGGAACACAACTAGGGTCTGAACTTTTACAATGAACACATTGATATCAGCCAAGTTTTATGATAAAATAATGCTAAACTATTGTGTTTTCAAACAGCAAGCAGTCATGTGGATTCAATTGTTTTGGCTTATGAGGTAACTTCTTCAGGAATGATCATTGTTTCATGCAATCATACAAGTATGCTGTGAAATGGTGGATGCAGGCTCTTATTACTCCAAGAAGATGCGTCCTCCGATATACCCTAGTCCTGATATACCTAATTCTGTACGGGGACAGAATTGGTACGGGGAACCCTTAGAGCACTGGAGGAGACTCACCAATTCTTACTTGCCTGTTTCGGAGTGAATCACCACGTCCAGAACAGGTTTTGTGAAAAGGTGGAAGGTGATGGAGGGATGAATGTGTATGGTGTCCTTATAACTCCCCGAAGATTTACAGGGACGATGCCCAGGCTTCGTTGTTACAGCTATTTAGGCGTGACTCGCATGCGCTGCACGACAGCATTACCTGTAAGTGAAGAGCAGCGGCGAGGTAAATACCGAACGCTGTGATGAGACTAGGTCTCAAAGTGCAATGCAGATGCAAATGCTGTTGGTGCGTGGTAGTCAAGTCCACGTCACCGATGTAGCTTTGGTGGTGATGAAATCCACCTTGTCTACGTGCAAAAACAATATGATAAAGTGATTAAACGCAGGGTTCTTTCCAACTTGAAATAAATCACTAGCAGAAAATAATTGCGTACCTGAGCGTACTTTTTTTTTTTTTTTGTTTCAGCAATTGTCTTTAAATGGTGGTATTTTTGCGGGATTTTTGTTGTTTTTTTTTGTTTTTGTTTTTGACAATATTCCAGCAACGCGGTTCTACAGAAAACAAATTAGTAGTTATCCTGCAAATGAAATGTTAGAAAAGTGATCGTGGTTGTTTTTGATTTGCCAGATCGCTCAAAGGCGCAGGAAAAGAGCATACACAACCAACGACCAAACAAATATTAAGAATATGACAAAGGAAAATAATTATTAAAATGACAGTTGAAAAACAAAGCTAGAGGATCCTGCAATGTTAGAACAAGA
Source organism: Taxus chinensis (assembly GCA_019776745.2). Lineage (NCBI taxonomy): Eukaryota > Viridiplantae > Streptophyta > Pinopsida > Cupressales > Taxaceae > Taxus > Taxus chinensis. Next base: position 624,228,303 of record CM034152.1, on the reverse strand, counting down.
AACTAAAAAAAATTGTGACCGTTTCTGATTTTCTAGATCGCTTGAAGGCGCAAGAAAAGAGCATACGCGGATACAATTGGAATAGTTTTTGATTTTTTGAAATTTTTTTTTTTTAAATATTAATAATTATTGCAATTAATCATGATTGCGAAATAGCGATAATGATTATGTTCACAAAAAAGAAAAATGATGAAAGAAGAGGGTGAAAACGTTACCGAGAAGTGTTGTCGTGGAAAATTTAAATGTAAGGCAAAAAATTAAAAATAAAAATTATTTTCTAGAGCTCGAGTGGCCTCACGTTTCTGATTTCCAAGATCACTTTTGAAGTGCGAGGAAAGAGCATACGTGTGAGGATGTTTCGTGAAATAAAAATTAAAAAATAAAAAATAAATAAAACTATAATTTTGTTGTTTTTTTGTTAAAAAGACAGGTGTTAGAAGAAATGAAACCAAATTTTTTTTGTAAGTCTAAATCTAAAAATTATTTTTGCATTGCATATATCTTTTCAATACCTTTCCGTTAAAAAAAAAATGAAGTCATTCCGAGTTCGGGAGCAAAAGTTATGGCTTCCGGAAGATGGGCTACGAGAACGCTCTGAATGAAAATTTTAAACGTGAGAAAAACGTCCCGGGAGCTGGTTTTTTTTATTTTCTGACTTCTATACTTCACCTGAGAAGCTAAAATTTTGACAGCAAGGTTAAAAAATAACAATAATCAGAAAGAAAGAGTTAGATCATAAAATGATTGACTAAAATAAAAGAAAGAAAAAAATAAATAAATGATTAACTTCCTACAAAGCAGTTATTTTAGCAAAAGGAAATAAATAAATATATTTTCCGGATTGGTTGTCCCATGACAGTAAGATGATAAACTAATGGATAGTTCATGTGTTTCTACAGATGACGAGTAAATAGCAAAATCAAAACTAACTAAACACCAAGCACCGAGGAGATCAAAGACAAGATGAGCTTCAGAGTTTCATTGTTGCTATAACCTGCAGATACACCACAAGACACCACACAACAAAAACACTACCCAAAGCGTGAAGGTTAACCAAAGAAGACCAAAAGGAACAGAAAAAGAAATAATAATAAACAATAATAAACAAAGAACAGATAAAACCACTAATTGAGAAAGTAATGGTAACAGATCGAAAGTAACCGGGCGTGCCAGAATGTAAGCTATGAAAAATACACTACTAACAAGGAAGTAAAATACCAATAATCATACCTCCTCCTTCGCGTTCCGTAGCAAACCTCAGAATGGGCTAGGAAACTTGGATTGAGCCCTGATTTTGTGATATGTAGGTGCTTTTCTTCAAGACGGAGCAAGACCTTCCTGCAACAACGATCCTCTTACTTTGCACTGGATGGGAAAAAGGATTATGAGGCTATTTTGGCATTAGGACAAGGCAGAATGATGTTCTTTGCTCAAAGGATGCAAGAACTTAGATATGGCATGAAAGCTTATTCTCCGTGTGTTTAGAGGGGAGGGGTAAGGTTGTATTTATAGCCTGAGGGAGTGATTAGCTTAAATTAATTTAAGTAATCATGGTTTGAAAATGTGGGCAAGATTAAGTGGGTGGTTTGAAAATGTGGGCAAGATTAGGTGGATGGTTTGAAAATGTGGGCAAGATTAGGTGGATGGTTTGAAAATGTGGGCAATATTAGGTGAGTGGGGGCCACGAAGAATGGGTGAGGATTTGAATTATATTTTTAATTCATAAGTGGAGGATTTTAGGTGAGTGGGGACCACGAATGGTGGGTGAGGATTTGAATTTGAATTTTTAATTCAATAGTGGAAAAACATGGAGAATAATGACATGTTGTGAGGATTAGATTATTTTTAGATTTGGAAATGGATAATTAATCAAATTATATTTGATTAATTCGAAGTGTATTTTTGTGGGAAATGAGGAAGGGAAATTAATTGATTTAGGATAGATGTGAAATTGGGGTGTCTAACATTGATTTTTTTAATTAAAAGGTAATAAAAGGACAAGCTCTTGCAAATCAACTTGTTGTGGCACCTCTACCAGGATCAGAACCTATTCATTTTGAATTTTTGGATGAAGAACATTTATATGTTGATATAGTTCCTTCTTACGCCCTATATTTTAATTTATTTTGTAATGTACATGGATCGAGCTAGTTGGTATTTTCTCATCACACCAAATGGTAATGTTATTCCAAAATATTTCCATTTTTCCTTCCCCTAAACTGACAATATTATAGATTATGAAGCCCTCATACCCATGGATTAAAATTAGCAATCTCATGGAATCTCAAAGAGTTAGTATTATTTGGTGATTCCTTTCTAATCATCAAACAAGTCAAAATTCAATACCATGTCAAAGATGAAAATTTCATTTTACAAAATCATGGTGGATAGCCTTAGAGGTTACTTTCAGTTGATCACATTTGAACAATTTCCTCACCTTAAAAATAAATTAGCAAATGTTAATGTTGACTTTATTGGATCTCTTATTGAGTTCAACTCCCATCAAACACATACTGAGTTTCTAGTTGAACATATTTTGGTTCTAGTCTATGATTTGCATGAGTCAACCATGGTCTATGAAATATTTGGTCCTGACAACCCTTGGTATTGTGACATTTACACTTTCATTTGCAACCACACCTATCTCGATAACATGAATTCTCATACTAAACAAGCCTTAGCACAACGTGTTGCATGTTATACCATACTTGTCGATAACCTTTAACGAAGAGGCTATAATGGGACTCTATTAAAATTTCTCAACCAAGATGAAGTAATCCAAACCCTAGAAGACAATACATGCTAGTATTTTTGGAGCACATACAAGTGGCATGGTTTTAGAAAAGAAGATCTCACATGTTGGTTACTATTACCCTACCATGGAGTATGATGCGTGCAAATTTGTTAAGAAGTGTGTAGATTTCCAAACACATGAGAATCTCATTCACACACCTTCTTAAGTCTTATAGGAACCAATCACTACACCTTAATTTTTTTCTCGATGGAGTCTTGACCTTATAGGAAAAATAAAACCCACCTCATATGACAGCCACAAGTTCATTATCATTTCCAGAAAGTACTTCACCAAATGGGTAGAGGGAATGCCTCTCACCTATGTTACTTGTAGTACTATTTGCAAATTCATCTTCAATCACCTCATTTTTCACTTCGGCATTCCATCCTCTCCAGGGTTCATTTTAGGCATGAATATTCGTGAATTGATGAATATTAGGATTCTTAAATTTTGAAATTGGTGAATTTTTTACTACCGTACAGTAGCACGTTCGCCAAAATTTTATGGGTTCTAAATAAATTTGACCATAATTTTTCCTTAGTGTTTCCACTAAGGGTAGACCAATGTTAGTATATTCACCTGCATGTTATAATATACTATTATATATATTATTAATTTTTCATAATATAGTAATACAATATAATTCCAAAATTTTATTAATTTTGAGATCTGGATTCAAAGATGAAGGTAAAAGTGAATAAGTATGTCTAAAATCTGAAAGTATAAGCCAAAAATCCAAAGGAATAAGAGAAAGAGGTGAGTGAAAAAGTTTGAATTGTCAGTTTTCCAAGGTTTTCTTACAAAATTGTTACCAGACGGTAACATGAATTTGTGTTGTCGTCTGGTAAGGTGAATATGCAATGACGTACGGTAGCAAGAACATGTTACCGGATAGTAACATGTATTTGTGTTTCCATTCGGTAGAAATTAAGTACGCAACTATTTGCATAACCTTTTTTCGGTATCCTAACCCATGTTACCATGTTGTCATGTAGCATAATATTTATTTCTCACAATGTCTTGCATTTATTTTTTAGAGATCTTATTTTAAAATTCTATATTTTTTCACATGTGCAGACTTAAAAATCACCCATACAATGGTCCCTATTGCAAATAATAAAGTAACTCAAGGAAAAATAAAACAAGACATAGACATTTCAAAATATTTTAGTCATCTCACAGTAACACCAGTGCCAAGAGGTAATTTTGACTCTTATTATGTTAATGTTACTTTATATGTTGATTTACTTAAGGATGCAGTAAGCAACCTAATTTATTTCAAATGTAAAAAACCCTAACAATTATCGTACTCCAGATGAAATTCTCAATCAATAGAGTAATTCAATTCACATTGATAGTGTTGATAATCCTAATTTCCATCCAACTCAAACTTCAGATAAACATTCCAGAAACACACATCAAAAACGTAAGAGTGGGAAGTGGACTTTAGGAAGGACTTATAAATTTTAATGGTCATCCAGATATCCATTCATTGAACCTGTTGAACTAAAAAATAGTATGGATACTCTATAAAATTTAGATGTATTATATGTAGTTGGAAACTAGGAAAAGACCACAAAATGCAACTGAAGTTGGACACAGTAAATAAGAATTGTGGGAAAGTATATAAGTCTAAAAGGAAAGATGATGGAACAGTAATACAAACAATTAGATGGAAAACCAAGGAAGATTGTTTACATATGAAATATGCAGGAGAATATGGCAATCATCATAAACACCTTCAAGACCTTGTTGAGAAAGGTGGAACAATAAAGGTTAAATTTACAAAAGCTACTAATGCAAGTCTTTAGGAAAAACTTATACAATTCAGAACAATATTTCACATTTTACAAAAAGGGCAGACCAATTTCAAATCTCATTGATTATAAGATATTATTTCAATGTGATGGGTTTCCAAACATTCCAACAACACACTGGTCAGATACCAATGCATGGGAAATGGCAAAGTGTATAGTAGAAATTGAAATCACTGATTTGAAAGAGAAAGTAAAAAATGTGAATTTTATCGCATTGTCGATTGATGAATTTTATTGAATTTTATACATCATGGGTTTGTATGCATGTCTACACTTTCAGTTTCAATAACCATTTGAGGGAAAATCATCTACTAGCTATGCACAAATTGATGGAGAATTACAATTCTAAGAACCTCTTCCAATTTGTTATTAAAAATTTGAAAGAAATAGCTTGTATGGATGATCGTTCAATCTCTACAAATCTAATTTGTGTTGGAGCTGATGGGGCAAATGTCACGCAAGGTCACAAAACTAGGCTTTGTATTTTCCTTCAAACAATCGTTTCCTCGTACATGATATCTTTTCATTGTGTGGCTCACAGAATGAATATCACTTACAAGATTGTAAGTAATTTTGGAAATGTTGTTAAAGTGGAAGATCTTATACGGGACTTGCATTCATACATGTCAAGCAGTCCTAAAATATTTTTGGATTTTCAGATATTTTCTATTGGAATAACAAATGGTAAGAAATTGTTGAAAGATGTTGACATAAGATGGATATCATTGTATGATCCATCTTGAATATTTTTTGAAGAATATAGGTTATTATCATGGTATATGTTCAACAATCGTAAAGAAGTTGACAAGGCTATAGATCTATTGTATCAATTGACATATTTGAAGACATTATTAAATTTATGTAGTATTTTTCCAATACTTAAGGAAATAAATATCTTGGTGAAACAAGCTCAAGAAAGATCTATATACATTGTTGTTTTTCTAAAATTAAGGAAACGAGCATCTATGATGTTTTGATAACTTATATTCCACCCAAGACTGGTTTCAGAAGCCAATATTCAATAGTTGGAAGGTTTTGACAGATACCAACAACTATTTGAAGTTCAATATCAATGGTCATCTGTGTATCTCAATTTATGGGTAAAATATTCCAATGCACACTTTCCACAGAGATTCTTATGTCCTAGACTCTGAAATTGAGGACAGTACCAGTCACAAGCCTTCTTTTTGATGTTGTAGTTTCTGATACAAAGAAAGAGATGATGAAGATGTTTGAAACATTAGCTTCTAATATCAAAGAGTATTTTAAGAATAGTGATCTGCTTGAGGCCATGGGAATTGTAAATCCCAATTTATGGAATCCAATGATTGGTGAAGAAAAAATATATCAACTCTTCAGGAAATACATGACTGCACTAATGGATCATTTTTGCAAATCTTCAGATGTTAATGGAGGAGAATTTAATGGTATATTGAACATAAGATTACTCATATCACAGTCATCACATTTTTCAATGACAATGAGTGATCAATATCAGACTCTTGTTGAAGCGACAAAATGGGAATTATCACACTATTGTGGAGAAAGTTGTATCATAGTAGCATTCTGAGAGAAAACTATAAGTGAATACTTGAAATTGTATGAACTCATACAGATAATGATTCTTTAGGTCTATTGAATATGAAAGGTTATCCAATGCACTAACATTTGTGAAATCAAAACTTCGCAACAAATTGAACAAAAATCAGGAAAATTGTTTGAGGTTGTATGTTTCAAGATATGGAGTGGACACATTTGCATATGAAAGAGAATTAGCTACTTGGACATCCCTTACAGAGTGGAGAGTTGTTAATCAAATAGAAACCAATGAAGACTCAGATTATGGTGAAATTCACTTGGACTCTATAAAACCAGAAACTACAACAAATAAAATAAGTGATGAAGGACCATTTAGTATAGGTTTGGTTTCAGCTACTAGATGGTTGAACTTGAACGTATTCATTTTCTGAAATATATAGCGTGACTCGTCATTTATGCTCATTCACTTTATGCTCTGCATAGCACGGTACACTAGGTAAGTGCTTTATCATAATCTGCTCGTAGTATCGCATCTCCTCTCCTAACACTCAATATCGCTCAAAAGTCACAAAACCAGGATGTCACATTTGTCCTCCACCTGTTGATGGTATCCTTCCTATAGGTACTACTGTCTGTCCCACACTCATCCCTACTCCATGTGCTACACAATTGCTACTTCCTTAGAATTCATACGTTTATAGGGTAAGAACCCATTAGTTCCCCTATCATTTGAGTTCTGGTCGTGTAAGCCCACCTGTATGGCAACATCAATCTACAAAGAATCTACCTTTATCAAATCCATTTTGGATTTCACAGCTATCAAGAAAATATATTCCCTCGTCATCGTTAAGTTATATGTCTATAGGACACGAACCCATTAGTTCTCCTATCACTTGACTTCCCGTCCACGTAAGCCCATCTTTTTCGCAACATCCTTTGTATCGAACTTGCATTTCCCAACACAATTGTGGATTCTATTTAAGCTTCCTAGTAACCTTTTCCCACCACATCCTCCAAATCCATACATCTATAGGTTGAGAACCCACTGCTTCCTCTATCATTTGACTTCTCGGTTGCGTAATCCCACCTTTGTGGCAACATCAATTTCTGGTCCTTTGGCCTCATCAAATATTTTTTATCATTCCTTGACAAAATAGCACATTTTCAGTATGTGCTTCCTTTTTAGAGCCCCAAGCCCCTTTGAAAATAAAAAACAATCATTCAACGTCATCATTTTTTCATCCAGTGGCCCATTTCTCACAAACACTTTGACACCATCCAGAGCTCATATGTCTTTGTTTTGATATCCAATACCTTATCAAAACTTTGTTTGTTGACCATACATCAAGTTTTACACATATTGTGGATGTTTACCTTTAACCCTTTGGCCCCAAGGCTTCACACATCTCCGCGAGAGTGCTCCCATTAAAACCCCTACATGTAGTCGTCTCCTCAAAACACGCGTCTATGGGATGATCTCATTAGTGTTTCCCTTCTGAGGCCGCATAACGTCCCTACCAAGTGTTTCCAAGATAACTAACATCCTTACAAACTCCTCTGGAATGGTCGTTTCAAACTACAATCAAACACCTAGAGCATATTTTAACAAACCTACCCAATCATTCTAACTCTCTTGAATCCAATGACCAATAGAGTCAGCCATTGGCTTGAGGGGGGGACAATATCCTTATCATAAAAATTGGGGCATCATCACGCTAGTTTTTATCTCTCAACTTGTGCCTACAAAAATCTCAACAAAAAATGGGCAAATGTAAACCTCTTTTTCACCCCCTAAGTGACCTGGCGCATATTTATCACAACATCATTGCTCACATTATTATCCCTATCCTAAGTACATTATAATTTACCATCATAAACACTCATTTACCATCATAAAATATCAGTTTACCCTCCCCTAACCACCTAAAACCAACCTAGCCTAATTTATCCTACCCATCCTAACCCCCTAACCTCTTCTTACCCAAATTCATAACCTCCCACCGCTCATGAAACTGCCCTAACCTCAGATGGCAAGTGGTTTTAACTAGTCACCATCTTTTCATTACTTGATTTATAACATCTCTGGACAAATCAACAGTGATTAGTGATCACCTGTAATCATTGCCAGCACCGTCAATTCTATTTAGCCACCTTCTTCCTCCATTTCCCAGTTACTCAAAAATTGGATTTGGGAAAAAATTGTTGCACTTTCATACAACATCATTGCGATTGGAAACATCAAAAATTTGTTGCCAATCCTTGGAGAAATCTTGCCAAAACATCAATCAATATTTTGGAGCTCTATCATCTTCATAATCCAACAAGATCAGTACACTTTTATCTATCATGTTTTAATTGTATTGTGTATAGATTATCTTCTATAAACAGTCGTCTACATCATCTTCCATATCCACTCCAAATTCAATCCCTTGTTTAGACATTTGAACAAAATTTTAGAATATCTAAAATTTTAACAATGATCCTCATCGATTCTTGATCGTCGTCAATCAGTACTATAGCCATCTTTGCCTTTCATTGGCCCTTCCAAAATAGATGAATCTTTGTTTTCTGAATCTTTTTTGTTCGTAGAACCCCCTAATCTATCTCAACACTGTCAAACTTTATCTTATATCAAAAACAGTCTATTTTATCATATTTTATCAAAATACACCTTTTTATCTTTGATCATCTTTGATTCGTGATCATCGTCGATCCCTGTGAATATATTCATTTCTATCTTTATCAATATCTTTATGGTTTAATTTGTTTGTTTGCAAGATGTATTCCTTGGACAAGATTGTTCCAAGTCCATCACACCCTATCACAAGCATATATGATCTCTCGATCATCCAGAAACCTTTCATGTGGGAACAGTTCGACATTGTCCACGATCTTAGTCTGTGTGCCATTTCCCTCACTCCCAATATTGAGGACATTGAAGATCAACTCGAAGTGATACGTGAAATACAGGATGCAACAGAACAAATTTGATTCAACTATTTCCTGGACTTCGACCTCGCCACACCCCCTAGCCTGGTTCACCTACAACGTATAACAAGATCTCTCCATCCCTCTTGAGTTCTAAATCACCATCATTTATCTTATCTTATTATCATTATCAAATCAATCAATTGTACAATGAGTTAGCAACCTTCAAGGAAACCCTTTGGATTCCTATAATTAACATTTGACAAACAACTCGTTAAATCCTTATCTAATATTTGTTTGTTTAGTTGTCTTTGTATACGAGTCTTCTCACTTGACGAAAAGAGGAGCCTCTTGCATTGTCACACACCAATCTCTTGCACATTGCAATTTTCCGCGAGATAGCTGATAACCCCTAGGTTTTAATTTTTGGGATTTTAAACATATTAACACTAACCGAAATTCACCATAAAACAATTGGTTTGGAAAAAATAGATAGCAATCACAAGTATGTATGTAATATTACCTATTTAAAGGTATGGCTCGTACAGTTCTAGTTTTGTGATTCTTCAGTTTGTAGCCACCAGTGTGCTAATGTTTATGATGTGATACTTTTTGAGAGTGAGTCTTGAATGCGAAACGATTTACAGTATAAGATGAAATAACATTCTCAAACTACCACATTATAAGACCTAATGATTGAATCCAAAAAACATCTAACTAACATAAGACACCATTTCATAAGATCACGAACCATAAATAAAATCATATGGATTTCATCATAAGTAATTTGAAAATACATTTTTTGGTCTCTTTAGTATCGCCTATTTTTTAAAAAACAAGACTTCAATATTTAGTTCACATATAAATAAAATTAGGCTCCAAAAAGGACTCTTGAAACCATGATTAAAAGAGTTTAATTACTAATACCTAACCTAACAATTTTACCAACCACTTGATGGGTACAAATAGCTAGCAAGTTTTAATCAAGAAATGAAGAAATTAAATAAAAAAAAAACTCTATCTCTCTTTTGAACCTGTTGGGCCTCCTTTTTGAACTTCTAAGATGTAAAAGTTGTATTAAAACCACCTTTGGAAGGACATTGGCTGCATGAGTTAATAATTATTATTCTTAACAAATCCTTTTGAGCTTCTACATGCAACACGACCTAAAGGCAACATGAAGTTGTGATGTATTATTCTTAAAAAAATCCTTTTCTTGGAGTGAAAAGTTAAATGAATTGCAATAGTTATAAGAAAAAAATTAATATGGATTTCCAATTATTTGTATATCAAAAGCTATAAGAATCATAACAAGCGGATGGCATAATGTGGTATACTTTTTTTAGGCAATACTCTAGAAGTTGCATTAAAATTAATGGAATTATCTTGATGGAGTGCAAGGTTGAGTGAATTGTAATAGTTATAACAAGGGATTTGCTTGTTACATTGTTGGAGATTTTTTGTAGCACCTAACACTTAGCTTGGAAAAGACGTGACCCAAATGTGTGTCCTTGTAACCCTCTATACACAGCGGCATATCAAAATAGATTTCTCTTATGCACTCACCCAAAGTACACTCGACGAGCCAAGTCCCTTGCTATCAAAAAATGGGAGTTACACCCTACAACACTTAATAACATACATAAGATAAAGCAACTAACATATAATAGAATAACATGGAAAATATTACACAAAATTCAATAACGATGTGTATATTCATCATTTTAATCTTAAAGCCAACATTAATAGTTGCAAAGAGGAGCTCTATGGCTCATAAAATCATACATTCCTTTTACCAACCCTAAGAACCATAGTAACATCAACATTCACCTGACTATCATCCACCCTTATCTACCCATTTATAAGAAGTTGATCGTTTTTGAATCTAATTCCTCCTACCCAAAGTGTGTGGCAACCATGGTTTGTGGGTGGTTTCTCTCTTTCTAGGGCACTTAATAAAAACAAAGCAAACCTCAACAAATGGGGATAAAAAACAAATTAATTTATAAACGTGTAACTTAACTACCTTTGATGAAACTTATTGCTCCATTACCCGTTTCAATTTTCAATTTCAACCATTACCTCTAGGTCGTGTTTTTATGTTTCCAATCCATAGACCTTTTCAATACCCTTTTATTTAATGCCATTTTTAAAAGAGAGAGTTGAGGAAAATTTATATTCAACGCCTACTCAAATATATGTTTAGTCCCTAATCAAATGGATATATTTCATATACCTCTCAAATAAATAATTGTTTAAATTACACATTCATAATTATGTGGAATGTGGAGGGGGCACAATATCCTTCGTATATTCACAAAGAGATTAATTCCTTCCAACACATAAATATGGGCCATATACAAATCCAAATATTGAAGCCCCAAATTATTTGGAATCGTAACCTTTTTTTTATGAAAAGGGATCTTATATTATATTAATGCAATAAGATACAAGATAGCTTTCAACAAAAAAGTGGGCAATATGAGAGCATGCCCCAAAACCATGAACAAGTTAGATCGAGCTTAGAACAGCGAAAGTCAAACTAGGCCGAGCCTAGGAGAGTACAACAAAACAAAAGGCATAGCCCAAAAACACAAAAAAAAGGCACTATCAAGCTAGTAACAGCAAACATACCTGAGGCAAGCGGATCCTGATCATCCGGCCACCCCAAACCAGGTAGATCTTTGCCAGCATCCAGAATCTCCCAGCCAATAGCAAGTTCTTCCTCTATGTCTGCTTCCCCGTGCATAGGAATGGCGAGGTTGAGGCGAGGGAATTTGTAAGATGATGGTGGGGGTGGGGGTGGGGGTGGGGGTAGGGGTGGGGGTGGGAGTGGGTGCCAAGCGGCTTGGTGTGAAGTAATGGCAGAAGGAGATCCCCAACCCTGTTGTTGAGCCGACGAATGCAGCAAAGAGCCCCACCTATGTTTCCGAGGTGGCGAGCCCCAACCCTATTGGCGAGCCAATGAGTGTAGCGGAGAGCCCTGGCAATGGCGGCGAACAGAGAAATGACTATGCCGATGTAACGGCCCTAGAGAGCGGTGGGTGTCACTGAAATCATGACGCTGAGATCAGATGCGCTAGCCATCATAGGTTGAAAGCGAGGAGCGCACGGTGGGAGACGGAGACACTCGGGCAACGTTGCACAAGGCTTCCCCCTAGTTGCGCAGTAGGGTCTGGAGGTGGTCCACCTCCATCGCCACCTTGTTTGCTTGAACTTGAATCTACAAAAGTACATTGAAGAACCCCATAGATTTATTATAAATCAAGAAAGATTGATCAACTGCAGAATTAGCAAAAAAAAAATTCTTTCCATATCCAAAATAAAATTTCCCCTCTAAAAACATGCCAAATCTGAGTGAACATAGGCATTGTAACCATATTTTACATAGATTGTCTTCGAAAAAACTCTTGCAGTTTAGAACTGTAACTATATTAATGTCAGATTACATGATAGGTCAGCGTGTTTCTGAGCTCTATGCTCTTTCACAACGAATTCTCCTGGAAATTTGAATGTCCTTGGGCATGACGGTGACCCTTTTGGCATGTATAGGACACAAATTTGTATCCTCAAATAGCCCCACTAGGTACGCCTCTGTTGCTTCTTGCAATGCAAGAACAGCGTGACTTTGGAATCGCAAATCGGTCTAAGCAGAAACCAAATTTCAAAACATCACAATTCTCTCCACACCACCAAGAAACAAAATTCCTCTCATAACCCTAATTGTAACTAAATATACCTTAAAATCAGTTGCAATGCAATTTCACGAACAAGCCTTTAAAAAGGAAGCTTCCTGATAAGAAGCTTAGTGCTCTTCTGGTACTTGCGAATTTCGCTGAAACACAACAAAAATTTAAAGGAAATAATTATCATTGGCTCCATCGGACCGCCATTTGAGACACGCAGAAAAAAGTGAGAAAAATATCTTCCAAGGGCTATAAAACCCTAGCAATTCAATTTCCCCACAAAAATACATCTGAGTAAAACATTCGAGAATTCAATTTTAAAACCCTCTCGAAATTTTCAAATTCGAACATAGGTATCGAATCCCAAAATTAATTACAAACATACGGCAGAGCAACAGTTCCAGGATGGTATCTGTGTGGCTTCTTCACTCCCCCTGTTGAAGGTGTGGATTTATGAGCATCCTGCAACCAAAAAATAAACCCTAAATGAAAAAATCCAAAGAAAATTCAATTAGGGGAGAGGACCCTATAACCGAGTGGGTACCAAAACATGTACATCTCTTTTCACCATAGGTTGTTGACAAAAGCACCAATAGTTGTTCACTTTTTGGTTAATTACACTTTTTAAGAGTTAATGAGAATGTGACACATAGGGCGCTCGAGTCATTGGTCCCTCTTTCAAATGCTTGATATTGATTTTCTTCATATTAAATCAATTCAAAAACTACTTTTCCCTCCAAATTAAAATGCGAAACGAAAATGTCAATATGACACGATCATACGCTACATGATGATATAATTTTTTTACGCTACCGACATACCTACATATATTTACGTGCCCCTAAAGTTAGGTGCACGGTTATAGGGTCCTCTCCCCTATTGCAGAGAAGGTAAAGAAAGAAAGTAAAAAGCTTTGGTGGCAAGTTGTTTCCCTCCCGTGTACTTGCGAGCAGTTTGTTTTGTACCCGCCACTCTTCCTCGCAGTCGCAGTTGCAGTTGCAATCCCAATCGCAATCGTCGCACTCTATTATTAATTAAACCAAAGTTGTAACAAAGGTAGCTCTCTTTTGTTGTTTTATACCCTCCCCCTTCATGTTGTGTTTCTTTGAAATATCATCTCACCATCGGTTTTTTTGATATTGTTATGTCTATCTATTATTATCCATGGTATCTTATCTGATTGGTTGAAAAAATGTAATTGTGGATTGAATCCAATTTTGTGAGTTGGAGCATGGGGTATCTTATCTAATTGATTGAAAACTTATAATTGTGGATTGAATCCACATTTGTGAATTGGAGCATGGGGCATACATGCAGACATGCACCCTCCGAGATACAAATCATTATGCCTACCACCGCACCAAGTTGCTATTGCATGTCACATCCTTTTTTCAAACGTATATATCAAAAAAAACATAAGGATTCGTCGCCTCAACCAAGGTGGGCCCCACCTCGCGCATGTATGCATGCATACAAGTGCACATTCTAAAGCACGTGCACGCTATCTTGTCGTTAGAATAGCCACAGGCTTGTGAGTTCTAGGTCTTTTGTTAGATTATATGTAGTCCTAAGAATATTTCATTCAATTAGAAGGGTATGTTAAAAAGTTAGCTCATGGGACACTGGTGTTTTTGCCTATTTTATTGTAGTGTATTATATACTAGTAATTGCACATTAGTTGTAAATTTACATTGGAGCAGTATGATATTGGATTTTATTTTAACTGTTGTTTATTTTGTGGCGGAGTATACGTTGATTTTATTGTCATGTTTGAGCATTCTTCCATGGGGGAGCATTCAAAGGTTCTGCTCCCATTCATATTTAGATCATCTTTATCAATAAAACATCAGAAACAAATATTCACATAAATAGTATCAATTGAGCAAATATAAATCTCATTCCAGCATTCATAATTTTGTCTTAAAGATGCGGACGTGTAAGCAACATATATGTAGGCAATATGGTAGGCAACATATCCTCAAGATTGTTGTAAGGAAAATGGGTGCGAGAGATGCAAATAGGCTCAATCATTTCAAAAAAGAACAATGTTCTTGAAGATATTATCGATGATGTAATATAAAGCAATCGGTAGTTGTCAAACCTATAATAATATTGAAGGGACCAAGCCTTAATTCCAGTTTCTTTTTTAAAAATGTTGGGAGATCTAGACCGTGTTGTTGACATTGAACTACTTCCTAGCATTTTGTATATTTACACTACAATCATCATTTTTATATAGAGTTTTACATATAATATATTTATATACAAAATAATGAATAGTTAAATAACCATATATATTTCACTCATTAGTAAATAAATTTATTTTATTAGAAAGAAAAAATAGCATTACAAATTTAAAATTTTAAAATAGTAAAATTTTAAGAATAATGTTATCCTACCTTATATCTTTTTTAGTTACATGAAGGTGTCACTTACTGAATTTTGTTAACTAGTCCATCTAGGCATCAACAATTGGACTTTACATAAGCAAAAGAAATGTTTTTTTTTTTTTTTTGAAAAAATGGGAATATATGGCTTTTGCTACTCTTATAACTTTACTTCCATGTCCCACACTTGTAAATTTACAAAAAATTAAACTTTTATTGAATCTAAGACTTACAGAGGTTAGCTACACATAATACTTGGGCTTAACTGCCAATCACTGAAGGGTTTATGTTGGTGCTCAAAATTGCACCCATCCCAAATCAAAATGATTCAAAACTTTGAGGCTACATGGAATGATCTCTACAATGCGGGCATTGAAAGTTGAAATCAACCTCCAAAGAAGGTCGGCTTCTCCTATTTATCTTTACTACTAAATTACTCCTAAGAAAGGAAATGCAACTATCTAATTCTACTTTTATCATTCCAAGGGACCTAGGTGAGAAGGAGATACATAAAAAAAGATCCTACACTAAAAGAAGGATATAGCACCACAAAAAAGGGATGGACACTCTTAAGTGAATGAAAACGAGGAAAAATATGCAAAGAGAGGGCAGACATACAAGCCACAATCCATAACAACATATAAATTTTCATTTTCATGAAACAAACATACAAAGGACCCTGCAAGAGATGTAAAACATGCACAACATACTAATATTGTAAAAGAAAGGAAAGTAAAAGCAATAAAACATGAATTAGAGCATAAAATGGCCAAAAATCAAAAACTTTATTATACTAATGTATTCGCCTTCTCCTATTAATTTGCTTTGGGTTCCGGTTGAAATATATGAAAGCTAATGTTTTGTGCATATATTTCTTGTGATTTTTGATAAACATTAGCAAATGTTTTGTTTGGGTTGCCGATGATTGGTGCAGGATTAATCCTCATTGCCGAGCTCGTTTCTTCCTTCTGCACAGATACGACCGATTTAATTAAAGTTTTATCTTCCTTTTAGGATTTTCCATCTGCTGCAGGTGTTTTCTGTCCACCTCCCCCTGTTGTCGGATCCTGGAGACATGTGGCTTGTTGCATGAATCTGTTTGATTTTTTGCTTTGGCTAATTAGGTGGAAAACATTGGAGCGTTGCACTGTTACTGATTAAATCAGGGGTTTCAGACATTGCAGGGTCTACGGCGGTGGATGTGGAGCAGCTTATGCTCACGCAGGTTTTCTCATGTTCCTTATTTTGTTCAAAATCCGATTTCTTAATTTGGGCTATAACATTTTGTAACTAGATGCCTGGTTGGGGAGAGCTGTGGACCAACACATAAGTTAAAAAGCTCTGAAATTCCACCTGTGGAAGCATTCCACTCATGCCTTTCCTCCTTTCTCTTGTACCTCATACCATTCTTGCAGACCTTCAATTATTGCAGACCTGTATTTTCATGAGCATGGTTTCACAAGGAAAGACAGTCCACTCTTCCATTGCTCACAGGTGATACAATTATTGCAGCATACAGAAGACATGGTTATCCTCACGAGGCAGTCACACTGTTTCACCATATGCAACAAATAGGCCTTCAACCCAATCAGTTTACATTTTCCAACATACTCCCAGCCTGTGCCAAAATGGGACCTTTGGAACAGGGTATGGATATCCATCAAAGCATAAAGGATAGAGGAATTTTGTCAGATGTGGTTGCAAATGTCCTGGTAGACATGTATGCAAAATGTGGAACCGTAGACAAGGCACGTGAACTGTTCGACAGAATGCCTCAAAAAATGTGGTATCGTGGACAGTCATGATTGCAGGATATGCCCAAAATTGTTTTGTTGAAAATGTGTTATAATTACTTAGAAACATTCATGCAATTGCAATTGGCAGATGTAAAGCCAAATTCCACAACCTTTGTCAGCATCTCTGGATGTGCCAAAATGGGAGCTTTGGAACAGGGTATGGATATCCATCAAAGCATAAAGGATAGAGGAATTTTGTCAGATGTAGTTGCAACTGCCTAGCAGACATGTATGCAAAATGTGGAAGCATAGACAAGGCACGTGAACTGTTTGATAAAATGGCTCAAAGAAATGTAGGCTCATGGAATTCCATGATTGCACAATATGAATTTGTTGAAAATGCACGTGAACTATTTGATAGAATGCCTCGAAGAGATGTGATCTCAAGGAGTTCCATGATTGCAGGATATGCATAAAATGGATTTCTTGAAAAAGCCCGTGAACTGTTTGATAGAATGCCTCAAAGAAATGTGGTCTCATGGCAGCCGCACAGGATACTGTTGTATTCGCCTTCTCCTATTAATTTTCTTTGGGCTTCGTGTGAAATATATTAAAGCTAATGTTTCTGTATATATTTCTTGTAGTTATTAATAGAAATTGGCAAATATTTTAGTACGTCAAAGAGTGAGAGCATCCCTGCAAAATCCATCTGGTACATATACTGCAATCATGGCAATCTCTGATACGACATCTTTTTCAGGCATTGTTTCAAACAGCTCATGTGCATTAGGTATGCTTCCACATTTTGTATAGGTGTCTACTAGAGCTCTTGCAACTACATCTAACAAACCATTAGGCAGTCCCTGATACCACATCTTTTTCAGGCTATAAGCCCAATCTGACTGTATTGACCTACTTGACCTACTTGTATTGCGAGGAAGTAGTGACATTTTTAAATTTTGTTGTACTCTTGACAGCATAATGAAGACTGTAGTATGGATATTTTGTCTGTTCCTGCATTTCAGAGATAGCTTGTTGTTCTCTGCATACTTGTAGCATTTTTTCTATAATGCATGAAGGTCTGCAATAATTGAAGATATATACATCTTCAGAGGAGTTGTGTGTAATAAGCAGAATGTGCATTTACAGCCATCAAAGCATAATGCTTTGTTAGATGTAGTTGCAAGTACCATAGTAGACATCTATACAAAATGTGGAAGCATATCTGATGCACATGAACTGTTTGAAACAATACTTGAAAAACATGTGGTATCAGAGACTGCCTAATGGTTTGTTACACGTAGTTGCAAATGCTATAGTAGGCATCTATACAAAATGTGAAAGCATATCTAATGCACATGGACGTCAGGCATTTGATCAAAAAGTTCACATGCCTTGTCTATGCTTCCACATTTTGCATACAGTAAGAGCAATGTGCAAGTTACTGAATATAAACAACAGAAATCAAATCCATTGTTCCACAGGTGGAATTTCAGAGATATTGAATGCTAATTAGCCAAAGCAGAAAATCAAACAGATTCTAAAAGAACATTTCCATAGCAAACAAGAAACCCTATTTCATGCAAGAAGCCACATGTCTTGAGGATCCGACAACAGGGCGAGCTGGACAAAAAACAGCTGCAGCAGATGGCAAAGTCTGAAAGGAGAATAAAACTTTAATGAAATTGGACATATCTGTGCAGAAGGAAGAAACGACCTCGGCAATGGAGGATTAATACTGCATCAATCACCGGCGACCCAAACAAAACATTTGATGATGTTTATCAAAAATCGCAACAAATATATGAACAAATATTAGCGCCAACTGAAAATATTGAAGTAACTAAACATGCTATCAGGGACTGCCTAATGGTTTGTTACATGTAGTTGCAAATGCTGTGGTAGACACCTATACAAAAAGTGGAAGCATACCTGATGCACATGGACGTCGAGCATTTTATCAAACAGTTCACATGCCTTGTCTATGCTTCCACATTTTGCATACATGTCTACCAGGCTGGGTAATTTTTTTGGAATGCTTTGGCTTTCTCTAAGGTCATACTCCATGTATTACATAGACTATAGTTTGCCTGGGAATTTTGACTGATGAAGATAGGAGATTAAGGATATTCCCTTTCCATTCATACTCTGCTGTGCCACATGGCTGCCAACTTTCCCCTGCTAATATGTGCAAGGTTCAAAATCATTGTCTTCTATACCTATTTTATAGGAATTTTGACTGATGAAGATAGGAGATTAAGGATATTCCCTTTCCATTCATACACTGTTGTGCCACATGGCTGCCAACTTTGCCCTGCTAATATGTGCAAGGTTCAAAATCATTGTCTTCTATACCTATTTTATATGTCTGGTATCAACAAGCGTTGTTTAACTACAAGCTACTGTCTAATAATATAGAACAGATGTCATTCTCTATCATCCACTAAACTGTCATTCATGTTTTGTTTATTTCTTATCTCCCATGTTTATGCAAAAGACACTGAAATTATCTCTTTCTTGAACTAGTTTTTGAATCTTTTTGAATCTACTTTGATCTTATTAGTATAGAATAACTTTGAGCTTATTTGTGCATATCACTTAAGCTGTTTATGGAATAACTATTTTAACTCTTTGCATTTATTGCAAGGAGCAATAGTGGATGACATTAGAAAAAGCTTCCCTCCAGATCTAAGAAATGCTTCATGTATGTCAGAGATGGCAGGAGAGATTTCTGTCCTTCGTTCAAGTTGGGCACTAACGATCATGTCCTTCCAAGACAAGGGTTGGTCTAGATAAATGTTTGAACTTCTACATAGACAAACCTTCCATTTCTGTTGCTCTGAACAATACATGTTTGTTTTCAGGTACCCACTGTGTAACCTTCTTCGGGACAGCTCCAATCTTGTTAAAGCTCCTGTGCATGATTGGAGCAATGCTAAAGATGTGGAAGATTGCCTTGGCAGGCTGCTTAAGCCTTCAGGAAGCAAGAGTTTCCTCTCTTTGAATAAGTGTAAAGACATACAATTTGTTTGATTCAGAGTGTCAAATAGCTCCATGGTTAGAAATTTCAATAATCTTGCAGCATCCTTGAAATGCAAAATTTCATTAAGAAAATCCACATGTTATAGTGAAACGACAAACTTTGTTATTCTTCATTCACATAAATCCAAGATAATAATATGCCACTATTACTTTAAAATGCTCACATCAGTACAATTTGTTTTGTTCGGAGCTTTTTTATAAACAAATTGTAATACGAGAATAAACAAGATATCTGATGCAGGGGAAAAAGACTTCTACATCTGCTGAGAAGTTGGCCTCTGCATCTGGTGTGGCCGCTACTTTCTGAGAAGGCGTGTCAAATAATGTCAAAATAATTGCCACCCAGGTGCATATTCAAAATATGAGATTCATCTAATTCTCTGTTGGATCAAAAGAAAAGGCTGGCTTTCATTTGCAAATCTTATTTTTTTGAATTCGGCTTGTCTGAATTCACATAAAAGGAAACTGGAGTAAACGTCTAATGTTCTTTAAATATTTCTGTCCTTCTAAAAATTGAAAAGTATCTTTGGTACTAGGTGCTCGGAATCTTTTAGCTTACTGCCAAGGTCTCCATTACATCAAATTTACTGTGGATTCAAATCATGTTTTAACAGCATTATGTGCAAGATTTACAAATCAATTTCTAATTACTTCTCCAACATGGGCAGGCTAGAATTTGAACCAAGGAACCATCACAATTTGTTGCAGGTATGATTGCTTATGTTGTTTACATTGTCCTATGCAAGATCACATCTATGTTTTCTTTGGTCTGTTCCAAGGCCTTTCCATTATTAGATATATCTTAATTTTGGTGCTGCAAATATAATTGCTCTCTGGTCATATAAGAAATATCTTGGCGTCTTTTTAAATATGGTATTGAAGTATATGAATAAGGATATGGTTATGTTACATTTAAATATAATCAGGAGGGGGTGGATACAGCAATCAGATCCCCCTCTAAGAACCTGAGTTTCCTTCAAATAATGCCAATCAAAATCTGGTCTTGCCTATCAATCTACACACTTAATTCTACCTGAGATATATACTCGCATGGTGGCTAATTCACTCTACCCATGCTACATACTTTCATGGAGGCCAATCCACTCATATGATACAAGGATTGCTGCATCTTGATCTCACAAACACTATATGGAATAGAATAGTATACTTTTGTTTGCAAGATATATGGTACAGGGTAAAACAGGATTTATACAGTTTCTGCAACTTATAGGTCATTTACATTATATCCATCTCCTACAGGACATATGATATGTGATAACTATGACTGCTTACTTTGTGTAAGTTTGACATTGTTCAATGGAATCATAGAGGTACAGATCCTGCATTTACTTGAGTGATTTATAGGCATTCTTCTTGAACAGAACTGAAATACTGACCTGGGCTGGAAATTTTCCAGTTGGCAATAGGAGATTGTGCAAAGCTATCACTTCTGGGTGAATCTGCATTGTTATCAAAAATAGATACAGGAGAAGCTTTATGATGCAGGTGGATATCATCGTGGAACTGCTGACCCATAACGTAGCACAACTCCAAAGCTGGCAGAGTACTAGAAAGCTCTGGCATTTCGTCATAGTTCAAACCAAATCCTAAGTCCAGGAAGCCTTTTAGTTCATCCAAGTCCACGTTTGTCAAGCTTTTAGCTCTAGCAGAGTCAGGCCTGGGAGAATTAATCCTAGCCTCTTCACCACATGAATCTTGAGCTGTTTTAGAGGAATAAGAATCACTGTAGTTGTTATTATCAGAAAAACCACCCAATTCCTCTGATAAAACTTGATCTCTCTTTCTCTCCCACGCCTTCTCAAGCCTGTCTTCTCTAGCCCTGAAGAGGCTTCTTTTGGCTTTGGTCCTCGATGCTACATGATATGTCTTTTCCACACTGATGTCTCCATAGTGCATATCTATTGGCTGACTAGGAGAAAGTGGAGCTTACAAACTGCAGGTTGCAAGACATCATGTGCGCGATAATAACTAAGTGTTGCTTAGTGACTGAGTTCTGATCCTCGCCAACTACCTCAAATGAAAATAAAATATCTTTTCAGTACAGCAGATTGTTGTCTCCAACATTATGTGTCCCGAGTTTTGTAAAGTGATGAAATAGTAAACTGATTTGTAAGTTTCAGCTATAAATACATCAAATGAATTTTACTAAAAGTCGTTACCTTACTAAACTACTGTTCATTAGCAGATCTTTGAAAAGCTAATCTCTGGAATGTACCTGGGAGAGATTGTGAGAAGAATATTGCTCAGAATAGCCGAAGAAGCTGCTTTATTTGGACAGTGTATACCATCCAAACTTGCAATTCCTTTTCAATTAAGGTATTCTATGCTACTCTTTATTTTGTAACAGGATCTAACTCTATGGATGGTTGTTCATTTATAAGTGTTCATATTTTATACGAATAATCTTCAAAGTACTCTACAGTCTAGTTTTTCATATTCATTAAAAAAGGCAAAAAAGAACTTTATTCATCAACAAAATCTCTCACATGCACAAATCTCCAATCTTAGTTTCATGTACGACTACAAGAAAACATATGATTACTATTTTATGTTGCCTCAATGCATTTGATTCCATATTACAGTTTCTGATGTGTTACTGTCAGCCCTTAATTTCCTGCAGCCCTCATTTCTTATGCAATTGCAGAATAATAGAGATGTTAGATGCTATTCTTACACAGAGATTAACCCTATAACATAAGATAGAGTAGTTGTAAATTTATCTCCAATCTTTTCAAACAGGCCCTTGTACTCCATCTAATATAAACAGTTATTGTGGATGATACCAGAGGTGGCCGACATTGCAGCAGACATTGCTCAAGGTTAATTGTTTTTAGAAATAGTCTTAGTCTGTTTAAGCTTTACCCAAGGAATATATGCATATATGTTCAACGCCTTCTAACATTAGTTATTGTCTATATGTATGGCAGTCATTGCATCTACTTTTGCACTGAACATGTTGTTCCATATACCTCTATGGGGTGCGGTTCTTCTAACAGGCCTCAGCACACTCTTGCTTCTTGGACTGCACCGATATAGCGTACTCATTTTTGACCTATTAATTACATTAATTGCCTGCTAATTACATTCGTGTATTCGGATTTTCTTGTTATTGAAATCTAAAAAATGTAGACTTTATCTATGAATTCTAGATCCGAAAACTGGAAATGGTTGTGGCACTTCTAGTGTTTGTAATGTTTGCCCGCTTTTTGGGAAAGATGGGAATGTTTGTTCTTCAGCTAAGCAGAAATGGAGCAACTGGTCTTGCCATATCACTTCTTTGGGCACTTATTATGCTGTAAGTTCTAACTACATTTGAACAACTTTGCATGTTTTCCTTGCACTAAGTTTTGTGTAAAGAAGGAAACACTTTGTCTTACTTCAAAAAAATACTCCAATAACTACATGTTTCTTTGTGACAAATACAACATGTCTCCCTTATATTGTGCAGCATGTTCTAGGACAATGGGCTATCTGGTTGGCAAAATGTCCCATCAAAATACCCTCCGGCGTACAAAGGCAGTCGTAGCATATGGGATTCAAACATGAAGCTCTCAGACTCTTTTGCCAAATACACTCTGCAGGTCTGAAGCGAAACCATCTCAAAAGCTAAATTAAATAAGATGTATCTATATATAACAGCCCCATTACACTGTTTATTAACTGCCAAACGCTCCATGATGCAGTCAGACTCTTTGGCAGAATTTGCACTAATTTGAATTGCCATTTGCTTTAATTTGAGTTGCCATTTGCTTTGATCCCCCTCTTAAAGTTTACAAGCAGCAAATCTTACGTTTTCAAGGTGCATTCATCTTTGCCTCATCTATGCTTTATGTAAAGAAATTTAGAGACATCAGTTCTTATTTTTAATTTAATATGCAATGGACATGCAGTTACTTCAACCACCTGAGGAAGTGATCTATCGTGGGCTGTTTCGAACCATGCATTTCCATACATTCACATTAGAAACAGACTGTGATGACAGTAACTCTAAACGTTCATCCGTCCTAGTCTTACATTTTGAAAAGCAAAAATGAATCTGATTACTGTACTGGCTTATCACGTTAGTAGTCTTTTTATACCAGCTGAAAGTGCAAAGTGCATAAATGTTCCCTTTCAAACAAGATGATTGTTTCCTTCTCAAGCTCAATGCTATACTGCATCATGATAATTGCCACTTGTAAATATTCTTTTATCAATGCTCTACTTTATGTAAGTATCTGATTACATGACAAATTTCTCTCAAGTTTTGCTACTAAAAACTACTCAAACTTGTCGGGCTATTTTCTTCTTTTCTGCATCAAACAGATTTCAGAATTTATGCTTTTCAAACTGTGATTTCTAAATTATACATGTCAATTAACTCTTTAACAGCCAAGACGATAGATTCAATATAACTTCTAATTCATTGCCTCCCCGCATTCGCAATACGCCTTCACGGCAGGTACCCCTGTTGCAACGCAGCCCTTGTTTGATATAGATATAAGAGCAAATTAACAAGGGAATTGTATGTTAGATTAGATATCCTTTCAGGGGCAATAAATCCTATAAGTTGCATCAAATTTCTGGAAAGAAAGCAGATCGCTCGCTCTTCTATAGTTTTCCTAGCTTACCTTTGTTCAATTTTCTTAATTCAAGTACCTTCGGATTTGTGCTTTTGTTACCATATGATCTTTACTAGTTTTGGCATCTAATGTATGTTTCAAATTTTGCTTCAAACATCTGTGTTTCGAATAACTTCTTACTCTTGAAAAAATAAAAAAATCATCGATAATGATCTATCTTCAATTTTAAATATATTTTTCAGAACTATTTTTTTAAAATCGATAGAATGCATGACTAATATGTACCGATTGTCGTATAATGCATATTTTGTTAAATTGTTAGAATTAATTGAGTTATACAACTGAGCTCAATATAGACTTATCTCTCTATAGTCATTTGAGTTTAATTCCATAGATTTGACTTCATAATCTTTTTGTTAAAGCTGAATTATACCAATTATAAACCTTATTTTTTATTGCCCTCCAGTACTATAAACCAATCGCTACATTGACCTTTCAATTTTGACTAGTTTTGGTCTGGTTTTTATTGACCTTGCCCTCCAATCAACAGGCTAATTTTGGATTGTGGAAAACAGTAATGCCATTTTATTGATTTCCTACTTTTTAAGAATTGTAACTCTAGATTAAAGTCAGATTACATGATAAATTGAACATTTAGGAGTTCTATGCTCTTTCACCACGAATCCTCCGAGCAAGTTGAATGTCCTTGGGCATAATGGTGACCCTCTTTGCATGGATGGCACACAAATTAGTATCCTCAAAAAGTCCCACCAGGTACGCCTCTGCCGCTTCTTGCAATGCTAGAACAGCATGACTCTGGAATCGCAGATCAGTCTGCACAGTAAACAATTTTCAAAACATCACCACCAGGATACAGAATTGCCATATCTCATAAGCCCTAATTACAACAAAGTATACCTTAAAATCTTGTGCAATTTCACGAACAAGGCCTTTGAAAAGGCAGTTTCCGGATCAGAAGCTCGGTGCTCTTCTGGTACCTTGCGAATTTCGCTGAAACACAACAAAAAATATAGAAAATAAACAATTATCATTAAGCTCCATCAAACCGCCATTCGAGAAACACATAGAAAAAAGCGTGGAAAAATCTTCCCCGTGCTACAAAACCCTAGCAATTTAATTTCCCCAAGATTGACAAATACATCCGCGGAAAACATTCCAGACTTCAATTTTAAAACCCTCCCGAAATTTTCAAATCCGAACAGTGACATCAAATCCCAAAATTAATCAAAGACATACCGCAAAGCAACAGTTCCAGGACGGTATCTGTGTGGCTTCTTCACTCCTCCTGTTGTCGGTGCGGATTTACGAGCAGCCTGCGACCAAAAATGGAAAGAGAAAAAAAGCCCTAAATCAAAACATCCAGAGGAAAATACCATTATTACAGAACACGTAAGAAAGAAAATAAAAAAACCTTGGTGGCAAGTTGTTTCCTGGGAGCTTTGCCTCCCGTGGATTTGCGAGCAGTTTGTTTTGTACGCGCCATTCTTCCTCACAATCGCAGTCGCTGCACACAAACAGATCCCGCTTTCAATTAAACTAGTTCTCTTTCGTTATTTTATACCCTCCCCCCTTGCTGTTGTGTTTCTTTGAAATATCATCTAACCGTCGGTTTCTTTTGATATTTTGTTATGTCGGTTGATTATTATCCGTGGTATCTTATGTGATTGGCTGAAAAAGTCTAATTGTGGATCGAATCCAGCTTTGGCGACTTTTGGATCTTTTGATGACTATATATAAGAACCGTCTTTCAGTTACAAAGGAATAAAAGTTAGCTTGTGTTGTGATTGGACGCTAAAGTGTTTTTCTAATTTTATTGGGACGCATTACATATTTTAGCAATTGTAGGGAGGCGGTGTGATCGAGGCACTTATAGTAGTAATGAATGTGTGGAATTAGAACAAGTTGTGGAAAAGAAACTTACACGTCCAATTTCTAAACGAGTTATCTATAAGTGGATGGGAGTTGCAAATGTGTACCTAGTGGAGAAATGTTGGGGTGCTTGAAGGTTCGCATCGTATGGACCCAAAACCATCCTTGACTAGTAATGAAAACGAGAAAGGCAATGAAATGTGTGAGTCATTAAGGGAGTAAAATTTGGGGACATATGTGAAAACAAGGCCTTGCCCTTCAACACCTCCATTATTTATAGTTGGTTTGTGCAATGTTAGATGTTGAGTTTTTGTGGATTGTCACATTGGGTTGAAACTCTACTCGAGGAAAAATTCTCGTAAAGTGACAGATGCCTCAAAAGCTTCTCCGCCCTATTTCGGCATTTGATAATAGATGCTTCCAAATTTTATGGTGATATTCTGATGAGAGACCTCAGAATTATACGGAAATAATTTTTAGACATGTATTGTCTACCCAAACTTTTGGAAACAATAATGGTTAAATCAACATTTTAGGTTATTGTAAGAATGCCACAAGCTCTAGGAGCCATTTTTGCACCTTTGATTATATTTCCAATGGAGCCTCCCATGTGTGGTACAAAGTGAGCACAACATGATTGTTTTCCAAAAAATTGATAACAAGAATATTTGGTTGCTTCTTAGGGTATGCGAGAATACAACAGGGTCAAGTAGCCATCTTTGCACCTTCAATTATATTCTCAATGGAGCCTCTTGCATATGGCAATAGGCGAGCACAACACAAGTGAATTTAATGGGGGGTTCCTACATGCAAAGATATGGGTGAGGGTCGGCCTAATTAAAAGCTCTCAGTCCCATTGTTCAAATCCCCTCCTCCTCCATATCTCAAACACTGTGTAAACATGTAATCCTCAAAAGAATACATTAACTTGTAAACTTATAAACATGAGTTGTGAGGCCTCCACAAGTCATTACCCCCTAACATCCATATGTTCCCCGCTCTTGGAAGCACACAGCCTCTCTACTCAAAAGTGCTCAAGGGAATATCAAATCTCCATAGATACTATAATAGACTACGAAAACCTCATTTATTTATTTCCCTTTTTAAAAAAATCATTCAAGTCATGCATCTTTGGCAGCATGTGCATACTAATATTTCTATTAAAATTAAGTTGTAACTGTGCCATTTTAAACTTAGATATTAATAATTGATACAAACTATTGATGAGTATTAATAATCGTGCCATTTTAAACTTCCATATTAATAATTGATACAAACTATTGATGAGTATTAAATTGGTCGTAATGACAAACAACCTAAAAAGTTATGTTTTAATGGTTGTGTTATTATTCGGATTACTTCAATTACATTATTATATATTTCAATAACAAACATTAAATTATTGCACAAAAAACACTATAAACAAAATAAAAATGAAAAATAATTTATAACTCTGAAACATTATATATTTTCAACATACATTGTAAGGATGACAACAAATTCCATAATTTTATTATTAGTAAAGTATACATCAGTTATATCAAAGCATTGGGTCGACACACAATCAAACAAAAAAAGTTGCTCTAATTAGTAGAAGCAAAGATGTTAGAGCAATATTTACAAAATTGAATCTTCAACATTGCTTATAGATTCAAAAGACAAAATATGTGTACACATATTTGTTGCCTCAATAATTTACCTAAATATTATTTTAAACAAACATTTTACTTACACCCCCACACACACATGCATGCACACACCCAAATATTACTAAAAACACAAAACCAAGGATAAATTTAAACATGTGTCTTAGGTGCAAAGGCAAGCCCATGAGATGAGGGCAGTTCAGGTAGATGCATTTTCAACATCTTCTTCATCACCCCTGCAAAGAGCGAAGTTTGTAGATGTATAGAATAATAAAATCCCCTCACCGCAATAAGGTGCTTGATAAGTCCAATGAATGTGTCTAAGTCATGGTCTATATAACTAGCAATCGCAACGTGAAATGTACGAAGCAAAACTAGATGAAGAGAAACAATGTGAGAAGAAGAGGGGTGTAGAAGAAGGCATTCAAGGGTGAAAATTTGCAGCGAAAGGAAAGAGAAATCAAGGAGCCAATGTAAAAATTTACCAAATAAGAAGTATACAACATGTTTGTTAATCGTAAGAAGTATATAACCTGTGTTGTGGAAGATGTCGACAAAGTTGTTGAAGGAGATATCTCAAAATGCAAGTTACGGTTGGAAAATGTTACCGAAGCTAATACAAGCCAAAAATAGATTAAGACCTTAAATTGCATACCCCACATGTATTCCATGGATGATATTGTTCCTACCCAAATATTATATAATATTTTTGCTCCACTTAAACATTTCAATCTCATAAAGAGGACGATAAAATTTAGGGAAACTCGAAAAGTTTCAAGGTTCAAAATCAAAACTAAATATAGTAATTTGTAGCCTTCCTTTCAAGTTGTAAGCTCAAATAAGTGTAAAGAAATAGATGGTGGGCAAACAAACACCGCTAATCGAGTCAAAGGAGCAATCAAACATATTAATGAAAAATTATCTTTTATATGTTAATCAAACTTGTTTTTTAATTTCATGGCATCAAAGTTTTTGTTTGGACAAAATTTAATTAGATAGACAAGATGTAGATATGAATGGATTGTTATAAATTAAAAAGTGAGAAATTAAATACCCACATGCCCCACACCAATTCCATGAAGCATATTGTTCCTACCCAAATGGGAGGCTCCATTTAAACTTTGTGAGAATTTACTAAGATCCCAATTCAAAACAATTGTTATTCACTTCAGTGCAATGCGAGAGGTTAAAAGGGCCAAAATTAAATTTTGTGAGAATTCACTAGACTCTCAATCTTTCTTCTTGTATCACTTTGCTACATGCACATTCTTGCAATTTTAAAAATAAGATATTGTAGTGAAGAAGGCAATGGAAGAACAATATTAATAATTGAACTCCTATGGGGAATGAACATGGGGGCTACAAGAAAATGTTATCCAACAAGTGGATTGTGTTATTTTGTCAATTTTGTAAAACTCCGATATTTTATTATACATCTCCAATCATATGACACCCTAGATAATTCACACATGTCCTGGTTTAGTAAAATCTATTATTATACTACCCAATGCAACAAGTTTTATAGCTTTCAATCAAGCAAATATTTTAAACCCC
The DNA here is from genome assembly GCA_019776745.2 of Taxus chinensis. Classification (NCBI taxonomy): domain Eukaryota; kingdom Viridiplantae; phylum Streptophyta; class Pinopsida; order Cupressales; family Taxaceae; genus Taxus; species Taxus chinensis. The sequence continues at coordinate 624,198,701 of CM034152.1, read as the reverse complement.
GCAACCAATAAGATATCTCCACCTATAATTTGTTACATTTAAACTAATATTTATGAAATATAAATATTTACTAGCAATCGTATGTGTACAATGCAATGCGAACGCCGAATGGTATATGTTATTTGTTTTAGAGGGATAGTTATTACTTTAGTAGGGGATTGATAGTGTTAGTGTATGAATATATATGTAAAATTACATTGATTTGTTATGTGTGTACATTTAAATTTGTTACAAATTCATACATATACAGTTGCAAATCTTATATCACGACACAGGGGATTAACATGAACAAAATGGTAAGACCCAATCTGGGCTTGTGAGCAGGAAAGGTTGCCTTTCGTTCTCTCTGAATGCCTGCATTTAGAGGTGTAGTTGGCTCAAGGTTCTTTATTTGTATGATGAAGGAACCTTCCAGTTCTACATTCAAAGACTCTTGAGGCTCATGTTTTACTTTGGGGTGAGGGAGCTCCAACTTGTATACCAAATGAGTGTGCATTCCCTTTTCATTTCCCTTGCTAGTAAGGCAGTGTCGTAGTATATGGTACACCCATTCTTAAAGAGGTCTTGCAACTAGTTCCACTCTAATTCCTCTAGTGGTTGTCTCATATTGCTCTGCATTTAATTAGAACCGTATCAAACCATAAGATGAAAGTAAAATCATATCGTTTAATGGTGTAATAGCAACATTTGGAGATTATTTTTGGAGGGTGATCAAGGTTTAAGACAATTTAATGGTATAACTACAACATTTCGAGATTCCCAAGATCCTCGCAGGTTGCTGCAACTTCTTTATCAACAGTTTCCATGACTATGTTGTTGTCTGCTTTTGATTGAATTTGTGTTCCCCTGCCAATGTCAAAGACAACTCCATCTACATTTGATTGCTCCATGCTCCAGAAAACAAACCTTAAAAATATTTAAACAGTGTACAGTGTAAGCTCTAAAAGAAAATTGACAAACATAAATCTTACCAACTCAAGCAAATTTGAGTTTCTGACAAGAAGGAAGTTGTGGACAATAACTCCAGAAGAACAATTCCGTAACTATATACATCAGATTTCTCACTAAGCCTTGATGTTCTTGCATATTCAGGGTCAATGTAACCAATGGTACCCATAACATAGGTAGAGGTGTGGGTTTTGGCCAAGGATATGCACTTGGAAATGCCAAAGTCTGACAAATGTGCTTCAAAATTATCATCTTAAAGAATGTTAGAAGTCTTCACACCCCTATGAACAATAAATTTCCCCCTAAAAATCACAAAACAATAGATGGCAAGAATGTTGTGTTAGGTGGACAAAAACCTCCCCCCACCACAACAATCTCTTAAATTGAGTGGAGATTCTTCTATTTTGTATACCTAACTTAAAATAAAATCATGTAACAAATTAGGAGTGGACGCTAGGCCATTAGAAAACATTGCACGTCGTGTGCATTGGTTGTTTTGTTAGAAATGGCGTCCAATTGTTCTTGGAAAATGTAATTTTTTCGAAAGAAAAATATGAAGACACAGTAAATAGACGAGTTTGAGTTCGAGGCCGAGTCCATGTTAAATTATTGAGATCTTTTGAGAATTGGGTTAAAAAATATCTTGTAAAATATGATTTGTTTATTATTTTATAAATTACAATAACTCCCCTTTTACCTATTGAATACATAAATAAATCAGATTAATAAGTATCCTCGAGAGAAGACAAAATCAGAGCATAAAATGTTTGTCAAATACCATTCTCCTATGAGAAGAAAAAATAACAATCCTTAATTTATTATGGCAATTACAGAAAATATAAGGCAGGGTAAAATTCCAAGGAAGGAATATACGCTGCAACATAAGGCATGCAAGGTTTCAAATCCCACTAACTCTAAAGCTTATTTACACAATGTTCAGTTGTTCACAACAACTAATTATGAATATATAAAATGTATCTTAGTTGTTGGTAGTCAAAAGAGAAGAGATGAATGGAGAGATCATTCTCTATGCTCAAAGATACTACAATCATTTGTTCGTGGAGGAACTGAGTCAACTAATTATTTTTCTCTATGCAAGTAGGTTTGCAGGACTTAAAAAGGCAATTGAATCGAACTGAGGTGCAAAGTACTTCTTATGAACCACTTTGAGTTTATTTTCCCTCAAATTCTAGTGAAATGTGACCATCAACCTAACACATTACAAAAGGCTTCTGTAGTAGATATGATCTGTTCAACAATTACAACAGCGACTCTAAAGAGTTCTCTTGAGCTCCATGAAGCATCAAAATAGCTCATGACATATCAGAAATATACCCAAAAAATGTGCCTAGAGTACTCTACCCCTAACTGTGTGAAAAAAAAATAAACTACATTAGCTAATCAATCTGCACAGAGCTTGTCCAAATTAGCCGTCAAACGAGAATGATGAAAAAAGCAAATAACATCAATTCCTAGGAAAATATTATCATCCCAAAATGATCCTGCAAATAAAATATGTATAGTGATCAACTCAAAATTAGGTTATATTGACCCTCAATATGCAAGAACATCAAGGCTTTATGAGAAATTTGATGTATACAGTTTTAGGTATACATCATTATTGACCTTGCATAATTATTAATATTATATACACCCATGGTTTTCTTCCTTGTCCTTGTAAAACATAATGTTATTTTTGTGGAAATTTTTCTATCATCTCGTGAACATTTGTTATTTGTAGTTTAGGACAATATATATAGAGAGAATTACATTTTGAACAAAATTCAAATGGTTGGCTTTAGGGAATGAAACTTAAAAAAAATTCATTTATGTCAAATGACTTAATACAGTGGCATGTATATCATCATTGATATCGTTTTTTTGCTCTATGTGGTTCTGTAATGGCTTCATTTTATGAGATAGTTGATGGTTGGAGTGAAGATTGTATATGTTATTGTTTTTGTGGTTACCAATGTCCCTTTTAACGAAGGATATGGTGTTATATGCAATATGATTAACAACTATAAAAAAAGAGCCAATTGGTTTTTGTAAGAAATGTATTAGGTATAGTATAATTCTCCTTTTTAAACTCATATCTTACCTATTCCCAGTCAATTGTGTTTCTGTTTTCTTGTAGGAGGGGATGAGTTACATGATTTTATTTTAAGTTAGGTATCCCAAAATGATAGCTTTGAAGGGGGTCCATTGGGACAAGTTACCTATACGGAAAGGGTGCTGCAAGCCAAAAGACCTTCGTTTGAGTCCCATTAGGCTGAATGCCCTGGGAGTATATGCATGTAGTGAGATCTCAAACCCCCATAATCTTTGGACGAAACAACAATAAATGAGACACCCAATATCAGAAAGAGAAACAATAAACTAAAAACAATAGAATAAAAAACACAAAGCATGATAAAATCTCTTGTTACGAGTAAAATTGATATAGCAATTGCTGTCACTACCTTGTTTCAAGTGAAAACATTGTTTTTTGCTATATCTAGGATATATTCATTTATACAAAATACAAAATGCATTTGAATGCCTTTTTATATTACCTTGGGTTCTAGAGGTAAGTTTAATTTAAAATATTGCAAATTTATGCATCCATGAAGTGAAAGATATCAATGTTCATCAACAATTTATCCTTTAAAGAATGTCAACAAACACAATTATATATCTAACTAAGACGGTCAACAATATGAGCTTCAACTCAAAAAAGATTTACCCAAAATAAGCCCCGCAAAGCAACTCCTACAGGAGGAAAAAGAAATGATAGAAAGGCTTTCCGACTGTAAAACCCTAATGTCCGTTAGGAAACTGGCCAAGGGAATTCAGTACCACGATCCCATAGTAACAGGCTGTAAACCGCCTACAACAATCCGTCGCATGACAGGGATAGAATGCGACACCGTCAGAAAATAATGGCATATTTTGGTTGAAGTCGAGCAAATTCCTCCTCCAATTAAGAATTTCAAGGACATGAGGTTTCCCGAGCCTATATTGAAGAAGCTTACGGCGAAAGGGATTGTGCAATTGACACCTATACAGGTTCAGGGATTTGTCGGTGATACTTGTTGGTTCTGATATGATCAGGATCACTTTGAGAAGAGAGCGGAAGTGCACAAGCCGCAAAAGGTGGAAAAAGCTAAAAACACCAAATACGTTAAACTGTGAAAAAGACCATATTAACCGTCATTAAACCCATCAACATTAATTGCCTTGAAAAAACATGGGGATAGAAACATCTGGAAATGCCTTTTCCCATAGAGGGAACGCCTTGGACAAAATATTTTTGTAATAGTATTTTGAATTTTACAATTAATTTAAATAATTATTTTCACTTCCGACCAATGTGAAAAAAACATCTAAGAAATATTTGTTTTTCCTAAATTTAAACATAACAAAATCATATGAGAGGTCAATAGCCTTTGACATTTTGTGTATAAAGCTAACCTTTATTTAAGGGTATTCCATATTCTATTAATTATCTTGTACAAGCTCCTGCGGATTAATAATTCCTTTTTTTAATAATCTTTGAATTAAGGTGTAGGCGATGATAATACTTCCAAAGAACATCCGAGAAATCCGTTCATTGTTTCTCAGCAACATAGATTATAATTTTGTGCATTATATCCAATAATTTTTTACCGCTTATACTACAGATAGAGGTGCCCAGGAGAATTCTAAATGCGTACGGCTTCATTAACTGGAGACTCGGATTTAGTTCAGAGCGAGAAGAATTTGAGATCGTTTGTAATGTTGTGGGAATTCGTTTTTTTCTGTTGGTACAAGTGAACTGTCTTTGACGGATCTGAGAGATGTCACTTATCCATCAAAGAAAACGTTTCAAAAATAGGTCGCTTGCCCATCATGTACATGGTCTAGCCTAAAAGAAACCATTTACATCGATCACAATTTGGGGACACATATCCTTATGTTCATATATTCTCTCCAAGAAAACGATTATTTGATTTATACAAATGTGGAGATTGCTACAAATCCTTATGTTCGTATAATATCTAGAGCAGAATGATTTCTTTACATATGTATAATCGGGGCAATATTAGGATGCAAGGAGATAATATGGGCAAAATTAAAATCTCACATTATTGAAACGGAATCATATATTACATAAAATGTCTTTAATAAATTCTTGCAGTGAAGAACAGTAACTAAAATTGCGTCAGATTACAAGATTAGCGTGTTTACGAACTCTAGGCTCTTTCACCACGAATCCTCCTAGCAAGTTGAATGTCTTTGGGCATGATGGTGACCCTCTTGGCATGGATGGCACACAAATTAGTATCCTCAAATAGCCCCACCAGGTACGCCTCAGCCGCCTCTTGCAATGCAAGTACAGCATGACTCTGGAATCGCAGATCGGTCTGCAAAAGAATCAATTTTCAAAACATCAGAATTGCTTCCACACCACAGGGATACAGGATTGTTATAATCTCTCAAGCCCTAATTGCTACCAAAACAAGCAAAACAGCTATATACCTTAAAGTCCTGTGCAATTTCGCGAACGAGCCTTTGAAAAGGGAAGCTTCCCGGATAAGAAGCTCGGTGCTCTTCTGATACTTTCGAATTTCGCTGGAAACGCAACAAATTTTTAATAGAAAAAATTATCATTGCCTCCATCAAATCGCCATTTGAGACACAAAGAAAAAGTGTGGAAAAAATCTTCCCATCAATTCAATTTCACCCAAGATTGACAAACAAGTGCGAGGAAAACATTCCAGATTTTCAATTGTAAAACCCTCGCGAAAATTTCAAATACGAACAGAGATATCGAATCACAAAACTAATCAAAGACATACCGCAGAGACGACTGTTCCGGGACGATATCTGTGTGGCTTTCTTCACTCCCCCCTGTTGTCGGTGCGGATTTACGAGCGCGCCTGCAACCAAAAATAGAAACCAAAAACTAAACCCTAAATCAAAAAAATCCAGAGAAAAATTCAATTATTGAAGAGCAGGTAAAAGAAAGAAAGTAAAAACCTTGGTGGCAAGTTGTTTCCTGGGAGCTTTCCCTCCCGTGGACTTGCGAGCAGTTTGTTTTGTACGCGCCATTCTTCCTCAGTCGCAGTCGCTGCACTCAATCAGATCCGTTATCGATTAAACCAATTTGTACCCGATATGTCCCCCCTTTCGTTGTTTTATACTCGCCCACCTTCCTGTTGTGTTTCTTTGAAATGTCATCTGACCGTCGGTTTTCTCTTAATATTGTCATGTCCGTTGATTACTATCCGTGGTATCTTATCTGATTGGTTGAAAAAGGTCTAATCGTGGATCGAATCCAGTTTTGTGAGTTTTGGGTGTTAGTTGATTCTTTGGGAAGGAATGTTAAAAGTTAACTTGTGGATTCATTGCTCATATATTTATCGATTAAACATTACAAATTAGAAGATGGTTCCAATAAACAACGGCAGCCACTTGGTATTCGTGACCCTATTTCCATCTCTTTATATATATATATATATATATATATAAGTGGTATTTATATAAAAAAAAGAAAGGAAATATGAGGTGTTGTTAATTGGCTTTTTTGGTTTATTTGTGAAATTGTTTGGGCTCAACATAAGAGTACAAGAATCAATTCTTGTTGAATGTAAAAGTCTTTGACACTCCAACATAGAGGACTCAAGCAGTTGATGCCCCCTTACATATAGCTATTTAGTTGAAGGTGACATGAAACATGGGCAGAGATGCCAACAATCTATGTAAGTCGGTGTCCATTGTAATGTTTCGTCATTCAGTCAAAAAAAACGAGGTGTCCCCCTTCTATTAACATATTATGTTAGTGACAGAGGGTGTCACCTCTATTAACATACTATGTTAGTGAGAGGGTCACTTCCATTGCAAACTCGTCCTTATTGGCATAAGGATCCGTGATATATTGGGGTATATATGTTATTGCGAACTAAGCTAACCAACCAATCCAAGATTATTGTTTTGACTGAATGGGAATTTTTAGAGTCGTAAAAACAATTCTCAGATGCACTAAAGAGACATATCTGACTCTGGTAATAAGGTATGTATCAAGAGACAATTGTAGAGGATGTTTTTGGATTTTTCTAAACCACTGGGGAGGAGAGGGGAAGGCTGAGGAAGGAAACATATTGAGTTTGCAACTAGTCAATCATTATGTTGATAAGAGGGCTACTTCCATTACAATGACAACCCTATCCGTGTAAGGACCATGATATATTGGGGTTGATAAGTTATTGCAAACCAAGCCAGCCTAATTGATATGTGGGTTTTGTTTTTTGACCAAATGCAAATTTTTAAAATATGTAAATGAAAGGGCACTTCCAATGTGACACCCAATTCAAGGAATGTGTGTAAATCTTGAACATCTGTATGAGAGAGGTTATAAGCAATGAAAAAATTGTAAGCGCCTTATTAAGCACCATAATTTGGTGTTTACATACGGACTTACATTTGTAGGTTAATTGACACGAGATCAAATCCCAACGGGGAATGGTGTGTCTATGTCAAGAAAACTTAAATCTTTGTTTAAGAGAGGTTATAACAAGTCAACATTTTTTAAGTTCTCAACCAAACGCCTTGAGTTTTGTGTTAACAAGACAAAATAATACAAATGCCTTACCAAACACCCTGGTTTGATGTTTTGGTGTTGTGCAGATGTATGTATGTATGTATGTGTGTGTGTGTATATGTATGTATATAGACATACATATACATATACATATATATTATATATGTATGTATGTATGTATGTATGTATGTACATGTATATGTATTGTGTGTGTGTGTGTGTGTTAATTGATCTGAGATCAAATCCCAATAGGAAATGGAATGTCTTTTCCAAGCAAGAATAAACATTTGTTTGGGAGGGGCTATAACAAGTCAAAATTTTGTTAAGTGCCTTCCCAAACACTATTAGAAGTTTGCATTAAAAATATGTGATTATGTTATGCAGGGAAACCAAGTTTGGATGAGCACCTTTAACACTACGGAGGTTACTACACTCGTATATGACCACGTCGCTTTCAAAATGTAATATATTATGTAATGCAAGGAGATAATATTGGGCACTTCTACAACTTTCATATTTCTTATAAACTCCATGCATTCTTCATTTTTGATGCAGAGTTATGGCAATCATCCATGACATAATATTTTAATTATAATTTTTAAGGCTTGCCTTTATGGAGTGTTTGATATCCAAGAACAAGGTTTAGTGGAAAAATAAATGTGAATACAGGCAATAGGAAACTTCCATAGGAGAGAACCACAAAGTCAAATCCGATGGAGTGGTAATGTTTATAATGTCAAATTACAGTAAACAATTCTCGTACATTGTATGCACACGCAAATCATACATACATATTTATCATGACATTTGCAACTTTGACATCTAGCAAAAATCCCCTTTCCGTTATAATTTGTATTTATGCTCATACCCTACTCTATAGCTCCCATTTTCGCACATGCCAAGAATATGCTAGTAAAGGTTGTGGATTTTGGCTTTACATCTTCCAATTACATTTGCTTCAAAGTTTCAAAGGCCTTCACAACAAGCCCATTTTGTGCATACTTTGTCATTAAAGCAGTCCATAAGACCACATTTTTTTGAGGTATTTTGTCAAATAGTTCTTGTGCCTTTTTTATTGAAATATTTGCATTCCATGAGATGACGTCTCTTCGAGGAATTTCATCAAACAATTGGCATGCCTTGTATATACTTTTGTATTTTTTGTTCATATTAGTCAAGGCACCTATAACTACAACAAGTGACAAAAAAAATCCATTATGTTTTGGTGGATGTCCATACACTGCTCCAAAACTCTTATTTTTCCCACGGAGTGGGAGTATGCTTCCATATTTTGCATCCATAACTACCAAAACATTTCCAACTACATATGTCAAAAATCCATTTTCCAAAATTCTTTTATGAATGTCCACACCCATTTTTAAAGCTCCCATTTTGGCACGGGCTCAAGGTATGTTGCCAAAGGTTGCAGAGTTTGGATTTATGAATATCCTAAAATCATTGCATTATGTGGGATGAAAGATCTCTAAGGCATTTTGTCAAATAGCTCACATGCCTTGTGTATATTGCCACATTTTTCAATCATAGCAGTCAGGGCACCTTTAACTACAACATTTGTAAAAAAAGCACTTTCCATTAAGCTTAGATGAATGTCCATACCCTGCTCTGAAGCTCTTATTTTTCCATGGGCCGAGAGTATGTTGGAAAAGGTGAGTTGATTGGGTTAGAAATACGTTCATTCAATTTGATCAAACAATCTCAATGCCTCTTAAGGATGACAATGTATTTTGTAAGAAACAAACATGATATTCTATGACCATATACCTTGATCTATCATTTGGTCAAACAGATGGTCGTGTCACTCTCCAATATGCTTTGTTGATGTTCACATCCGACTCTTTTTCCAATAACACCAATTTTCTAAGCCTTATAACCTTTCTTCCTCTTAGTTTTCACTATGCATCATCCTCCACATAAACAACAATATAAACGAGAAGTTACAGGCCATTCAACCTTTTTGTTCCCGTCGCCACTCTTGTTGCCTCTAAAAAAATACTAGTTGATGCTAGAGCATAAACTATCATTCATTGTGTCCACTGCTCACATTGTTTTTTCAAGTCAATCCCAATAGTTGTCTACAAACGAAGATTTGAGCATTTGTGAAGAGAGGATTGGTATATTTCTAACAGAGATAATGAAACCTTATATATTCCAAGAGTCGTATCATGATGAACAAGGTAAGCACAACAAATGAAGCTTCTCTTCACTAATCATTATTAAGTAATAATAATGCTACTTCCCATTTCTATTAAACTTGTTAATGCCCATCTAATTTTCCCTTCAACAACACACAATGGGATCATAATTGGAGGCCAGCCACAACATCATTTATGCAAGAGGAAAAGGTAATGACAATATGATTAGTAGATCATAATAGTGGATTATCTAGGGATGAAAATGGAGCTACAATCAATGACACAAATTACCTTAAGAATATCTCTCCTCGCATACCACTCGCCCAAAGTTTTGAAGAACTACACAACATGTTTTATTTGTCCAACCTAGTGTAAAATGTCCAAGTGAATCCACAGTTCATTAGCATTCACAAGTACTCCCAAACATTCTAAAAAACTATGGGATCAAAACACAATCTAGAAAATAATTATCAAGAGAAGGGTCGACCATTAGACATGCACTATCCACATTTTCATACACATCTACCTAGCATCTGGAACATGATCTACACCCCCTCAAACATGATTCCATGCCCTCATGCCTCTATCATTGTAGACACAAAATCATGCACTTTAGACATTATTTAGTCCCAGTCTCATACTATTATTTAGAAAGTTTTTTAGTGAACAAAGTACTAATTAACCCCGTCTCTTGGTCATTTTTATTTGATTTTTGTCGTCATTCCCGACCCCCACCACACACATGCCCAGTCAATTTCTATCTTCCATTATTTTAGCCTTGACTGGGATGCCCATGGGTGCCCTAGTCCCACCAGGGGCGCCCTGATCCTTTTCCACACTTTCCCGCCACTTTTTGGGCTCTTTCTAGTCGTTTGAGATCTTTATATTTATGGTGGATGGCCATTTCGGGGTTAATTACGAAATTAGATCAAGAGAACCCTATAAATATAAAGTTATGAGACCATAATGAGGGACCAAACACTAGTCAGTACGATCATCCACCTAGAGTTGCATCCATTTGAAGATCATTTGCATCCATTAGCTCCATCACAAGGACAAGGCTAGTTCATCTTCATCACACAAGCATAGGGGGGGATTCTATTCTATTCCATGCACACATTCTATTACATTTTATACATCTAGTTATTACTCACTACTTCACAAAGTGTGACTAGCACAAGAGCACCTAGGGCACATGATGCACGCACACACACACACACACACACACACACACCGCACGCACGCACGCACGCACGCACGCACGCACGCCAGAACTACATTTGGGTCTGAAATGTAGTGCAATGCACAACTAGTAAGCCCATTTTTGTGGCAGCTGAGGTCAGTCTAACCCATTCATTTGCATTCTTATTTTTTTAGGGTTTTGATACTTCTCTTTGGTCTTTTGCAGGTCTTCTATACATCTTGGATTATCAGCAACACCTGGCACAATACAATGAATCTGATGCAACACACAACGAGGGTTTCAAACCACCTGTTAAACCTGTGAAAATCAGTTCTGAATCTGTTGCACAAACTAGGGTGCCTATTCTTCATACCGGAGCACCCGTAAGCGCCCTAGTCCCTCTCCAGGTGCTCTAGTCCAACTAATCAGCTCAGATCCATCCTTTTCGGGACCTCTGCATAGTCATTATTGATTCTCGTTCCTCCAGTTATTTATGTGACATAGTCCTGCAAGATCATAAAATCAGATGATTTTTTTCCTCTTCTCTCTTGTACATTAGGGTTATCATTTCCTTTTGCATAGTTGTTTGGGTCATTTACATGTTTTTTTACTGCATTTACATGACGTTTAGATTATATTAACTATAGGATATTTCCACATTTTAGTTAATCATATTGTTGAACCTAACTCGATCATCCACGCTTCTAGACTCTTCATTCATTACTTGTCATCCTAGGGTTTGGTCATCATGAGTATCTCCATCAACTATTATTTTCTTACAAATACTGATTTACTACATAAAGTCCAACATTTTCTTGCTATTACTTGCATTCAAGCTGACATGCATCCAAACTCGGCTTATCAAGCCTTTGTCGATGCTTTCTCTTCACACATAGTATTCAAGTCTAACCTTCCATGTAGCTGTTAAGCACACTTTGATTGATAATGGATCTAAACTTAACTTATGTCCTATGTCATTCCTTGAAGATTTAGGTCTTTTTTCTCGTGATGTTAGTCCCTCTAGTGTTTCACTATGTGCTTATGATGGTTATGTCCGTCGATGTTTTGGTCACATTACATTTCCTATCACTGTCAGTCCTAAGACTGTTCACATTGTCTTTTTCATTGTTGATTTCCCAATTTCCTAAAACTATCTACTCGGTAGGCCATGGCTTCATGTCATGCAAGTTGTTGGTTCTACTGTCCATAATTGTGTAGAATTCTTACATGAGAACATCGAGTACATTGTTTTTCATGACCATGATCCATTTTAGTATTGTGACCGAGCTCCTACTACTAGTCTTCTTATTCCACGCACAAATATTATAGACGAGCCCCAACCTATCAAAGAATCACCTCACTTACCACCACTGGAAGGTACCATTTGTTTGATAGATGCAGTTTCTTCTACGCCACTTGCTACTACTATTGTCATGATTCCTTATCAGGGGCATGTCCAGTTTATGGACGTCGTTCTATCACCTACATCTTCACATGTACCACATACATTAGCACGCCCACCATTCACTTGCACACTCTTCATGAATGACTTGTATTGGGAACATATTCCATTTGATCCCACATGTGATGACATTATATGCACACATGACATTTTGGCTCGACTAGGTTTTACTTTTGAGGATCTTTATCCTCATGATTCTCATCTCTATTATGGCTTCATCACTATTACTTTTTGCTTATGGGTTACGTGTCTCTCATCTTATTGTCTATTTATCATGCACTCCTTGTTCTTCACCACTTACATTAGGGCAATCATGGCTTGGTTATATTGGGGGCACTCTCAATCCTGATCATATAGACATCTCTTTTTGTATGCCTTTCTTACGTATCTTTATTTATAATAGCTCTTTTCTAGGTTATACACAAAATCTCACTCGGTGTTATGCGCACGGTTGTCCACTTTATCCATTTACTGATGAGGAATATGTCATGGGTATGTACAACTTACATCTTAATGGCTAATTACGTGATCAACTAGACACTATTTTTTTATCAAGTCACAAATGCTTATCCATTCAACTTTGATCTTGAAAGAAATGATCTTCTAGATGAAATCACATGATTGGCATTCTTCATCCTCTATACTTAGGGGGCATCGACTCTCGCACATCCCCCCCCCCATCACATAAGCATTAACATGTCTCTCATTGTATGGATGATAAATTAACATTGATTGAGCATGTGTAAGGGTGCATAGGGGTTGTGAATTAATATTTGGCACAAAGGGGTGCACTAAGCTTTTCCAATGATGTGTGGCTTATGACAATGCATCACTAGCTACAACACAAAGAAAAATGCAGTGAATAAAAAAATAGACAAGTGCTTAGGGAGTGTGAATATTAAAACACAAGGTTAATCAAAATGGGAAAGGGGATCATTTTGGTTAACAACAATCAAATAAACACCTTGACAACTTTACAAACCACCTCGATGGTTTCATGATTGTCAAGTCAGTGTAAACTAATATTTTTTACCACAAATGACAATTGGGTTAATAGATATAGATGATTTCTTTTCTTCTTCTAAGTATTTTGGGCTTCCTTTTTGAGATTCTTATGATGTAGAATTGTATAAATGCAAGGATCTTATAATTACAATTGGAAGCCATGAGTAATGTATTGTTCTTAGCATTTTCTCTTATTGGTTATCTATGTTATGAAATGTTGGAGTGAAAGGGAAAATTAATTTGCAACAATTATGAAAGAAATAAAAAGGGATGAATATATGTCCTCCTCAATCTATATAGTCTCTAATCGCAATGATTTGACCTAGATAGTTCTAGGTTTGGCTAGGAGATGAATTTGTTATAAATTCTAGGAATTGAGAGGAGGGGTTAATCAATGCTCTTTAAAACTTTTGAATAAATTCACAAAGATTCAATCAACCAAACTCAACTATGTTAACCATGAAAATCACAAACATCCAACCATGAAAACAAAAGAGAAATAAACGCACATGAACACATAAGGAGACATGATTAATGTGGGAAACCCATCAAGGGACAAAAAACCCATTGAAACCAGAGAAATAACTTGGACAATTTTCTTATAAAGTTACAATGATTTCACCATGTGGTGACCATCCACTCACCTTGAAGCACCCACTCCAGTACAAAATCAAGCACCCACTTGAGTAATTTGGCAAGCACCCACTCCCAAATTGCTGAGCAACAACTCATACTTGAACCATACAATAATTTTTTGATCACCTTCTTCACCTGGTTGCTTACATCAACTTGATGTGACCATTGTTTCAGGTCACTTTTCTTCTTCTCTCCTCTCTTAATTTGACATGGTTTCAATACATTCACACTCTTCTCACTTTATCAAAACTACCACTCATCTCTCCTCACTTTTAACAACATCTTCATGCTAAAAAATAAGCTTAATTAAACAAGAATTACCCCTAAACATTACTCTTGACATTTCAAGTACAATGACTTTTCAAATCACTTACTTTCCATACATACAAGTGCATACAAAAGGACTTTACCAAAAACTGCCTCAAAGTTTGTCTTCTTGCATCTGACATATAACAGTTGCTTTTTCCTGATCTACATGCTTCTTCATGGATTCTATGAGGTTTAATGATAATGAATAAATGCTTATAAACTTCCTCACACTATGATTGCTACAATTAAGATTCTATTTATGATCTTTGCACATGAATTTATAACTATCAAGTCTGAATTTATCTTTTAGTGGAACGAGAAAAGCTTTGTCATCTAGAAAATTGAAAGTTGTGCCAAGTGTATTCTTCAAATAATAATGTTACAAACACCTTACACATTCTTTATAACTTATTTTCACCTTCACACTTTGTCATTCAGTCTTCAAATTTCACTTGATCACATATGAGTATCCTTAGGGCAGGAAATGGTCTTCAGAGTATTTCATCTTGAAGGAGAAAATTATGAGATTTGAGCAGATTATTTGGTCATGAGCATTAGATATTAAAGAGGTAAACACGCATCCGCAAGAATCTTGCAGAGCATCTAGATAGAGCAAGGAACCTCTGATCCATTTCTTCTAGTCAATTTACAAAACATAGTCATGAAAAATTTCTCACAATCAAGAATGTGCCTTACCAAATGTAAATTATATGTTTTCAACTACTTTCATATCCTTAAAATGATTATTTGAGGCTTGTGAGTCATCTTGGTCAAGCAAGAGGAAGTAAACCATCATTTATCTATTCATGAGACATGCATTAGATTAGGAAGTCACAAATTTTCCATGCACAATTTCTTTTCTTCACCACTTAAATAGCTACTTAACCTTTCTCGGCATGTTATGGGCCTCATAATCACATTTCCCTAATGGTTCAGATATTTCTCATCTCCTAGGCTTGTATCTTTCTCAACTTCATGGACAAGTGATCATATTTTGCATGATCTTCACGACATTGCTCAAGTTGGGTTTCTAGACACAAACCCTTAGACAACTATTTGAGACTTTCAACACCTTCATACCTCATTTTCATGCCAAGAGACATGAATAATAACTTCATCAGATGTTTCTTTAATCATCTTAGACCTTTCTTTGCATTAAATAATATGGAGAACTTCATTCTTTGAGTCTAAGAAAGCTTACCACTTGATTGTCATAAAAGCAAAAAATAATCTTTAACAAAGAGATGGCTTTACATGTGTAAAAATCTGATTTGGACTTTGTACATACCCAAAATTGTAAGGTACTGTACTACCGGAACAGTGTAACAAGTGCCCCAATGATGATACAGGTCTCCTCGCAAGGTGTTCGGGATCCGAAAAAAGCCCCTTGAAGTATGTGTTAACATCCCGCATGCCCCGCTTAGCCCCCGCGTCC
Source organism: Taxus chinensis (assembly GCA_019776745.2). Taxonomy (NCBI): domain Eukaryota; kingdom Viridiplantae; phylum Streptophyta; class Pinopsida; order Cupressales; family Taxaceae; genus Taxus; species Taxus chinensis. The sequence goes on along the minus strand of CM034152.1, from coordinate 624,183,008 downwards.
TTTGTTTCCCCCCTTTTTTCTTCTTTTCTTGACCTTTTGATCTTCAGTGATGAAACCGCCGCCCTGATCAGGGCAGTGGTCCTGTAACCTCCGCCTTGTTCAGAGCAGCAGTCCTACACGTGTTTTCCAGAAAGCGCTTTGACGCGACCTCACGTAAAATATCAACGTTTCACCAGCTTTCCTTGTCGACTTGGGCATCGCATTTATGTTTTTGGTCCCCTGGAATAGTGTTTGGCCATTGTTTATGGTTTTTAGAGTTCAGTTTGGTTTTGATCTTTGGGTGAATGAAAGCTATAAATAAATGGTTTGTGCACAAACAAAGGGTCTGATCTTTTGCTCTCATCCTCATTTTTTCCATAGTTCAGTTTATCATTTTGCTTAGAGGCCATAGTTTCAGTTAATTTGCAGGCTTAGTTAGTATTTGTGCAGCTATTGGTAAGCCACATATCCACCTTGTGCAAGTGCTGTCTGTCAGGTCTGCCCCTCATTCACCTTTAAGCTCTCATTTTCATAGTTCAGTCTTTTGTTCTGTTTAGAGCCATAATTTTAATTCTTTGCATGCTTATTTAGCATTATCCAGTTGTTGGTAAGCCACATATCCAACTTGTGTAAACAGTGTTGTTGTTTTATCCATTCCATTGGAGTAGAATAGCTTAGGAAGCCATTAAAGTTGCAGGTTTTTCTCTTCAAATAGGGTAGTTTCATGTTCTGGTCGCTTTATGTTGCATGAGTTGCATGACTCGCAATAAAATCCTGCTAGGAATTGCATAAGCCAAGCTCTGTACTCTTGTGCTATCCCCTCTCGCTACTCGAATTTTTCCAGTCTGTATTCTGAGTTGTCCTTGTCCCAATATCTTATTTCTGTCGATGTTGGCATTACACGCTTTTCTGGATCCACGTGAACACGAAAGAACAAGGAGATCACTCTGAGGGGACAAGATCACACACACCATTGGATTCGCCTCTGTTCTGCGTAATCCAGGTTTTAAATTTCAAAGTTCTAGTTAGAATCATATCAAATAAGGGTAGTTAATTGCTTTCATTTCAGTAATTTCTATTCTCGATATTGCCCAGGGGAAGCTATGAGGATTGATAGTTTCTGAGAAACTATGATTCACTCCTCACTTCTGAGGTACGGATCGAGAACCTTGCAAATAGATTAGGAAAGTTATTGCATTATTTAGAATAAATCTACAAATTACACAGACAAATAACTACACTCGGTTATCTTGTTTGTTTTAAAGTTGTTATTTAGTTTTTATTTCTAGATACATTTAAAATAGCTGCTTTCCTTAAACTCTCAAAAAGTTAAATGCAAAAATAGAAGTTATATATGTTTTAGTTTTATTTCACGTAGTTAGAATTTGCTTTATTACAGTTAGATTTTAAATTTCATTTTGTATGACAATCACGGGACCCTCAGGAGCCCAGGGAATACATATTTGAGCCAATCGTGCCTCAACCAAACCTCCTCACAGCAATAGTTGACATAGACCAAAACCTCAGAATACAAGTATTCCAAACAACAACAGATTTACAACTGGTCAGTTCTCAGTTGAGAGGCTTAAACATAGAAGACGACCAAGCACCACATGTTTTGGTCAAATCAACTGAATTACAGATTACCCTAGATAAACATTCACATGACTGTAGAAGGGGTTCGAAAGAGAACAAACCTTTGGTTGTGATCCTTTGGTCCCACAGCCACATGCAGGAGACACTCTCACAGACATAGACACTAGTCTAAGGATCCAGGTTGCACGAACGCCTGTGAGATATTCTGAGAAAATCACGCAGCTTGTTGGTCCTAAACATAGAAGCTGAGAAAAGCATATGATTACTGGATACTAGGAATCAGGACTTGATTTCGTATATGACCATAATAGAACCGCAACAACCAAGAGTCTACGGTTGTGACCCACAAGTCCCACAGCCTAACGAATCCATAAGTCAATCAGATATAAACATTGGCCTATGCACACTAGTATTCCAATCCACTCCACTTCCACCCATCATCATCGAACAATTGTCCTTACCTAGATATAGCGGCTAACGAAGCTAGAGAATTCTGGACTAGGCCAGAGAATCATCCGTAGAGTCAATTTGTATTCAACATCCACCATATGACCTTATCTGGAGACATACACAAAACTATCCCAGGTCATTTCCCACGTATTCCACAACCCATAGATCGAATCACACCAGAGCTTGATATTGATTAGAGCCTTCAAGCAGTCATTCTTGCTGATCGATCTATCACACCAGTCCAAGTTAGAAGGGCCTTCTTTTCCTTAGATTCACAAATTCCATTAGTTCGTGTCGAAGACATTAGACTGCCTAACTAGTTTGTCTGCATCCCACGCATATTCCATCCCCACCGGCTGTCTCGGCACGACCTCGGGAGGTCGGGTACGTGGAAGAGTTACCTGTAGATTCCCACGCTCGTTTGTCACTTTTCTGGCGTACAGACTTCTAAAGTATTTTCATGAGAAACTCCATAATATTTTGCAACTTACCACACTAGTTGCAGTCATCAACTCAAAGCATTTGATCATGAAGATTTAACATTCATAGGACTTGTAAAGTATGCATTATCTCTCAAAGCACTAATAAGCGGACTTTTGAATCTTCTTCCTAATCCATATTCACTCTCATTACCAACTGAGAAAGGTAAAATTCAGAGAGAACATGTACATTTCCTTCATGCTTGCACATCTAAACATTCACCTTGTAGCCAACAAACTAGGATTGTATACACAAAATATGCAAGACATGGTACAGTCCATACAATACCTTTGTATTTGGAAAGTCCAACTATCACCAAAATTATATAAAATAAGTCTTTTTACCTCTAAGATTATTTCACAACATGTAAACTTGATTGAAGGAAAAACATTCAATTTCATGTCCATCACTTCAGATAGGAGGTTTGAAGAGAGAAGAACCTTGTTAGGAAATTGATTAGAATATTTTTTTGTTTTTGTTCCTTTTGATCTCAAAATTTTTGCAAAATTTATGTATTTGAGTGATCTTCAAAAATTCCTTCTATGATTTATTTTAAGGACGCTTGTCAAATTTTTTTGACAGCTAAGAAGTCAGGGTGCTCAGTTTGCATTTTCCAAAAACCTGGTTTTAGTAAAACTTTCATAACTTGCACAAAACACCTCCTTAAGTCGTGAAATTTTGACCACACATTAAAAACTCACCCCTCCATGAATTAAAATGACCAAGTTTGCATAGTTTTATTCAAAAAAAATTTTCCCATCTCATTTGTGCAGCACTAGTTCTCTAGTCCTTAGCACGAGTTCCATTCAGAAATGTATGAGTGCTCAACTCACCTTATTAGTCACTTCTGAAGACTTTTAAACCTCATATATCATCATATTATTCTCATGCCATGATTATTTTGCATCGCCATGCCTTGGATCATCATCCTCACTTGTCTACTAGGCCTGTCTTACCTAAAAAGCTCCAAAAATGCCCATCTTCATCCCATATACCCCTGATTCTTGACATGATACTTCTCCTTTGTATGATATTCAATTTCATATTACTTTAACCATGATTTCCCTACTCTTCCTTGATTCAAAATTCATGTTTTCATGGAAAATTGCTTGGTTTAGGACCAAAATTAAGCCTAGACCTACTTGAATTTTCATGAATTTGACCAAGTTGACTTGTTGTAGACTCGTTAACACTTCACACGCATCCCAAAGATCATATCTGACCTTATGAATCCTTCATACAACCTTAGGAAGACACATTCACACAACTGGTTTGTTTGACCATGAACTTAGACCATTGTTTGCATATCATAACATCATGATTTGACACCTAAGACTACTTGGAGACACTTTGACATCAATGAAAACATTTTGACACACTACCCAACACGATTTATATACATATATAAAGAGGAAGGCCCCCCTCTCCCATCCCTAACATCCCTAGCCTTATTAACATCTATCGAGAACAAGCCACATTTTTTAATATAGTCACAACGACCATGTTAATATGATATGACTAATTGCTCCCCCATATCCATTTCATTCACCCCTTCTATTCCATCTAGTTCTCTCCTCAAAATAATCACATCCCCCTTCTCATCCCCCTACCCTACCCTCTCTAGGGTTTTAAATGATGAAGGGGTGCCCTATATCATTTAATAGTTAGTAGTAAAATCATGACTGAGATTAGAAATGTTAGAAAGTAGTATATGCACGAAGTGCCCCTATATATTAGCAATTTCACATGAGTTGAAAGATACACCCAAATGGGATGTAATAAAATGCTCTCATTTAGAAATGGTCGTAGTATGACTAGACTATGCGTTCCGGTCGAGACAGTTACAAACACAACTGTGGGGGCGACTAGTTTGTAGGTTGGTAAGCTGAGAGGGGCAGGTTGATTGTGGTTGCATGACTATATATATAGAGAGATTGGGACATTGTTCTATATGCATAATAAAAAAGGAGTATCTCGATGTCTTCGTGGGCTCGCGAGGACCCATATTGGTTAAATGTTAGTTATGTCAATTTTCCTAACAAGGAATGCCTGAAAATTGAAAAAATACTTTGACAAACAAAAACCTAAAGGAGTAAAGTTTTTGTACCTTATGCATCGTCCCACTTTTTAGAAACATATCTACCAAAGTATTTCCCAATTTTAGCACTTGTAAAAATCCCTATCCTATTATTCTTTGATGGATGTTTACACCCATTTTTGAAGCTCCTAACCATTTTAAGAACCCCATTTGTGAATATGTTGGGAAAGGTTTATTGATTGGGTTGAACATCTATGAAAATTTTTTCCAAGGCTTAAATAAGTTTGTGATTTCATTAAAATGTCAAAAAAATAAATGAAATTAATTAATTCCACGAGACCACATTTGGTTGAGTTATTTGGTAAAAGTGGGTGACAATGCCTAAATATGGTCTATTATCACCCACTAAATATTTGAGAACAAAAAGGGGTATCCTCCTATTTTTGTTACATTTAGTGAAACAATGTCAATTCTTTATGAGGATGCCCATCGCCAAAAAGTGTGCATATCATGTGATCAATATAGTCCATGAGGCCACATCCCTTTCAGGCATTTAGTCAAATAGTTCACATGCATACATATACAATATGTCGAATTTCCTCTATTGTGCCAACGGTTATAAAATTTATGATAATTTTAAATTGCTCCAAACCGCTCTTGGATTCAAAATTGTTGTGATACACCATAAATATATAATACGATGTGGGAAAAATTAAGAGATATAGATATAAGTACATAATCGTGTTAAATTGATTTCGTGATGAGAGCATATTTTTTAAGTTGTAGGAGAATCGTCACCCTAGCTAGGGAACTATAGCAATCTCACAATGCTAGAGTTTGCAGGAACTAACATTTGTGAATGGATCCCCATATTATTTGGAGGTATGAAAAGTTTGAAGACACTCGTGTAAACCCATCCTTTTGGAGCTAGGATCATGTGAGAATATCTATTTGTATGGCAATAGTCTTTTAGGATCTATACCTCAAAATTAATTTAGTGGAAATTACAATGGAATGAGTGTCATGGACCTGTCTTTGCAATATGCCCATTTGTTACATATCCTGGAATCATTGCAATTCATGAGACAACATATAATTCAAGAATTTTGTCAAACAATTCACTTGCTTCCACATTTTGTGTACACACCTACCAGGAAGCTTGCAACTATAACTTAAATCCTATCAAACAAAGATTGTCTTTTAAATGAATGCAAACTTGAATCTTTTGAACATAGTTAAATTTTTTGAGGCTACCGAAAGATAAGGGAACAATATAGAGCTAAAAATATAATGGTGGAATGATAAAGGAAAAATTAAAAAATACTTCATGCTACCTCTTGATATACTTCACTTATTGTCTTGTTTCGCATTAGATACATATTAAAAATCTCCAGAAAAGATTTGTATACTTGTTCATCGTATTGAAACCGATTCTAGCACACCACATCACTTCAAATTGTTTGTGAGACAAAAAGGTTCCAAACTTTGGATCCATGCTCGTCAAATAATTTGGATCACTAATTTACCTTGATCTTGTTGACATAATTAATGGTTTGGTCAAATTCAACAGGTTTCTTTTTTGGGTGGAGGCTCATCCTCAGGTGGAAGTGTAATTTCATAACATTTAAGAAGAAAGGTGTTAAAACCTAAAATAAGATTGCAACGCCCTTTGAATAATTCCTTTAGGTAGAAAATAACACTAGTTGCATCAATTTTGCTAGGTGAACAAAACCTAACTCATAAATGAGGATCCATTCAAAAATCAAATGAAAAGCTATATCTTCTCTATCATGCCAATTTCATAATAATAGGCCAACACATGATGAATTGTTAGCTTTTGTGTCCCTCCTAAATTTTGAGGTAGTCCAGAGGTGTTTCAAATCACCCAAGACAATTGAAAATTAGATGTCCTTCTTGAATCAAAGAACACAACAATTTATTTGGGAGAGGAACAAATTCAGGGAAATCATACAACTCACAAAAATGTTGATAAAGGTCTTGTCACTACTCAAACAAAAAAATGCCAAATGTGAAATCCTACCAATACAAATAAATTAGTAAAAGAAAATTTGCACAACACACCATGTATCATGCGGTTGTGCCCTAGCTGTAAGTTGTATCATTTACCACCAAGATATCTCAGGTTCAAACCTCATGGGCTTGCTTCCCATTGAGATAAATTTAAAGCTTCATAAGAAGTTTTTTTCCTTTCCAAGTGGTTCATTAAATGGTGTTTTCTAATAAAAAGCGTACAACAAGCCTGATACAAGATGATACCTCCACACAGTTAGCAAAAGAGATCATACCAAACCAGTATAAAAACCCTAATCTAAAGTCACTATTGCATGAAATTTGACGGGATGATACAAACCAATGATACCTCAGAAAACACCATAAATCCTACATGGAAAGACTAAAATCCACAATAAAGAACATATTCTAACACAAATACCACTCCAGTGAACACTAATCATTTGATCCGACTTTTAAGAAGAAAAATGTTTATTCTCATAAAAATATGTAATTAAGATTGACTCAATAATATTAACATGCAACTAATTCACAAAAAAATGATATTACATAACGGCGTTCTTAAAAAAACTGTATAAAAAAATGAAAGATGCTAAAATTTGCAACTTGGCTCTATCTAGCACATGGGATCATGTTATTCATAATGCATGGGCTTATTGGGGTTACTCAAAAAACCCATGGAAGAAATAAATAATTCGAGGCCTCTTAAAAAAACCCAATTTTTTTGCATATCTTGCAATCATTTCGGTCCACGAGGCCACATGTCTTTGGGGACATTTTGTCAAATGATTCGCATGCTTCCATATTTTGGAAGCATATCTCCCAGGGTAATTGCTCGCTTTGATTTTTCTTTGGTGTATATTTGTGCCTACTTTCAAAGTTCCTATTTTAACACAGTCCAACTCCATGCCTCTTATAAAACCCCATTTTGTTTGTCACACAAGCCAGTGGCTTTTTAATTGGTTTTACTCATTACCCACCACAACTCTGATAATATGACATAAGAGAATATGGATTTTACCAGATTTGATTGCAAATTAGCAAAATAAGATTAATTCCAATCACTTTCACCAAATTTAAACTACACGTGTCCAACCCAATTAGTTAGCCATGCGAGCATAAACTAGCTTGTACCCTCAATTATTCCTCCCATGTCTAGTCTGCAGGCCTACCATTTGTGGCAGAAGTAGTTTGAATAATAATGCACCTTTCTAGCAATTTAAAATAATCCTAAAATGATAATCCAATCTCAATATCCTTCTCAATAGTCATCTTATTCTTAAATTCAATCTCAAGCATTATGTAGAGAGGAAAGTTAAAGAGTCGCTACACATTTTTCTACAATTCAGAGTGTTGCACCCTATTGCATTGGTGGTTGTTGTCATTGATGTCAATGACATTGATGGAAAAGGGAGAGTGATAATGCATGCATATTAGGTTGCTCTCATGATGCTCAGAGGTTTAAGGTGGTTCAAGGTGGTTTCAAGCAGCTTCAGGAAGTTTCCAGGATGGTTTCAGGTGCTACAAGCTCATTCTGGCAAGTGATTGGTCTCTGAAGCCAAAGTATAGGTGATAGGAACATGGGAGAAGCTTTGGGAGAGTGTCTAGAACATGTGTGACCAAATATTTATATGTTGCACAAAAGTTGTTCTTGAGTACTGATAACGTTCTTGCATGCAAATGAGGTTGGTCAGAGCTCCACATGCAAACATATGACTAACAAACACTTGGAACATTTAGAGGGATATCTTGCAATCTTCCATGCCAAATTTCAGTAGATTGTGTAATGGGGAGTTTGACAGCAATGAGAACATTTTGACACATTTCCCAACAATATTTCTATACATATATCGATAGGAAAGGTCTCCTCTCCCCTCCCTAACATCCCTATCCCTATTAACATCTATCGAGAACAACCCACATTTTTTAATATAGTCACAATGACCATGTTAATATGATATGACTAATTGGTCCCCCATATCCATTCCATTCACCCCTTCTATTTGATCTAGTTCTCTTCTCAAAATAATCACATCCCCCTTCTTGTCCCCCTACCCTACCCTCTATAGGGTTTTAAATGAGGAAGGGGTGCCCTATATCATTTAATAGTTAGTAGTAAAAGTCGTGACTGACATTAGAAATGTTAGAAAGTAGTATATGCACGAAGTGCCCCTATATACTAGCAATTGCACATGAGTTACAAGATACGCCAAATGGGATGTAATAAAGTGCTCTCATTTAGCAATGGTCATAGTATGACTAGATTATGGGTTTGACCGAGATAGTTACAACACAACTGTGGGGGCGACTAGTTTGTAGGTTGGTAAGCCGAGAGGGGCGGGTCGATTGTGGTTGCATGACTATATATATAGAGAGGGGGATGTTGTTCTATATGCATAATACAAAGGAGTATCTCGATGTCTACGAGGGCTCATGAGGACCATATTGGTTTAATGTTAGTGTGTTTTATGTCAATTTTCCCAACAAGGAACGTCCGAAAATCAACAAATACTTTGACAAACCAAAACCATAAAGGAGTAATTTTTTCATGCCTCGTGTATGCTCCCATTTTCTGCATACAATCTACACAAGTATTTCCAACTGTAACATCTCTAGAAATCCATGTCCCATTATTCTTTGATGGATGTTCACACCCTTTTTTAAGTTCCTAGCCTTTTTAATAACCCCATTTGTGAATATGTTAGCAAAGGTTTATTGATTGGGTTGAGCATCTATGAATTTTTTTTCAAGGATTAAATAAGCTTGTGATTTTATTCAGATGTGAAAAAAACAAATGAAAGAAATGCATTCCATGAGACCACATCTAGTTGAGTTATTTGGTAAAAGAGCTGCCAATGCTTAAATATGGCTTGCCATCACCCACTAACTGTATGAGAACAAAAAGGGATATCCTCCTATTTTTGTTGCATTTGGTGAAACAACGTCAATGCTCTGTGAGGATGCCCATGCCGGAAAGTACACATATCGTGCAATCAATACAATCCATGAGGCCAAATCCCTTTCAAGCATTTAGTCAAACAATTCACATGCATATGTAGACAATCAATTGAATTTTCTCTATTGTGCCAATGTTTCTAAGTTTTGTGATAATTTAAATTTCTCCACCCGCTCTTGGATCCAGCAACAACCGTGATACACCATAGATATATAATACGGTGTGGGAAGAACAAAGAGATATAGATTTAAATATATAACCATGTTCAACTGCTTGCGTGATGAGTGTATTTTTAAGGTGTTTGAGAATCGTCAACCCAACTAGGAAACTATAGCAATTTCACAATACTGGAGTTTGTAGAGACCAACATTTGCGGATGGATCCAACAACCACCATGATACACCATAGATATATAATACAATGTGGGAAGAACAAAGAGATATAGATATAAATATATAATCGTGTACAACTGCTTGCGCGATGAAAACATATTTTTGATGTGTAGGAGAATTGTCACCCCAGCTGAGGAACTTTAGCAATCTCACAATGCTAAAAATTGTAGAGACCAACATTTGTGGATGGATCCCTGCATTCTTTGGAGGTTTGAAAAGTCTGAAAATACTTGTCTGAACCCATTCCTCTTGAGCTAGGAGCATGTGTTGCTCTTGAGAATGTCTATTTGTATGGCAGTAGTCTTTTAGGATCCATACCTGAGAATTCCTTTTGTAGAAATTGCAACAAAATGAGCGTCATGGACTTGTCTTTGCAATAAGCCCATTTGTTGCATATCCTGCAATCATTGTAGTCCATGAGACAACATATATTTTAGACATTTTCTCGAACAATTCACATGCTTCCACATTTAATGTACATACCAACAAGGGCACTTGCAACAAAAACATTTGAAAAAATTACCTTCTGCATAATGCTTTGGTAGATGCCCGCCTCCCTATTTCAAAGCTCCTATTTTGAGGAGTCAATGACGAGTTGAACAATGAAGTGCTACTTGCCAAATAAAGACTGTCTTTAAAAAAATGCAAATTTAAATATTTGGAACATACTTAACTTTTTTGAGGCTACTGAAAGATGAGGAAACAATAGAGAGCTAAAAATATAATGGTAGAATGATAAAGAAAATAAAAAAATATTTTATGCTACCTCTTGATATACTTCACTTATTGTCTTGTTTCCCTTCTAATACATATGTAAAATCTCCATAGAACATTTGTATACTTATTCATTGTATTGAAATTGAGTCTAGCACAACACGTCAATTAAAACTATTTGTGAGGCAACAAAGCCTCCAAATTTTGAATCCATACTCGTGAAATAGTTCGATTGAATGATTTACCTTGATCTTGTTGACATAATTAATGGCTTGGTCAAATTCAACAGGTTGCTTTTTGGGTGGAGGCTCATCCCCAGGCGGAAATGTAATTCCATACCCTTTGGGAAGAAAGGTGTTAAAAGCCAAAATAAGATTGCAATGCCCTTAGAACAATTCCTTTAACACCAGTCATATCAATTCTGCAAGGTGAACAAAACCCAACTCACAAATGAAGATCCATTCACAAATCAAATGAAAAGCTAAATATTCTCTATCATGCCAATTTCATAATATCAATTACAAAACTTTAGGCCTTGAAATCTTTCATTACTTCAAGAAACTCATCATATTTTTCTTTCCTGTCCTTGAACATTTCTTTTACTGCTTTTAGATAGGCCAACGCATGACTGATGGTTAGCTTCCGAGTCCCTCCTAAATTTTGAGGTGGTCAAAAGTTGTTTCAAATCACTTAAGGCAATTGAAAATTAGATATCCTTCTTGAATTAAAGACTACATAATCCAACATTTTTTTGCGCGAGGAATAAATTCAAGGGAAATAACACAACTCACAACAATGTTGATGAAGGTCTTGTAACTACTCAAACAAAAAATGCCAAATCTGAAATCCTACCAATGCAAAGAAATCAATAGAAGGAAATTTACACAACACACCATGTATCTTGCGGTTGTGTCCTAGCAGTAAGTTGTAGCACTTACCACAAGAATACCCAAGGTTCAAACCTCGTGGGCTTGCTTCCCATGGAGATAGATTTCAAACTTCATAAGAATGGAATTTTATTTTCTTTCCAAGTGGTTCATTGAATAGTGTATTCCAGTAAAAAATTGTACAACAAGCCATGTTATAAGATGATACTACCACACTGTTAGCAAAAGAGATCATACCAAACAAGTATAAAAAACCCTAATATAAATTCACTATTACATGAAATTTGACGGGATGATATAAACCAATGATACCTCATAAAACACCATAAATCCTACATGGAAAGACTAAAATCCACAATAAATAACATATTCTAACACAAATACCACTCCAGTGAACACTAATCATTTGATCTGAATTTTAAGAACAACAATTTATTCTCATAAAAAATATGTAATTAATATTGGATCAATAATATTAACATGTAATTAATTCACAAAAAAATGATATTACATAATGATGTTCTTAAAAAAATTGTATAAAAAAATGAAAGATGTTAAAATTTGCAACTTGGCTCTATCTAGCACATGGGATCATGTTGTTCATAACGCATGGGATTATTGGGGTTACTAAAAAAACCCATGGAAGAAATAAATAATCCTACAACTCTTTTAAAAAAACCCAATTTTTTTCGCATATCTTGCAATCATTCCAGTCCACGAGGCCACATGTCTTTGGGGACATTTTGTCAAATGATTTGCATGCTTCCATATTTTGGAAGCATATCTCCCAAGGTAATTTCTCACTTTAATTTTTCTTTGGTATATTTCTGCGCCTACTTTCAAAGTTCCTATTTTAACACAGTCTAACTCCATGCCTCTTATAAAACCCCATTTTGTTTGTCACACAAGCCAGTGGATTTTAAATTGGTTTTACTCATTACCCACCACAAATATGAGAATATGACATAAGAGAATATGGATTTTACCAGATTTGATTGTAAATTAGAAAAATAAGATTAATTCCAATCACTTTCACCAAATGTAAACTATAGGTGTCCAACCCGATCAGTTAGCCATGCAAGCATAAACGAACTTGCACCCTCGATTTTTTCTCCCATGTATAGTCTGCAGGCCTACCATTTGTGGAAAAAGTAGTTTGAATAATAATGCACCTTTCTAGCACTTCAAAATAATCCTAAAATGCTAATCCAATTTCAATCTCCTTCTTAATAGTCATCTTATTCTCAAATTCAACTCAAGCATTATGTAGAGAAGAAAGTTAAAGAGTCACTGCACATTTTTCCAAAGTTCAGATTGTTGCACCCTGCTGTATTGGTGGTTGTTGTCATTGATGTCAATGGCATTGATGGGAAATGGAGAGTGCTAATGCATGCATATTAGGTTTCTCTCATGATGCTCAAAGGTTTAAGGTGGTTCAAGGTGGTTTCAAGCAGCTTTAGGAAGTTTCCAAGATGGTTTTAGGTGCTACAAGCTCATTCTGGCAAGTGATTGGTCTTTGAATCCAAAGTATAAGTGATAGGAACATGGGAGAAGCTTTGGGATAGTGTCTATAACATGTGTGAGTAAATATTTCTATGTTGCACAGAAGTTGGTCTTGAAAACTGACAATGCTCTTTCATGCAAATGAGGTTGGTCAGAGCTCCACAAGAAAACATATGGCTAACCAACACTTGGAACATGTATAGAGATGTCTTGCAATGCTCCATGTCAAATTTCATCAGATTCTCTAATGGGGATTTTGAGTTATTCAAGTTTTTCCAAAACTACTTTTTTGAAAAGTACATTCAGAGTTGTCTAACTTCTTAGGTGGCAAAAAAATATACACAGGAGTTCTCAAACAATTCATAAGATAAATTTTTGTATAAAATGTCCTATAATTCCATTGTAAAAATAATTTTCTCAAAAGGTGGTATATTTGAAAAGTTATCACCATTTTAGTGGAGCAGTCCTATCCTTGGCTTTATCTGAATTTGATCTCCATTGAATAATTGGAGCCTTTGCAATATTTATTGGAGATGTTTTGATGTTTTTGCATACTTATTGGGTCATGGTTTGGTGTTTGAAGAAGCTTTCAATGGGTTAACTTGCATCCTCCATCACATCTAGTGATTGCTTAGTTGAAAACAAGTATTTTTTTATTAGGACAATAATAAAAGAGAGCTTAAGAACATGTGATTTGTGCTACAACAATGAATCATTCACTTGAAAACTCTTGACAAGGTTTCTATCAAGTTTATAAGATAATTTATAGATTGAAAAAGCTAAGTTGATTTCAGTCAGTCTTCCACAATTGCTTCTAGTTGTACTGAGTTGAAATGGGTCAAATTATTCTTGCATCATGTCTCTTCTATTAGGCGTTATGGGTTGATGAATATGTTCAGAGATCCTCAAAACATGATTAATGTCATGGCAACTTCAAGAATGAACCTCAAGAATAATCCATCCATAGAATCCCTCTGGATCATTGAAGGACTAAAGGGTTGATGGACACTATCAGGTCTTTACTCGTAGGTGAGACATGTTTGGAAGCCTGATCTAAGTGTCTTATATAAGACAACATTGAAGATTGATAGAAAACTTGGTAAGTCTCTTTATGTCCTCTTTGTGGTAGCCTGAGTCAAATGTCAAAAGGGAAGTGAACTCTTGTTCAAATTGTTATGAATGAGCTTCACTATGCATAGTAATCATAACATATTGGAAGGCTTTGAATTTCTCTCTCACATGAAAGGTGATTGGAGAAGATGGTTTTGGATTCTCAGAGGTCTATCTAAGTGATGATTGTGCACCCTTAATCTAGAATCGAATTGGAAGCCTTCTCTGTCATGTCAGGATTTCTCCATGGATTGTTTTTCTCTAAGCTAGGAGTGTTTTATAGACTTTCATGATGTAAAATATTTTAGAATAGTTGAAGGATGTCTTTCCCTTCCCTCACAACTTTGAATTTCTTATTTTCATCAATTTTATAAGGAGATTTCCCTTTTTATGTGCTCTCAGATATATCACAGAGCCCATACCTTGAGTTAGGGTTTCATCTAAACAAAATTACTCGAAAGGAATGACTCCACCAATCGAATTTACTAAAATTTGGACAATACCTTTGCTAATTGATTTAAGAATGTTTACAAAAAGATTTTTTTCGTTTGAATCAATATCAAAGGAGAAATAGTTGATTGTGTTTCTATTAAATCATGCACAGATTGGTAAAATGGAATTCTTCTCGTGTTTACATAAGTTTCTTCTATTTCAAGCCAAAGTTTTGGTTTTGTTGAGATGTAAAGGCAATATCAGAGTCGGTGGAGTCTTTGAATGAATGTGTTGAGACATGAAGTCAAAGGTCAGAGTTTCACGAGAATTACCTATGCACAGTCATGGCTGGACCCCCGGTTAATAGTTGCAAAACATCTCTTCTTTTCATTAAATGTTTGAATACTTCAAGTCAGGTTCACCTTGAATTATGTTTAAATGGAGCAACTAAAAAATGAAGGGCATTGACAGGGTTTGAACAATTGTATTTATTTTTTTGGTGTAGGCTTCTTCCATAGATTGAGAAAGTGAATTGCAAAAGGAACCATTAAGGCTTTGTTGATGTTTTAAGAACTCTTCAAAGATGTTTTTTGATCTTTGTAATGCTAGAATTTAAACTTCCTGACCTCATACAAATGACATAAGTTTGTTGGTCTTCTAATGGTTTGAAGATCCAAAAGACTAGGAGGGTGAATAGTCTAACTTTCTTCAAGAAACAATTGAGTCCAAAGGTGAAGAGTTGTTTTTTTGTCTTCTTGATAATGAGCTCGAGGTGGAAGAGTAAAATTATTCTTTTGTCTTGTTGTGCAGTTTGAATGAATCTTGGAGTACCTAGGAAACTTGAAAAGTTAGTAAACATATATGAAGAGTCTTGTGCATAGTAATAAAGTACGATCAAAATTTTTAAGTTGAAGAGTCTTTTGAAGGGAGAACAAGAGAAATAATGGAATGTGAAGTATAGTTTTGTAACTGTTACATATAAGAGTGGTCTTGAAACAAAGAATGTGATTGAATTTGAATTGGTGAGATCAAGTTGGTGTGAAAAAGAGCAGGTAGTTTAAAAAAGTCTGATTGAAGTAAAAGGATAGGAAGTTCAAAAAGGTTATTGGTCTTTAATTTATGAGAATAAATATAATGAAGACAAAGATTTGGTGTGAACAATGATAAGTGGATTAGGGGCAGTGAATAAGAGTTTTTGAACTGTTGTGATTGAGATAGAGAGTTGGCAGTCAATTAAGAGTGTTTGGAACTGTTGTGATTGAGAGTAAAAGAGTTGGAAGTCAATAAGAGTAGTTGGACTGTTGTGACTGAGATAAAGAGTTGGCAGTGAATATAGGGGAGTTGCAGCGAAACTGTTATTGTGAAAATGTGAAGGAGTTGAAACAGAGGGTAGTACTAAACCTATCAAGACAAGTGATAATGAAGGCTAAGCACTTTGGTGATCCATTTAAGAATCAAGTTTGAAGAGTAAGCTAAAGTATTAAGAATAAGTACACAAGATAGAAAGAAAAGTAAAAATAGTGAGTTGTATATCATATAAGGTGTGCTGATTAAGGAGAATAATTTTTTATAGTGTGAATAATTGTGTGAGTGAAGGGTGACAGTAATCATAGTTTCAAGGGACTGTTTCATGTAAGTTAATAGACACAATACAAGTGATGATGTGTGAGTAAGAAGACATATGGTGAGACTAAATGAAGAGTTCATTGTGACTGAGTAGGAATGATTATAGACCAGAGAGGAAGTGTGATTCAAAGTCAGATATACAGGTTTGGTAGTGAAAGCCATGGGTATTGTTTGAAGGACAAGGTATGAGTGAGTGAATTGAGGTAGATAGCTAAGAAGATTGTAGAGTAATAGGAGACAACAAGCAAAGACTCAATTCCTAGAAATCAGTAATCAAGAAGGCTGAGATACAAGGAATTGATCATTAAGAGGGAAGCAGAGATAGATTGCAAATTTAGGGTCACCATATGAAGGGTCAGTGCATCAACTGGAAGTGATCATCTCTTTCTGTTCAAGCTGAGTTGTAGCTCAGTTGTACCAGGGAGTTGTTGCTTCCTTGTAGGTGCAGCTTGTAGAAGGTTAGTGGGATCTGACTAAATCATCCAAGAAGGTGTTGTTTCCTACACGGTTTGAGCTTGAGTGGATGCTGAGGTGGTAGCTCAAGGAGTTGAGTTGTAGTAGCTCAATAAATCATTGTAAACCTTGTTCAAATTGTTATGAATGAGATTCACGATGCATTAGTAATCCATAACATCTTGGAGGTTTGAATTCTCTCTCACATGAAAAGGTGATGGCGAAGAAGTGGTTTTTGGATTATTCAGAGGTCTATCTAATGATGATTGGGACCCTTAATCTAGAATCGAATTGGAAGCCTTCTCTGTCATGTCAGGATTCTCCATGGATTGTTTTTCTCTCTAAAGTAGGAGTGTTTTATAGGACTGTCATTGAGTGTAAATATTTTAGACTAGTTGAAGGATGTTCTTTTCCTTCCCTCACAACTTTTGAATTTCTTATTTCATCAATTATAAGGAGATTCCCTTTTTATGTGCTCTCAGATATATACGGAGCCCATACCCTTGAGGTGAGGTTTCTATCTTATAGTACAAAATACTCGAAAGGGAAGGAATGACTCCACCAAACGAATTTTTACTACATTTGGACAATTACTTTGCTAAATGATGTTAGAATGTTGACAAAGATTTTTTCGTTTGAACAATATCAAAGGAGAAATAGTTGATTGTGTTTCTATTTAAATCATGCACAGATGTGGTTAAAATGGAATTCTTCTCGTGTTTACATAAGTTTCTTCTATTTCAAGCCAAAGTTTGGTTGTGAGATGTAAAGGCAAATATGCGCCGTGGAGTCTTTGAATGAAGGTTTTGTTGAAGCCTCAAAGGTAGAGTTTCACGAGAATTACATATGCACTAGTCATGCTTGACTGTTAATAGTTGCAAACTCTCTTTCTTTCATTAAATGGTGACTACTTTCAAGTCATGTCACTTGAATATGTTTAAATGGAGCAGCCAACTAAAAAAAATGAAGGGCTATTGACAGGGTTTGAACAATTGATTTATGTTTTTGGTGTGTAGGCTTCTTCCATAGATGAGAAAGTGGATTTGCTAAAATAAAGGAACCATTAAGGCATTGTTGTTGTGTTTTTTAAAGAACTCTCAAAGATGTTTTTTGATCTTATGTAATGCAGAATTTGAATTAAAACTTCCTGACCTATACAAATGGACATAAGTTTGTTGGTCTTCAATGGTTTTTGAAGATCCAAAGACTAGGAGGGTGAATAGTCTAACTTTCTTCAAGAAACAATTGAGTCCAAAGGTGAAGAGTTGTTTTTTTTGTCTTCTGTAATGAGCTCGAGTGGGAAGAGTAAAATTATTCTTTTGTCTGGTTGTGCAGTTTGAATGAATCTTGGAGTACCTCGGAAACTTGAAAAGTTAGTAAACATATTGAAGGTCTTGTGCATAGTAATAAAGTACGATCAAAATTTTTAAGTTGAAGAGTCTTTTTGAAGGGAGAACAAGAGAAATAATGGAATGTGAAGTATAGTTTTGTAACTGTTACATATAGAGTGGTCTTTGAAACAAGAATGTGATTGAATTTGAATTGGTGAGATCAAGTTGGTGTGAAAAAGAGCAGGTAGTTTAAAAAAGTCTGATTGAAGTAAAAGGATAGGAAGTTCAAAGGTTATTGGTCTTTAATTTATGAGAATAAATATAATGAGACAAAGATTTGGTGTGAAAAATGATAAGTGGATTAGGGGCAGTGAATAAGAGTTTTTGAACTGTTGTGATTGAGATAGAGAGTTGGCAGTCAATAAGAGTGTTTGGACTGTTGTGATTGAGATAAAGAGTTGGAAGTCAATAAGAGTGTTTGGACTGTTGTGACTGAGATAAAGAGTTGGCAGTGAATATAGGGGAGTGCAGCGAAACTGTTATGGTGAAAATGTGAAGGAGTTGAAACAGAGGTAGTACTAAACCTATCAAGACAAGTGATAATGAAGGCTAAGCACTTTGTGATCCATTTAAGAATCAAGTTTGAAGAGTAAGCTAAAGTATTAAGAATAAGTAACAAAGATAGAAAGAAAAGTAAAAATAGTGAGTTGTATATTCATATAAGGTGTGCTGAGTAAGAGAGATAATTTTTATAAGTGTGAATAATTGTGTGAGTGAAGGGTGACAAGTAATCATAGTTTCAAGGAACTGTTACATGTAATTTAATAGACACAATACAAGTGAATGGATGTGTGAGTAAGAAGACATAGGTGAACTAAATGAAGAGTTCATTGTGACTGAGTAGGAATGATATAGACAGAGAGGAAGTGTGATTCAAAGTCAGATATACAGGTTGGTAGTGAAAGCCAATGGGTATTGTTTTGAAGGACAAGGTAGAGTGAGTGAATTGAGGTAGATAGCTAAGAAGATTGTAGAGTAATAGGAGACAACAAAGCAAAGACTCAATTCCTAGAAATCAGTAATCAAGAAGGCTGATATACAAGGAATTGATCATTAAGAGGGAAGCAGAGATAGATTGCAAATTTAGGGTCACCATATGATGTTCAGTGCATCAAACTGGAAGTGATCATCTCTTTCTTGTTCAAGCTGAGTTGTAGCTCAGTTGTACCAGGGAGTTGTTGCTTCCTTGTAGGTGGCAGCTTGTAGAAGGTTAGTGGTATCTGACTAAATCATCCAAGAAGTTGTTGTTTCCTACACCGAGTTGTAGCTTGAGTGGATGCTGAGGTTGTAGCCTCAAGAGTTGAGTTGTAGCTCAATAAATCATTGTAACCTTTTTCCATATAGTGCACTGGTTCAATGTATTTTCTCCTAATTTGGGTTTCCCACTTTAAAAACACTTATCTCCTGTGTATGTGTGATGATGGTTGCTCCTTTGAATTATTTTTCAGTTTAAGTAATTGATTTAATTGGTTTGAAAAAGTTAAATTGAACACTGATTCACCCCCTCTTAGTGTTCCAGTTTCTAACATAGAGTGAGAAAGCCAATGACAGAGGCAAAGTATTTTTGCCAACATCTCACCATGGTGGCAAATGAATGATTTGTTTTCCTCCTTGCCGATGTCACTCAGTATATGTTTTCAATCCGAAAAATATCTTGTTGCATTCATCTCCCAAGATATTTCTCAAACTTTGCATAGATCTTTTATTTTTCCGTTAAGGAATTGAGGGTTTAAGAGCTTCAAGCCACAAACTTGTAGTTAGGCATTTTGTTGAACAGTTCACATACTCTCACATTTTACAGAGAGATGCAATTAAAACATATATAGAGTATTCCAACCACAATCCAGAAGAGGTGGAAAAGCCCAAGAATTATTTTCACTCATATATCATATTTTCTATTACTTCAATTTATATGCTAAATTTTCTATTGTGTTAATTTATAAATCAAAATTTCTCAATTACATTTTTTTAGTTTTAGAAATCAACATTTTAAATTGTTTTCACCTATAAATTAAACTTTCGATTGCTTTAATTTATAAATTAATTTTCCTATTGATTTAATCTATAAATCAAATCTTTTCATAATCTTTACTTTAAATTATACTTTTCAATTCTATTGAATTTTTACTTTAAATTGTACTTTTCAATTCATAGAGTATTTTAGTCCTTCGCTTTCAATAGTTCTTTTCAATCCCATAAATCAATTTTTCTAGTGCTATAAACCAAATCATATAAAATTATAGATAAAGTATTGATGTCAAAAGAAATTTTATAATGGTAGTAAAGGAACATAATTTAATGTTGGTATATATCTTACCATATATAGATAAGGTATTGTATAGGTATATGAGGTATATATAAATATAGATATGTAGTATATAATAGAATGTAGGTAGGATTAATATAGTATGGGGATATATACAGAGAGGACAGATACATATAGATACATATCATATATATATAAGTATATAATATATGGAATATAAAGATAGATAATACGATTAGATATATATGAAATATAGACCGAGACAGAGAGAGAAGAGATGAGAAGAGAGAAGAGAGAGCGGGAGAGCAGGAGAGAGAGAGAGATAGAGAAGATAGAGATAGAGAGATATATATAATATATTTATATATGTATATATATGGTATATATAGAGGATATAATGTAAACATATATATGTATACATATACATATACATATATATATTATATACATATATATATGTATAGGTAGATGTATACATATATAGGTATACATATAAGACATATATTTATAATAGTATATACATATATATATAAACATAACATATACATAGACATATAATATATATATATGTTATATATACATATGTATATATAATATGTATATGTTATATAGGTATATATATTATTATGTATATATATGTATATATATATATGTATATGTTATATATATGTCAATATATGTATAATATAAAGATACAGATGTATATCTGATACAGATAATACTGTACATATAACATATACAGATATGTAACATATATATTGTATGCATATATATTATAGATATATATATATACATTTACAAATAAATAGATATAATATGTATATATAGATGTATGTATGTGTATATATATATATATATGAATGCAAATATTTATATAACTATATATTATATATATATATATATATATATATATATAATTTGACATATTTTAAATCGTGATTAAATATCTTGATTATAAATAGTGACATTCATTTAATCATGATACAATATATTCACTATAAATAGAGTTTGAGGTCTTCCTACGTTTTTTTGTTGCCAATATATACTTAAATCAAGTTTGGGCAATATGGGGAGACATGAAAAACCCTTACATTCATATACTAGTGCAATGTGGAGGGAGATATAAATCATAAGGAACTACATGCTCCAAAAGCTTCACCAATGGGAAAAGAGGCTAGAGGGTGAGAAGCTCAAAGTGGTGAATTATATTTACCATTCCTTCCCCCTACTAATAAATACTTATAGAGCTTCCAAACTCAATTACGAAAAGTAAATCTTGACAGACAATAAAAATGTTGACGATTGCAATTTATTTAGGCATTAGCACATAATCTTATTGCAGCCATCCATATGTCACCCTACAATAACAACAAACCATACCGTGTTCACAAAAGACCCATGAAAACTTAACTCTCATCGTAGATTCGTGAGTCCAACATGCTACAACGGAAAGTACTGCAAACTACACACACTTGGCAGTGGGTACCCGTCACAAAAAACTAAAAAGAATGTTTGTCAGACATGAAAGTACACCTCACACAATGATGCAAACAAACTTATGTAGTGTCATTCCCTGCACCTCAAAACTCGCAGACATTTAATTGCCCAATTGCACGATTTCCCTTGCTTCTAGTCTATTTTTCTGAGGTCCTCAATTTTCCTATGAGATGGCATTGGCACTAAGTAGGTTCATACATACATGGAAGAGCCTCATAAGCAATAATTAAGCGAAAAGAAAATCTACTTGGTAATACGGAAAAAAACAGGGGTTATTTATTTAATACATTTTAATGTGCAATACTACTTGGTGTATATCTGACGTGTAAGACACAATAAAGAACGTGTCATCGCTAGCTATATTTGTACTTTTACTAGATCATTTATTAAAGGATGTTTTTCAATTTGTAAATTTAACCCTAAAATTAAAGCTCGATGGGAAAATATGCATATAAGATCTTATGTGGCTTAAAATTAGCGATATCCTCCATTTTGTGCTTTTGTTAGTCTTATGGAGGAACATATAACTACAATGTTTTCTAAAACAATACTTGTGTAAGCTCTTAGGGTGATGAATAATATGCACACGTGGGTTTCCTTCTTAATCTTTGAGCAACGTCAAAAATTCATTTATATAAATATTGCTAAGACATTTATACATTTATATTGCAACAACTAGACCAATTTTGTTATTAGTTGTGCGCCAAAAGTTAATGTCCCCTATTTTATGATATATGCAACTGATATTTTATTAATACTATTTCAATGTTTTGAATTTTCTACAACTCTTACAATATGTGTCGAAATGTATTCTTGATATATGATGGTTTTCAATTTTATGGTATTTTCTATTTTCAATGCTTATGTTATCAAAATGTGTAGTGATATAAGAATTTTGTGGTCATATTAATTCAACAGTTAAGTTATTGAAACACATAATAATGTAACTGCAGTAATCCCAAAAAGTTACAAAGCCATTAAAAAGGCAAGCTTTATAGTTTGGCGAAAATTAATACAAATTTTAATAATCACTAAATATTAAATTAAATACGGCAATAATACACACACACACACACACACACACACTCACATATATGTATGTACGTATATAGATACATACATTATACATACATACCCATATAATACACACACACACCACACACACACACACACACACACACACACACACACACACACACACACCACACACACACACACCACACACACACACATGTATGTATGTGTATGTATGTGTGTGTGTGGTGTGTGTGTGTGTGTACACACGCGCGCGCGCGCACGCGCACACACACACACACACACACTATATATATATATATATATATATATATATATATATATATATATATATATATATATATATATATATATATATATATATATATATATATATATCTATATACACACACACATATACACACATAAAGTTTGTAACTATGCAGTCACAAATTACAATCTAAATATTAGTGTGCTTATGAGGCCAAGTATAGCCAACCAAAATGGAAATGTTAAAAGGAAAATAAAGGTTATAAATTATATAAAATTATATTTATTTTTCTTACAACCTTTAAATATCAATTTTTAATTGTTAAGTGTACATATGTCTAGAGATCCTCACAACTCATATTTATATGTTTATATGTTAATGTATTGTTATTGGATTGATTGTTTCCCCTAGCTTTGCCTTCTAGAATACCCTTAACATCCACTCATGTTGTGATTGCCTCGTGCCACAGATGAGAGCCTCCACCGGATATATAATCAGAGGTGTAAAGATGGCTCCTAAAGCTTGTTGTGTTCTTATGTAACATAAGAGGTCGACCAATCATTCTTGTTATCAAATTTTTGGATAGGTAATACTTGTTTGAAAAACCCCACTATACAATTTGAGATCCCACTTCAAAATGCCAACTCCATACAGTTTCAAGTCCCTTATCAAAAATATCTCCACACAATTTCAGGTCCCATTTCTAAATGATAATTAGTGTCATGTATAGCCATGATAACAATCAATCCTTTTTTGTCATTTATTGTTGGAAGGAAGGGTGACGGTGCACAAGATTTATAGACTATTGATTTTAAGGAAACATATCTTTCCATACGTCCTTCATTGTATATGTACTCAACATATTTTCTATTTGTCATTTTCTTGTGTAAGCAACCCCACATTGCAACCACACCATAAACACCAAAAAGAAAAGCATCATGGAATCAAAGAATGTTTTTATATCTTTCTTTTAAATCCTCTTTTTCTTTCATTTTTCTCAACTAATCATTCGAAAATGGTGGTTTACGTTCACCAAAAAAATAATCAGATAAAATGAAGATTAAAAAAGTCACGACTTTGACTAAGAAATAAGAAAATAATAAGATTAATTTTGGGTCACGTGTTCAAACTTTAACAATAACATTGCTAACAGTAACAAAGTAAAAAAAAGTGTAGTTATCATGAAGACCTTGCATGCCATAGAAAATATGCATATAATATTAGAAAATGACATTTAATAAATAAAAAAATAGTGCATTTACTTCCAAGAAATTCTTTGAAAATTTTATAAGAACACCCATATGCTTGGTCCTTTCTCATCTTCTTTAACCACTGCCTCATATTGCAAACTCCATAATGCAAAAAATTCAAAATAACATGCATAAGACTAGAAACCACATGTGAATGGTGCAATGGAGATGTCGAAGGGGATGCATCAAAGAAGTTATACATGAGGGAGCGAAACATTACATGAGGAGAGGGGCAATGAAGAAGAGGTAAAAGGAAGGAGAAGTCCTGGGGTGAGGGAAATGTTGGGGGTAACCTATGCAAAACTCTTCTTTCATATAACTTGACATATATGAATGATGTGTCATTTATGTTAATCATTTTAAGGAGGAAGGGGTGAAGTGCAAGTTGTTAAAGCATGCAAGCTATGTATAGGAGTGGTCTAAGTTTAGATTACAGCATGTAAGCAGTGAAGGACAAGTTTCACCCTATATATATGTGTAGATATCCATATAAGAAGTCGGTCCATGTATAAGCGTAGAGTCAATCCGAATAGAGTTGGAGGTCCATGAGTGAGCTTTGTGAGTTCAAGCATTGTTAGAGTTCTGCCTTGCACATGAGTCTGGGTAGTGAAAGGTTGTGCCTCTGAATATTGTAATGCACAGTGATTATAATGAATGTAAAGATCCTTTTGGTTGGTGATCAATAATCTTTGTGCATGATACAGTAGTTCATGTTCTTCATGTGGTATGTTTGCATGTTATGTTAACCATGAATACAAGAATACATCTTGACAGTCGGACACAAGGAGGGACCTAGTAGAGTTGCACGCGCTTCGGGTGAGCACTTAGGCTGTGCCTAGGTGATGTGTCAGCGCGCACGACAGTGTTGTGTTGGAACTAGACTTCAACGCAACACAACTCCTCAGATCTGATCACTTATGCATAGCCATTTCAGAGACAGTTTAATTAACAAAAGTACCTCTTTCCATTTGAATCTTCGACTATTATTTATTTTTGCCCATTTTTGGTATAGCAATATATTAAGGTCAAATTCTCAAAACCACCAAAATTACCTGTGCTGAGTGAATGGAGGTGTTATAGATTCTAGAGCTCATAGCTGTTACTGCATAAAACAAATACGCATCCCCATATAGGACTGTCTCAATCTAAAAAGAGGAGGAACTCAACATTCAAATCAATATTCTGATTTTGCTTACAGAGAGAACAGTGGGCGAAATATGGCTTAAGGCAGAACAGAAGTAGCAATCAGTCCACTATACTTGGTGGGCATTCAAGAAGATGCCCTTGATGGCATAATCTCGACAAGATAAAGATACAAATAGCTGGTCAAAATCACAAAATGCATTAAGGTTACTTCTACTTCACTTGTTCCCTGAACAAACCTCACGCCTCCGACAACTGTTGTGTATTCCATTTTGGGAAAATTTCCCTAAGAAGAGCTCTTAATCAAAATCAAGATTGATAGGAAAACCACATCAGCTGTCAAGTAACATACAAAATGCCCATGTTGTAGACGTTGACAAGTCCTTCACAACTAAAAATCCATCAGTCCACAGAGAGAAGCTTATAGGCTGTAAAAAATTTAATGCCCACATATAATAAGGGCTTCTCTGCAGCAATTTTGGAATGTGCTGGTCTATGACAGGATCTGGAATTTACCGGCCCATTATTTTCTTTCCTTTCAAGATTTAGGCATATTAAAAGCCCGGGTTGAGTATACGAAACCAATAGGATATATACACGGCGTAGGATTAACAAAATCAACGGTTGTGTTTCAGATCAAAGCCAAGCCAGATGCCAATTTGGCATATGGGAACCTACTTGTTTAAACCCACAAGCGGATATATTTCCATTTACTTTCTGCATGGATAAAATCCATACTCCATTGGAATGTGACAGGTTAATTAACATGGGTATTCTCCGCCCAAGGGGTGTAATTGTATAGTAAGGCAGAGAAATTACCATGATGAAGATCTGGGTTCAAGTCCCACAGGGAACCACTGGACCTGGGCCAGCCTCCTTGTGATAATGCAAGTGCGACAGAGCGCCAAGAACCATGTGGCTCTGTTTGTGCCCCAAATGGCCCGGGTGATGTCCCAAATTTTTCCAATCAAAAAAGACATGAATAATCCCAAAGCTTATGCTAAAAACCAGTCTGTGTGGGAACAAAAATGGAAAATTTACGACATGAAATCCTAAAAACGTGGATAAACTAAAAACAGACGTCAAAACTGTAGGCAAATTTTCTATACTAATCAGTGGAAATATCAGTTAAAACAATAGTGCAAGCATGTTTGTTTTCTTTATTTCAACATCGGCTTTCAAACCCGCGACTGAAATTCAAAAAAAACAGAAGAATAAAAGCATGTGGTTTTCGAAAAGAAAAGAAACGAAACAAAAAACAATATGCTTCACTAAAAACTGATTTTAATAAAAGAAACGGGACTCGTACCTGGGTAATGCTTTTATCACCCGTCGCCATTGTTTACAAAAAAAGCCTACCAGATTTAACCTCGACTATTGCCGGAGAAGTTAGAAGGGCACCCAATTTTTCAACGAAGGTGGTATTATCCTTAAACGTCACTAATTTCGCATGGATTCGACATTTTAGAGAGAAAATACATGGACTTTGGCAGATTCAAACAGTGGATGAGCGGGAAAATATGGTTCTGCCTCGGATAGAAACCCATCCACGCATGTCTATTAATTTTTATTTTTTTTAAATGTCGAGGTACAAAATGATTTACAAATTGATTAAAAACTAGCAAGGGCACCAAAATGGTGCAATGGAGATGCTAAGGGGGAAGCGTCAAATAAGTTAAATGTAAGGGAGCAAGACATTTGAGGAGGAAAAGAAGTTTGAAGGAGGACAATCAATGCAAAACTCTTTTTTTTTACAACCATATGTCATTTTTGTTAATTATTTGAAGGAGAAAGGGGGTGTAGTGTGCATGGCATTAAGGCAACGTACTTTGGAGACTATCTCAAAATGCAAGGAGTAGTCAATCAATATTGTTAATGTCAATAGTTGTTTGCAATGTCAAGCTTTGTGATTTTTGGGTAGTTATAATACACAACAATGTAAAGGGAAGGGAATTCGCTTGGCGTCTCATATGACACTTTAGAGACAGGGATATGTGGAGTAGACTCGGGATCACAAGGTAGTGATTTTATGCACATTTGCAATTAGGGTTAATCTTTAGCTATCAGGGTAGTGATTAGGGTTTTTGTCATCAGTGGTCTTGATGACATCATCCATTAATGACCATGGGTATAAAACCTTGACCGTGTATTTCCTTAACTCGGCCTTCCATTTGCCTGACACGTGTTAGACACAACTAAGTATGAGACTCCCATTTGAAAGCGCCTATGGTCGTATTTAATGTTTGTGGCATTGGAAAAAGAGAAAACTTAATTTTTTTGTGTGCTCGTAGATCCTCTTCCAATGCTCTAGCTCATCCAAGGTTATAAATAGTGAACACTTTAGTTTGAAGATTATAATTTGGAAAATTGGCTTGAAAATTAAAATTAATTGATCGATATGAATCTTATAATTCAGTTGATGGGTTTGATGATTATAATTCAATTGATGGGTTTGAAGATTATAATATGGTTTATTTATTAAGGCGATCTATACTCGTTTGAGGTTTATTAGTTTGGTCATGATGGTGTACAGCCATCACCAAATTGAAATGAAAATACAAATGTTAGAGTGTTCATCTCATGCCTGAATGAGAGCAATATAAAAATGTGACATTGAGAGACTCATCATCATCATCATTTATCATCAACAAACTACAATTTGGTGTTCAAGTTTTCTCTTCAGAATTTGGGGTATGCTAAATCAAGCATGTGCAAACCATACACTCATATTATCTCAAAGATGAGGGAGCATGTAGGGATGTCAATGTGTTGAATGAAAACAAGTCACCACAACGTACGATTTAAAATATGCAATATATGAAAGATTAAACAAATTGGAAAAAAGTGTTTTCTTTCTAACAATCAACAGCATTATCTTATCAAACAAAAATATATATTTCTACAAGGTTAAGATACCTAGTTTCTTTTTTTTTAAATCGCGGGGGATTAAAAACGTCTTTGTATTGTGTTCATGCATCTAATACAAAGGATAAAACAAACCACATTATCACTAGTCGTCAAAGTGGACGAGATGTATTATCTTTAATGAAAGAAAATCCAACACGAAACAAATTAATGTTTTTTATTAAAACTTACACATCTTCGTGCCCCAGTGAACGAAGGAATGTGAAAGCATGGTAATGGGTGGTCTTGAGCCTTATCCATATTGTAACCGTACATTCGATGAAACCAGTGAAAAGAAAATTGTCAGATGCAACAACCACATAATTGACGGTGTCGAGGTGAGCCTGAATGGACAACACATTTGAAATCTAACGTCCTCCACACTTTGACAGTTTATGTCCCACGAACCTGAATATAATAGACCTCGATCTTCATTCCTAATCAGGGAGGAAATGGCATCAACGTCCTTCATCCATGGGGATCGTGTTTACTTTGATTGTCAGACACATGGCAAGGGTTATCCAACAACAACAATGTGATGACCACCATAAAATGGGTTTTGTTATTTATTTATTTTACCTTTTTACAACATCAAGATTTTTGATAAGATGACATTTAATTTGTTAGATAAGACGAAGACATGAAATGGAAAGTTGGAAAGAAAAAAAGATGTGAGAATTAAATACTGCATGTCCCACACCCATTCCACTACTCAGAATGTTCCTACCCAAATAATATTTGTTATTGTGCTCCACTTTATCATCTCAATGCTTGCATTATTCACATGAGCAGTAATTTTACATGTTTAAAGGGGACCAAAATAAAAAATGGGAAAAATCCAATAGGTTCAAGGTTTGAAACCCAACCATAATGCTTACTTCTTGTAGCACTTTGTAGCCCCCCTTTTCAGTTTTAAGCTTGAGTAATTGCAAGAAAATAGGGGATGCATAAACAAACATCACTAATTGAGCTCGTCTCGAGAAGTTGGTCATATGAGTGACAGATATGCATTTTATCTCCCGATCGAAGAGTGTTATACCTAAAAAATCCCCAAAATCCAAATCGGTTATATGTTTGAGAATTTAAATGCAAAATGCATGATAGTCTTGTTAGCATCTCCCTAGTTCCCCCTTTTTAGTTTTAAGCTCAAGGTTGACATGCATGACAATAGGTGATGTACTAATAATCATCGATACATTGAGCATCTTCAGCTGTTGGTCATCACACTGATTGGTCCATCAAATGGGATTACTGCTTTTATTTTATTTTATTTTTATAACATCGATGTTTTCAATTGGATGGCATTTAATTTGTTAGATAAGACAAAGCCATGAATAGAAAGCTCAAAATAAAAAACTCAAAATTAAATACTTGCATGTCCCACACATGTTCCATAGCTCGGATAGTTCCCATGCCCAAACAATATTTGTTGTTTGTGCTCCACTTTATCATTATCAATCTCACTTGCATTATTCCTGTGAGTGCAATTCTATGAGCTTAAAGGGGAAAAAATAAAAAATGGGTGAGAATCCAATAGGTTACAAGGTTTAAAACCCAACCATAATGCTTACTTCTTGTCACACTTTGTAACCCACCTTTCAATTTTAAGCTTGAGTAATTGCAAGAAAAACATGTGATGGTGTGAACAATCATCAATAATTGAGCCCCCTCCAACGGTTTTGTCATATGAGTGATAGGTAGATTTTATATGCCAATTGAAAGTTTTAGACTAAGCCTCTATTGTCCATTGAAATTTTCACCCTTGTTTAATGAGATATTCATCGTTCTAATGGAAACATTAAGATACCTCCAAAGTGTGGGACAATGGAGCCTTCAGAGGTCAATCTTCTAAGAAGGTTGGTTCCCTTTTAATCAAGCTCACTGTAACTAACCCATTCCATGTTCCTTTATTTTGCGGGTTTGGTGAACCCAAAAACACTATATTCCCACATTCTATGGAAAAGCTAACTTCTAGTGTTCCACAATTTTCCTTGAGCAAAATGCTCCTAAGTCCCAACTTAAACAAGTTGTTCAAAATAACATGGGGGTGTTATTTTGGACAACATTTTTGGCAACCTCTAGGGGACATTTGTATGCTAGATGTGAAGACCAGTAGCCTGGAAGCATCCATTGGGCATGAAGTCAAGCACACACCTTGAAAAATTTATCTCTAAAATTTGATGCTAAACCTGAATCCGCATAACACTGAACTTGGCTCTTGCCTGTACCTACTCTTAAAACTTTGTTATTCACCATGAAGGAAGGATGAACTCGCATATGAGATGAAAATGGAACCAAAAAATTGTTCAAAATAACTTATTGAAAATATCACCACAAGGATTGAGGAAAATACACTCAATTGGTGATCAAAACACAACGGAAACAGGGAACTTCCAACAGTAAAAATGAAACAAAAGAAACAAACACAAGTATGTACAAGGTGCAAGAAACCAGATCTAATGAAAGGGTTTTGAGATAGATCCCATAACTAGAATATGAAAGTGCTTCTCCATCAAGTTTAGACAACTCAAAAGAATTGGCTTGCTTGCATGCTAGTGATGATGTATGACTCACTCCAACTCACATCAAACTTAGAGTGTCACCCTGGTTTAACTTTTTTTTGCATCCCACTTCAAGACCAAATCTCCTACTTTAAAAGCATATGCTTATGGCTCTCTTATCAAACCACTGCTTAGTTGTTTTTCTGATGTTCTTCTATCATGATTATGGTGAATTACCTTAATTATTCAAGTTTAACCAACTCCATAGTTCTGATTGTTCTTTGGTCTACTCATTCCAACTCTAACGGATTGCACCAGATCCAATGAAGGTAACTCCAGAGATAATGAAAATCCTATCTTCTCTACCATACACAAGGACAAAGTGAGAATTTCCAACTACTCTTTTTGGTGTGATTCTAGATCATCCTAGAGAGAGCATTTTTTTATCTTGGTGTGCCATTGTCCTTTGATTGAACTCCATTATATTTTTAATGATTTTGATCAAGTTCTTGTTAGTAGACTCCACCAATCCATTACCTTGAGAGTAGTAATTAAAAAGAAGTTTTCAATTATACTCCATGTTTAAGAGCTCAATTAGAGATTTTAAATCCTAATAAGGATTTTGCATTATCAAAAATAATGGTTTGAGAAAAACCAAACCTTATAACAGTGTCATAAAAAAAGTCAAGGATAGTTGATTCAATAACTTTCTTGAGTCCCACAGCCTTCCATCCACTTGGTAAAGTAACCAGTTGTTGTCAAGACCCATTTATGAACTGCACTTAACACGATATTAATCATTCCAATAAAGTTAAGTCCCCATTGAGAAAAGGGTTCATCTTCTTGAATGGGAAGAAGTGGGAGGGACACCATCTTCTTTTTTCTAGTGAAGAGAGCACATTCCTTGCATCTTCTGACCAATTGATGAGAATCCACGAACAATGTGGCCCGAAAGTATCCAACCTTTAGAATTTTCATTGTTGTGGCTTTGGCTAAGAAGTGCCCGCCTAAGAAACCATTGTGAAATTCCACCAAAACCTTTCTTACTTGTTCACCCTCAATGCACATTAGCAACACCCATCAAGTTTCTTTCTAAAAAGAATCTCGCCAATCAACAGGTAAGGAAAAATGTTTAATCTTAGATGCCTTCTCTTCAGTTTTCTCAAACCAGGAGGATAGGCACCAATAGATAAGAATCTAGACATGTTGCTAATATAATTTTTCGCTATTGTGCAGATCTGCAGCGGGTTGTTCATCTATGTTTTTGATTGCTAATCTAATTGTTCCTATTGTGTGCAAGATCTAGACATGTTGCTAATCTAAATGTTGCTATTGTGCAAATATACAGTGGGTTTGTTCCTCTATGTTTTGATCTGCAACGGGATCAAAATATACCTGTTTAATAATACATAAGATATAATGATAGAAACAAGTGCTAAATGTGACAAGGAAAAAAAGGAAGATGTACTTAGTTGATTAAATGTTCAAGAAGTTGATTGGATGTTCAAGAATTTGATTTGGCAGTGATAGAAGGGTGAAAAAGACTGGAACTGATCTAAAAGTGCTTTGTTTAAGCATATGAGAGTAAAAATTAAATAGGGACAAAACCATTGGATGTATATGTAACAATTTGGATGTTCCGTAATTGTTTAGTGGTTTCGTACAACAAGCTGCTAGCATTTTGTGACTTCTTAGTTGTTTGTTTGTTTGCATGATCACCCTCCCTTGAGTTGGCTACAACTTGGACTCCATTCTTCAATTTTGTCATTTTGTCACTACATTGTTGTTTTATTCTATTACTCATTCTTCAAGGTTCTTGGTTTTGATTAGTTGTTTACTTTGAATGGCCTTTACCCACTTGATCTTTTATCCCATTCTAGACATCTATACCAATTTTCCAGTGATGATGCATTCGTGCACACACACATATAGTACATTGATTTCCAAGGGAAGCCATAGATTATCCGAAACCCTCCCATTTCTTTATTTTTTTCAACTTTCCCCTTTGGTCTTGCTTGATTGACTTATGTTTGTTCATTACAATATTTCAAGAAATTATTAAAAACATTCATAGACTTGAAAATTTTGAAACCAAGTCTTATTTATACTTGGTTTTCCATACGCAGACTCACACATTGTTATATATCATATTCTTAGCATTTCACATATTTATTTTACTACATACATAATTTTGATTATATACATTAGTTCAGATAGAGGTGATACAAGCTAAACATTATCATGGATACACATATGCCTATATAGGGGGACCTTGCATGATTTTTTAGGTTATAGATTTTCACCCTAGTCTATTGATGATGTAGAGCAACCTAAAGTGATTTGACACACCTAAACCTTTCTTATACATTTCATTTGTTCTTTATTATGGATATTGTGTCCTGATTTACTTGATGATAGCATTTTTATTCTTTACTTAATGATAAAATATTTTTCTTATATGTACTTGCATTGTTAGTTCCATATTTAGTGATTATTGATTGCTCCAAGTTTATTGATTATTGACTATGTTGATTACTAAGTATATCATGCTTACTAATTGATTACACATTTATTACGTGCTCCATGTTATTTGAATGATTTTGTGCTTATAATACAAGACATGTTTATCTACTAATATTAGTTATGCCATCGAATCATTGTGTTTGTTGACTCATCGTGTTTTTTGACTCATTGTCTCATCAAGTGTTATCATGTCCTATGAAAGGAACAGTTCTGTCATGTGTTGACATGTCATGTGTCAGATGATCCTCTTGTTATGTCAAGTAATATTTACTTCGTGCTTCTTAATGATGATACTTGTTACAATATTACTTATGCTTGTTTTTGTGATTTATATCACACCTATCTCCTTGCGATGCTTGTGTTACTATGGCTACATTAATGTTTCCATGATCATTATCATGCATTTCCATAATATGTTATATCATGTACTTAATCATTGTACTTTATTGACTATTCATTTCATCTAACTATGTTAACTTATTGTGACTATGATGTGGATGTCATGCCTCATATTTATTTGCTTATAATGTTATATTTATTAGAAGTACATATACAAACCACGTTTCAAACTTTATATAGTTTATCTTTATATACTTAACACACGGTGCATTTAAATACGCCATTTGAGATGAGTGACTTGTAGGCACCATTTTGTTACCTCATCCTACAAGAGGAGCATATTATGGCTTACTTCATAGATTCAAATAAATTTTAGGCAAATATTTGCATACAGTCGGATTCAATTCATATGTCAATTTTACCAAGCTTTTATCAACTTTCACCAAAATTATCACCCACTTTTATGAGAAGGCATAAAAATTACCAAGTTTATACATTTCGATGTTACAAGATATCCCGACCTTAATAGCCCATGCATAGTTGTTCAACCTTAGTCAGCCTTGCAAGTTGTTCTACCTTAGTCACCCTTGTAATTTGTATGACCTTAGTCACCCTTGCAAGTTGTTCAACCTTTAGTAACCCCATTGCATTTATTTGGCCACAATGCACAAGTTCAAAATCTCCAATTTATCAACATCTCTATACTAATGAGATTTTTTAAAATCTCCTTGAAAATACCACCCCTCTAATGAGAAATTTATTGCATAATCTCCTAATAAAAGCCACCTCTCCATATCGAGTGAAGTGACAAAGATTTCAGTGATGCCCAATTGGGTTTCCTCATGCCAAGTTAACAGTTACTTCATTTGGGGCATATACACTCCATGACACACGTCAAGTGGTTACTATTATGGCATCATAGTTTGATATGTTAATTAGGTTTAGTCACTCTTGTGCTAATTTCCTTTCAAATTTCAATAGTCTTCAATTGTTTCAAAATTTCAAGTTTCAAAAGTGTACATCTTTATTGAGCATTAATCTACTTCCAATTTTTATAGATTACAAGTTTAAACATTGGATGAGCATGATTTCCAATTACATTCATTTTATGATTGAGAATTCAAGCTTGTGTTTTCTATATTATCCTTTTAATCTAACATTTATCAATTTTATATTGAAAGGGGGCAATCTATTATACCATAAATTTGGTCAGATGCACTTAGAAACACTACATTTTGTACCTTTAGTGACATTTGATCTATCAATACACATTTGATCTTATTTACATATATTTCCCAATTTTAAACACTCTCTTATCTAGTAGGATGTCCCCATTCCCTAGCTCAACACAATCAAAACCAATCTCGATGCATACAATAATCTTTACGCCGAAGGCGTTCCCCCTATGGGAAAGGCCTTTCCGGTCGTTCATGCAACTGGCCTAATTTTGATGGCCATTTTGACATTTTTCCCACTCGATTAAATTTGATGGGCATCCTAATGGTTACGACGAGCATATTGACGTTTTCACTTTTTTGGGTTGTTTTTAGCAATTTTATTATTTTTAGTTTTTTCCTTTTTAGCACTTGCATATTGAATGCGGGGTATATATATATATATATATATATATATATATATATATATATATTTTGCATGTTGTTTTTGGTTCATCCTTCATGCTAAATGCGAGGTATATATATTTATATATCTTCTACATGTTGTTTTTGGTTCATCCTTCGTTTTAGTGGCACATGCAGTGGATTTTCGTATCATCCTTTGTTTTTACAGCACATGCAGCAAGCCTTCCTTTGTTTTTCCGGCATAGGCATCAAGCCTGGATTTTTGCATTGACTCTTTCTATTTGCAGGTATTGCTTAAGTTTTCCCTTAGCTAATTTATTTTCCTCAAGTTTTGCTATGTTACATATTTGTTTGGAATGTTTGGAATGTTTTGATATTTGTATTATAAAGTACAAAGTTGTTTATTTATAATTTAATGCAATTACTGCGTCTACAAACCTTTTGTTGTTGAAGAAATTGGGTTTACTTTGCTTTCGTCTGCATTTTCTTGGTTTTCCATTGTGGATTGTTAGGGTGAGGTGTTTTTTCGTCTTTGATCTAAGTAAATCATTTAACAAAATGTCAGGAAAGGATATGGTTAGGATGGGTTTTTTTGTGTCATTTTCGTCTTTGGATTCTTTGACAACATGTTTGAAATTGATATGGGAAATTTGGTTTTCCCTTTTGGAAAAATACCGCGGTTTTTAGTCTCTAGTTTTTCTCAACAATTTCCACATGCGATGCTGAGGTGTTTAATCTAGATGCAACTTTCCCCTACTAACAAGATTTTATCATGCAAACTGTTTGTTTTCAAGTGCTCGCCATTATCAAGATTGCTACTTGCTACCCTAATAGTCACTCACATTCTATTGCAGATTTTTTACATGTGTAGTTAATTATATGAACATCTATTTAAGTATTTCTAGGTTTCTGCCTCTATTCATATAATTTAAATACTTTCATAAGACAAAACATTATAAACAACTATGTTCCTCCAATCATTCCATTCACGAGTAATGAATCTCATTTCAGAGGCATTCAAAGCTTCATATTTTGGGAAACATGGTGTAGATCATTGGAATGATAAAGATCTGATGAAAATTACAGGGTTAACAAAGCTCAAAGGATCTTTGAGAAAAATAGGTTATCATAGAAAGCATTTGGCATTTCTTGTATTCGAAGAATATATAAAAGTTTGATTTCTTGATCCAATGTTTTATAGAGAACCTGCCTTCAGAAGAAATATTTATCTTTGATTACCATTTGTTGTTGTTGATTCCTTGCATACTTAAGCAATGGCTAGCTACTGAAATGGGTTTGATTTAAAAAAATTGAAAAATGGAGAAGCCACACAAATTGATGATATTTCTATTTAGGGATAAAAAGGTAGGTTGTTTTTCTAACATGAGTTAGTGACATAAATAATGATCTCGTCTTCATACTAATGTTTTTCATACTAGGCATTATCAGTCCTGGGAGCTTCAAGGAGGGTAGGGGGCCTATAGCCCCTGAGAGTAATGTTTATTTAATTTTAAGTTGTGCTGGTTCTAACCTCATAAACCTTATTTTTTGAATTATATTATTATCACAATTCAATCTATTCATACTATCTCAATTGTAGGTGATCAAATGCATGAAGAGAAGGCAACTTAAAATCACATCAGCATGCCTTTGCCTACTAAAAATCATGTGAGATCTTTACTGCTCCATATACCTGATGCAATTAGAAGTATGTGTCACCTGTCTCTTTTCCTGGAACATTCATACTTAAATTTGGAAGTTAGACACATACCACAAATCAAATAAAAGAAGCACATGCCCTGAGTCAATACTCTATATTTGGCATTATGTCCTGGAAAAGGTTAATTATCATCAGCTTTCTATTAGTGACGAATGTACCTACAACAAAAATTGAGGTGTTTATGCAATAGTTTAACTCTTAATCAAAATCTTATTGTATCTTTGCTTGGTTTCTTAACATGTCTAGATAATGCTAAATAGAAAAATTTAAAAGATATGTATGGGAAGGACATATAACAACAAATAACCAGAGGATAATTAAAACAATTTCTTGGTATAGGGAAGGAAATATCCCATCAAGAGAAATCACAACAGGTCCATCAAGCAATGCCTTTCCATCCTGCATCAAACATGCACATCAAGTTTTAATACCCTTGGGGTACAATTGTCTGTGGTTGGAAAATTGCTTATGGAACAATTATAATCCCCTATCAAAACAACCGCCCCCATGCTATCATCTGACCCTACCTGGCTTGGTTATTATCTTCCATAGATGACTCGCCACTCCCTACAACAGTAGAAAATGACTTATGAATATGATATGTAGTAAAAATTTGAACATTCTTAGAAATATCTATGTTTCAAAATATTCTTTAGGTAACTATCTAGCAGTGTAGAAGTACAATAAATCCAAGGAGTATGTAAACAATCATGAGGCATCTGTGCTAGCGGAGCTCAGGAAAAAGGGTTTCAACCCTTCTTATCTTTTTTTTCAAGGTGGGTTGTATTAAATTTGCTATTGTTTTTTGATCTTTTAACTCAACGATCATTAGATTTTGTTTAGGTTCATAGAGTGTCTTTAAGATTTTTATGGACGGATTCAATTGCTTCAAACAGGTTTTTGAGAAACTTGGACCAAGCCTATATTCCTATCTACAAAAAAATAACTATCGCCCATTTGCCATTGATCTTGTTCGTGAGATCGGAAAACAACTTCTGGAATGAATATAATATGTGTAGGCAACAATTGCATTTAATGTTATTTGGTTTTCTAATGGATTGTCTACTTATGATTTTTTAATAGATTTATTTCCCCTAATCTTGCCAATGATCTGTGGAAGATTTTCATGATCTGAAACTAATCCATCTGCTAAGCATCATCTACTGAGCTCAATAACTATTACCAAATTCATATTAATCAAAACCACCACATATCATATTAAGCTATGCCTCATATCACATGGAGGGCCATCCTACTAAACAGGGAAAACATGGAGTCCCAAAGAAACCATGGATAATGGTCCCCACCTTTAAATTTTGATGGTGTTACCAAATTCAAGTGCTGCTAGTAGATGGAGATAGTGTTATTTGTAATTCTACATAAAATACGATATGTTGTTAACCCATTGCAACAAATCTACAAATGACATTGCAGTTATAGAACCTTTATCACAGGGACGATGGTTTCTCTTGTCAAAAAAGTTCTACAAAGTTAATAGTAGATATTATTTATGAAATCATGTGAGTTGACACTGTTGGTGTGAAATCACAACACCCCTGAATGTCTAAAACTCAATGGGTTGAGACTCTTAGTGTGATTGCATAACATGGAGCTTCTCTCAAAGTGTGGGACTTTGTAATCGAAAGAGCTCTTCGGATGAAGGCCGGTTCCTATCCCTCTATTCAGGTGCACACATACAATTACAGAGGATCTACTCTAAAAGCTATTGTAACTTGCCAGGGAGACAGGGTTAAGAAGATGCAAGAAAATAAACCTAAGCTAACGAAGGTGACGCACCAAAGGAATGCTAAACACTTGTTTTGCATTTAAACACAAACCATAAAAATGTAATACAACCACCAATGCATAGATAACCAATACTGTAATGAGAGATCAGGAAGGATACAATGAACACAAGAAAGGGTTGAAAATCATCCACATACATGTATTGTTGCTCCAAAAGTTGATACAGTACACTATAATGGCCAAAAGGCATAAGCTTGCATTACAATTTTAATGGGACGTTTGAACTCCACGAATTCATCTGCAAACTAGAGAAGAAGGGAGGGTGCAAATCCAGAATGTCTAACCCTTGAAAAAATTCCCCTCCTGGCAATATATAGGAAGAAAAGAGTGGGAGAGAATAATTCGACATCTACCCCAACCACCTCAAAACTGCATTCAATTTACCTTATTATGGCAGTAGGTGAGGAACCATGGGAAACCCTAAAAATGGTGAACTGTATTTTTTTGAGTTGAGTGAATTTCCCATTTTCACCCACCTAACCTCACCAACATTAATGTTTCAGGATTCCATGGCATAGAGGATGTCTAGAGCTTTCCAACGATATAAAAATTGTTGAATTCTAAGCCCTGGATCAAAAGTTATGCCCATTTGAAATTTTGCATTAAATCTGTACGGGAGATGGCGAAAATGCAAGCTTTGCAAAACGGACCTGCGGGCCCAAAACTGTAAACTCCACCTTTTGCAAAAAAATGCAAAAATTACAAAACATCCCGCAGCCCCGCAGGCCCAAAATTTCATTTTGGGCGAAAAACCCTAGGTTCAAAATTCACTTTTGCCATAAAATCCTCCACGGCCCCGCAACTTCGCAACTTTCCATTTGGCAGAAATACTTCACCAGGACCACGGGCCCGGAATTTCATTTTGTGCCATTTGTGAAAAATGCAAAAGTGTAAAAATCACCTCCCAAGTCTACAAGCCCATAACCTCTCATTTTTCCATTTGGCAAAAAACCTCTTGTGGGCCCGTAACTTCAAACTGTGCTTTTCGCAAAAAAATGCAAAAGTGCAAAACACTTCCGCCGACCTGCAACTCCACAATTTTCACATTTGGAAAAATTTCTCCCCAAGGGCCACGGCCCCGAAATTGTGCACTTGGAAAAAATCTTCTTTAGGCCCACAAGTCCGCCATTTTCGCACCGTTGACTGGGCCGCTTGGGCCGTTGACCTCCACCTTTACCAATTTGTATTGAACTGACTACTTAGCTTACGAAAAAATCAGATTTTTGCATCCCACATGTCCTTGTCTGCTAGATGTCCCATAGACCACGCGGAACAAAAAATTCCACTTTTTCTGATTTCCTTTACTTACGGTGATTTCGGGTTTGCGCGTCTCGGCTGTCTCGATTGAACTTGTGCTACCTGGGACATATTTTTCTGCTTTTTCTGCATTTATCCCCATCCTTAGCATTTCGGCCCTGAATTTGGTACGACAAACCTTGGTACAACCTGCACTGGTTCCATCTGCATCCCTCATACCCGATTTGCATTAAAATCTGCTTGTGACTTCATTTCTTCAGATTTTTCAAGTTTTTACTAACTCCTTGGATATTTTTTGGACGAGAGAGTTAGAGAAAAAGAGAGAGGTACCTAAAAATCCAAAATTTTGCCTTCGAGCCATTTCCACTTGCTCAGCGTGAAGAAATAATGCAAGTGATCCAAATTACCTTGAGGGGTGAATTTAGGACAACAATTTTGGCGACTCAGCGGGGTTACCTACCTACTAGGTGAAATGATCAGTGGCCTTGAAGCATCCATTGGGCATGGAGTCATGAATGATAGCCTGATACTAATCTTGCACCTGAAACCTCTCCCTGACTGCTGGCACACTACTGATCCTAAACCTGCCCCGCTGCCTGTACTCTCAATTTTGATGAGAAAATCTTAAAGATGAGATTTGTGAGAGTAGATAATTGTCTGGACTTTGAGCTTTTCACTTGTCTTGAAACAAACTGTTACAACATTCACCTGGAGGCACACTGAACTGCATATCAATACAAACTAGGAGAAACAAAACCTATGCCAAAGCATTTAGGGAAATTGAAACCTAAACTACAACAAGACAATGTGCATACACACTTAGAGGAATTGAAAACCTAGGCTAATATTTACAAGGGTGAAACCTTTCTCTTTTCAGTAGCAATGTTTAAGGTGGATTTCGTTAACCGGAATCGTAATTTCTTCTCCATCTAGTGTAGACAATTGAAAGGCATTGCTATTTTTACATCACGTGACCATGTAGGGGCCACTCCAAATGACATCAAACTTGGAATGCCTACTAGGTTTTTCCCGATTTGTATCCCACTTTAGAAATAAGTCTCCGTCCTTAAAGGTCCTTGTTCTTACTTTCTTATCAAACCATATTTTGACTAAAGCCTTGTCTCTCTGATTTCTTCTAATTCCATCAGCTCTACATACCTAGCCTCCATTGGTTCAAACTTAGATAAATCCAACTGCTTCATTAGCTCCAATGTAGGTAGTTCCAATGATATAAGAAACAATGCCTCCTTCCCATAGACCTACTTGTAAGGGGAATTACCTGTTGACCTCTTTGGTGTGATCCTATCATCCCATAATGCCGACTTTAGCCTGGTATGCCATGT
The DNA here is from genome assembly GCA_019776745.2 of Taxus chinensis. Classification (NCBI taxonomy): domain Eukaryota; kingdom Viridiplantae; phylum Streptophyta; class Pinopsida; order Cupressales; family Taxaceae; genus Taxus; species Taxus chinensis. The sequence goes on along the minus strand of CM034152.1, from coordinate 624,141,556 downwards.
CCTTTGGTTTTCATCCACAGTTCTTCTGATGATTCTTAGCAAATTCTTGTTTGTAGAATCTGCTTGCCCATTTCCCTATGGGTAATAGTTTGAAGAGGTGATCAAGTAGATTCCATTCTTGACAACCCATCCTGTGATCTTAAAAGCCTATGAACGCCAAAGCATTGTCTGATATAATAGTGGCTGGTACACCAAATCTAGTTACTATTCCTTCATAGAAGTCTAGTAAACTAGACTCGTTTGCTTCTTTGAGTGCTACTTCCTCGGTCCACTTGGTGAAATAGTCTGTTGTTGTCAGAATCCACTTGTGGCCTTGGATTGAATTTGGATTGATGACCCAATGAAGTCTAACCCCCATTTCATGAATGAATGGTCAACTAAAACTGGGTGCAATGGAAGTGTAGCAAATTTTTCTTTACCTGTGAAGAATGCACATTTCTTGCACTTCTTGATCCATGTATAGAAATCACTGAACACGGTGGGCCAATAATAACCCAATTTAATTATTTTGAGGATTGTTACCCATGGGGAAAAATTGCCTCTGGCTTCTCCATCGTGAAACTCTTGTAACACCCTCTCAATTTGACTTGTCCCAATGCACCTCAATAGAACTCCATAGATGTCTTTCTTGAACAAAACACCATCGACAAAAAAATATGGAATGACTTGTAATATGAAGTATCTCCTCTTTGCTTTGCTCGTTTCTGGAGGGCATGGGCCTGTTTGTAGGAAGTGCATCATATTCTGAGTCCAAAAAGGAGTGGGAAAGTTTTCACTTTCTTGCTCCTGACTATCCTGTAACACCAAAACAACTTGAGGCTAACTGTTCACATAATCCCTTTCCACGGACCAGCTTAGTGACCTTAATTTCAATGTCATATTCCATGACATGAGTGATCCATCCTGCACGTTTCTCATTCAGATCTTTGTTCAAAAGGAAGTTCTTGACTCCTGCATGAGAGACCAACAACTAAATCTTGTTATTTGAGACTAGGTGCTTGAATTTCTTTAAGATCTTGATCACTGCAAAGACATGATTTTTAATGAAGCAGTATCTCACTTCATAGTCCTCCAAACATTGGCTGAAGAAGGATACCGGCTGCTCGGAACCCTCTTTGTTCTGTTGCATTAGAATTACAGAAATTGTGTCCCCACCACCAAAGGCATATAGTATGAAATCTTTGGAGAAGTCTAGATTGACGAGAGTTGGAGCTTGGGATATAGCCTCTTTTATTGCCTCAAAATTTTCCTTGCCTTCAGTTGTCCACTTAAATGCCGTGCTCTTCTTTAACATCAGTGTTATTGGTTTGACAAGAGCGACGAAATTTGGAACAAACCTGCAGAAAATTTTTATCCTTCCTAAGAATCTTTGAAAAGCCTTCTTATGACTTGGCAATGGAAATGCTCTAATTGCTTCAAATCTCTTTGGGTCAATCGTCAATCCCTCATTTGAAACAATATGGCCTAGAAGATTGCTTTCATGAGCCAAAAATATGCATATTTTGGGATTCACTGATACCCCAAATCTTCGACACCTTTGAAATACCTGTCTCAGATGAAAGAGGTGATTTTCTACATTTTTTGAGAACACAGTGATATCATCAAGATATATCAGTAATATTTTGTTGATCAACTCCTTGAATGCCATATCCATTTCCCTTTGGAAAGTGGCTCTAGTGTTTAATAGCCCAAATGGCATCTTCCTGTAGGCATAGGTGCCCCAATTGGTGCTGAAAACTATCTTGAATTGATCATCTTATTTCACCATTATTTGATTGTACCTTGAATATCCATCTAAGAGAGAGAATCTCTCCAAACCAGATACCACTTGCAATATTTTCTCCATTGAAGGGAGTGGGTGGTGGTCTTTGAAAGATGCCCTATTCAAGTCTTGGAAGTCCACGCACAACCTGATTTCTCCATTCTTTTTCCTGACTGGTACCAATTTTGTAACCCAACTTGAATGCTTGATTGGAAATATAATACTTGCCTCTATTAGCTTGTTTAGCTCTTTCTTCATCAGAGGCTCAATGTGTGGGTTGACTGGTCTTTGCCTCTGCTTGATGGGTTTAGCATGTGGATCCAGTTCAATTTTATGTTGTGCCAACTTCATATTGAATCCTCTCAAGTCTTCATAGCTCCAAGTGAAGACATCTGGAAACTCTTAACAAAGTTGTATGAAATCATATCTTTCTTTCTCGGTGGCCACTTTGCCAATTTGAAGTGTTTTGCCTTCTCCAACTAGAATTGGCTCTGAATCTTCTCCTTTGACTTGTATATTAGTCTTCTCTTTACGAAACTGGTCATTAGGATTGAAGATAGATTCGAATGTTACTAAACCTTTGGGAAACTTGTTTGTTTGCAGCTATACTACTTGATCCCCATACTGCTGCTCTAATTTATCTTGATTCCTAGAATTCAGCCTCCTCTTGCAAGAAATTAACGATATGTTGATCATCCTCAAACACCTGCCAACTGGTGTTATTGTCTAGAACTGCTGGCCTTACAATCACATGGACATGTGGCTGTGTTTTGTCTCTTTTGATGTTATCCACCACATCAAAAGTTTCTCCAACTGTTGCGAGTCTATCCACAACTTCATTTTCCTTCCTGGGTATAGACACAATGTTGAAAGTTTCAAAGTCCTCAATTAGATCCCATACCCTATTTTTGTAGCTCGTGAGTAGGTCATTCTTTTCGGAATGTTGTCCTCTGACTTGATTCACAATCAGCTCAGTATACCCGAATACCTGCAAATTCTTTATGCCTCTTTTCCTGGACCAATGGAGTCTATGAATCAAAGCCTCATATTCAGCTGTGTTGTTTGAGCATGTAAACTGAAATCTGAAAGCTGAATAATACCTGATGTTTTGTGGTGAAATGAGCATAGCTCCTCCTCCTGCACCTTGTCTACTTTTTGAGCCATCAAAAAAAGTTGTCAGACCTCATTGTCATCCTTATCTTTCTGCTTAGTGATGTTAGGAATGGGTGAATTTTCTTCGTGTACAAAATACACACCCATTCCAGATTCTTAAATTTCCTTGTATGGGTCAAATTCATACCTTTTGTTTTCCCACTCCTCTAGAGTCAGATCTGGAATACCCTCAACCTTAGTACTGGTTTCTAGATCATTTGAACACTCTTATTGATCAAAGGCTGATAAATTTACATTGATAGGACTTGGCACATGAGGCTCAATGTGAAAGCTTGCAATTGGTTCTGATCTGACTGTTGCTTTGGCTCCATACCTTGTTCTAAAAAGCATGTGTGACCAATCTGCAGATAGATACCTGACAATTTTGGCTGTGAAATCCCTTGAAAAACATAGCACAAAGAGTGGTGGGAGGTCAATTATAGATACATCTTGCAAGACTGTGACATTTGGACATGCATGTAGTGTGAGACTTAAACCTTTGATGATCCCAACCATTCCTACTGATGTCCCATCGAGTTGCACTACTCCCTTCAACACTGGCTCATACTTTAGCCCCAATTGATATACTATTTGCTTTGGCATGACTGAGCTACTTTATCCTAAATCGATCATACAATTATGTACCAAATTGTCTCCAATGATCAATGAGATGTAGAATGGTGGGGGATTCAAAATTTCTGTGCAACTCTTTACTTGGGGTTTCTTCAATTAACTTATTCAGTTTCTAATTGTTACACTCACAACCATTGTATTAGTTTCTAAATGGTTTTGTTTTTCTGTCTGCAAATTCTTTAATCAAGGTGAAACCCATATTATAAAAAAATTGATACACATGTTTGACTCTATCTAGCAATCATTTTTGGCATGTTTGGCATTTGGAATGGCCATTATTTATACCTTCCTTCATCCACAAGATCGTCCTCTGGATTTCGATTTTCATTGATAATATCTTTACTTTCTGATGTTCATCATACCACTTATCATTATGATCATACATAGGTTTGTTCAACCCTACTTTTCCTCTTTGAATTAGAGGTCTATACATATTATATAACAAATGTAATTCAACAATGAAGATGCATTTGCTAATTTCAAGTTCTAGCATTAGGAGTATTCATTATTTTGGCCTTATGAAACTTGCTTATTAGTTCACATGCCATATTAGACGAATTAGTGATATAATTGATATCTTTTCCCATAAGCCTTAAACCCAACTAATTTCCAAGGTTGAATCCCTTTCTATTTGTATCTCCTTGTTTATATTTAGAATCCATAGTTTCTTACCTTGGGTTAGAACTTGAAGTTGTGTTTCATTATTAGAGGAAGTTCTTATTTCTTTTCTAAACATAATGGAAATTTGTCTTTAAATATGGTTCATTGCACTCCTCTTCCTAGCTAGTGCTGGGTTGGATTTAGAGACTCCAATTTTTAAAAGATTATATTATGTTTTTAGGCATCCTATTGGTTTTTTTGGGTTCATGATACGGTATATGTTATTTTTATGGAAACCATATTGATTATCTTATGGAGTCATTTTTAACTTTAAATATCCAATGGCCGATGTCGAGCACTGGTTAACAAAATGCTTATAAATAAACAATTATCTGTAGTCGATAAAAAATGGCGCACATACCAACACTTGGAGCAAGAAGAAAGGAGGATTCAAAAATACTATCACTCAACCAAAATAACCTATCGTAAACACTACTCTCTACTTTGATAGTAACTCCACTACTACTTTACTCAGCACTTCTTGTGTTAAATGTATTCATGTTTATTGCAAATAAAATTGGCCGCAAAAGGCTACCAATCATGATATAAAATTTGCAAATGTATGGAGGTCTTCATGTATTCATGCTTAGTTCAGAACTCATGATATACGATTTGCAAATGTATATGTACAAATTTGTAACAAATCTACCACTCCTGATATAAAATCTGCACATGTATGGGAGTCTTCATGTATCCATGTTTAGTTCAAATAAAATAGTCTGCAAATTGCTACCACTCATGATATAAGATTTGCAAATGTATATGTACGAATTTGTAACAAATTTGAAATGTAGATATATAAATTTTAAATGTAATGCTTCATCTGTATTCATACACTTACAAAATCAATCACACCCCTTTTCAAAATCAACTACAAAAGTAATAACTATCCCTCTAAATTAAATAACATATTTGTAAACAATCGATGTAACCTAAAACTTACACAATTTTAACCCAAAACATTACAAACCACATCAACTACAAAAGTAATTAATGTGTCCCCTCCAAATCAAAAAGATTACTGCAAAAGTAATTAATGTGTCCCTCTAAATCAAATAACTTATACTGTTTAACGTTCACATTGCATTTTACACGTGCGATTTTCTAGTCTTACACCTCTCACAAATATCTCTCCATTTAAAGGTTTAATTTTTATCACCTCAAGACAAATTTGGACCCAAATTTATACACTTGCTACGAACATGTCCATATTTCCAATGTCCATCTTTTCAAATGGGTAACTCATCTTAGTCATCCAAGGTGTAATATTAGGATTAGTTGACCGGAAAAAACTAACAAAATGTCTTCTATAAATACAAATGTACCCTAATCCATTTCGTCCATCTTGTCATCGCTTGATTCCTTGGAGAATTATAAAGAGCATATATGCTTTCAAAATTTTCCAAGAGTAGTCATAGATCAACCAAGAACATAATTATAACACATACAAGGTTTCAAAGTGCATGTTGTTAACTGTTAAAGAAAAAAAAAGGATTCATTACAAGTTACATATTCTATGTGTTAATTACATTAGAACTGTGGAAGAAAAATGTGTGGTTGGATTTTGTTGAGTATGGAGCTAAATTACTCTTGCTTTAGCATGAAATTTGAACTTGCTTGTAGTTGACAGCAACTAACATCGGTCAGGGCAAGTTGGAACTGGCGACGGTTGGGTAGAACCGACATCGGTTACCTATGTAACGAGCGTTTATTTAACTCTCGGGTTTTATTTCCATTTTTAGCATTGGAATAGATTTAATGAATGTAATTACATGGCTAAGTGCCATAAAGTCTAAAACGACTATTTAAAGCATAAAGCTAGGGTTTAGAAGTAGAGGATTGATCATAATTACAAGATAATTGTGTGAGAGAGAATTCTTGGTGAAGAAGGAAAAAGCTTGAAGGAAGACAATAATGAACATTTGAGAGGTGTGGAAGATTGTAAATCTTCATTGTATATCTTATTAAAGCTTTGGATAATAGATTGGCTTGTTTCTTGGTGGACATAGCCCACATTGGGTGAACTGCGTTAAATATGGTGTTGATTTATGTCTCTTGAATTGTATATTTCTTCTGGTAGAATATCTGTTTTTATTTGCATGTATGCTTAGATCTGATATATTATTTATACAACCGGTGTGCTAACCCCAACAACTAGTATCAGAGCTTTGTTTGAGGGTTTTGTGTGTTGAAATATTTGCTCACAGAGGGTTTTTTGATTAAGTGGGAGCTACAACAATGGTAGAAGAAAATAAATACAAGGTAGAGAAATTTGATTGCCAAAATTATCAATTATGGATGATGTAGATTGAGGATTATTTGTATAAAAGAGATTTGTACTTACCGTTGGACGAGAAGTCTAGACCTATGAAGATGATTGATGAAGAATGGAAGATTCTTGACAGAAAGGATTTGGGATCTATAAGATTGAGTCTGGTAGCATCCGTGGCTTCCAATAGAACAAAAGTGACTTCTACGGTAGAGTTAATGGAATCTCTTGCTAATTTATATGAAAAACCTACTGCTTCGAATAAAGTTTATTTGATGAAGAAACTATTTAGTTCTAAGATGCATGAATGTGAATCTGCATCCAGTCATTTGAATGATTTCAGATCAATAGTAAATCAATTAAAATCGGTTGCAATACCATTTGATGATGAAGTGAAAGCACTTTTATTCTTGTGTTCTTTGCCTGATAGTTGGGATAACTTGGTAATTCTTGTTAGTAATACATCATCTGCTAATAATGTTTTGAATTTTGATGATGTGGTTAGTATAATATTGAATGAAGAAATTCATAGGAAGAGTACAGAGGAATCATTATCTGGGAATGCTTTGAATGTAGAAAGCAGGGGCAAGCAGAAGAAGAGATCTAAGAGTAAGAGTAATGGGAAATCAAAGTCAAGGGATAGCAGATCTAAATCCAAAGGTAGAGGAATTACTTGTTGGAAATGTGGAAAGAAAGGACATGCAAAGAAAGATTGTTGGTCAAAAGATAAAGAGAATTAACAACTAGACAAAGGTAAAGAGGTAAATCTTGAATCTAACAAGGCTTTCAATGATTATTGTTCAGTGAATGGGATGAGTAGAGAAAGAACGGTTCTAAGAACACCACAGGAAAATGGTGTTACAGAGAGAATGAACAGGACAATCATGGAACATGCTAGAAGTATGAGGATACATTCTAGATTACCCTTACAGTTTTGGGCATAAGCAGTTGATACAGCGGTTTATTTGATTAACCATGGTCCTTCAAGCTCACTAGATGGAGGAATATTAGAGGAAGCTTAGACCTGGAAAAGATATAGATCTTTCTTTTCTTAAAGTTTTTGGTTCAGAAGCTTTTGTGCATATTGATAAGGAAAATAGGAAAAAGTTGGATGCAAAATCTAAGAGATGCACTTTTATTGGTTATGGATCTAGTGATTTCGGATTCCATTTTTGGGATTTAGGGAATTCTAAGATTTTTAGGAGTCGTGATGTTGAATGGAATGAAAAGAGAATGTACAAGGATCAAATTTTGGTACCCAAGGAAGAACAAATTGAGAATTTTATGGATAAAAATGAACTCTCGGATTTAAAATAAATACCGACAAGGTTACACAATAACCGGTGTTGGTTGACCCATGATCGACATCAGTCAAAGAACCGGTATTTATAGAATATCCAAAATGACATCGGTTAGTAGAATCGGACATCGGTTATAAGTTAACTGGTGTCGGTCACTGATAGATTTGGATACAAATGTCCAGGAGGTCCAGAATGAGCCTCCGGTACCCCAAAATCCTATGTGAGAAGGTCACAAAGGGTAATTAAACCTCCAGAAAGATTTACACCTTCTCTATTTTATTTATTATTGACTGATAATGGTGAACCAAAAAGTTTTGAAGAAGCAATGCAGGATAAGACCCACGTGCAGTGGGAACATAACATGGATGAGGAGATGGACTCCTTGGAATAGAACCAGACTTGAGGATTTGGTTAAGTTGCCAGTAGGTAAGAGGACATTGCAGAACAAGTGAGGTTTATAAGATCAAGGAAGAAGAGGGTGGACATAAAAGGTACAAGGCAAGACTCGTAGTAAAGGGATTCACACAGAAAGCATGTATTGAATTTGGTGAGATATTTTCTCCTGTTGTTAAGATGACTTCTATTCGTACTGTATTGAGTTTAGTTGCAGTAGAGGATTTGCATTTAGAGAAACTAGATGTGAAGATGGATTTCCTTCATGGTGATTTGGATGAAGAGATTTATATGCAACAACTGCTTGGATATGAAGTCAAGGGTAAGGAGAAATTAGTGTGCAGGTTGAAAAAGAGCCTATATGGGCTCAAGCAAGCTCCAAGGTAATGGTACATGAGGTTTGATAGTTTTATGCATGAGCATGGTTACTTGAGATGTGAATCTGACTATTGTGTTTATTTCAAGAAGCTTGGAAATGGGAGCTATATTATTTTGTTACTGTATGTGGATGATATGCTTATTGCAAGATCTAGTATGTAGGACATTGGTGAGCTTAAGGGAAAGCTAGCTCACACATTTGCTATGAAGGATTTAGGATCTGCAAAAAGAATCCTTGGCATGCAAATACACATAGACATGAAGAACAAGAAATTTTATTTGTCTCAGGAAGATTATATCTATAGGGTGTTATAAAGGTTCAAGATGCAGAATGTAAAACCTGTTAGTTACACCTATGGCTGGAAACTTCAAATTGAGCAAAGATCAATGTCCTACATCACAAGAGGAGGTAAAATACATGACATAATGTGCCATACGCTTCAGCAGTTGGAAGTCTCATGTATGCTATGGTTTGTACTAGACCAGACATTGCACAAGTAGTGGGAGTTGTGAGTAGATATATGGCCAATCCAGGTAAAGAGCATTAGAAAGTAGTCTAATGGATACTCAGGTATTTGAGAGGGACATCTAGCATGTAGTTATGCTATAGAGGTTCATATATTTCATTATGTGACTATGTTGATTCAGATATGACTGGAGATCTAGATGGTAGAGAGGAGCACTACTGGATATATTTTCACAGTAGGTGGGATGACAGTTAGTTGGATTTCAAGATTGCAGAAGGTTGTGGCTTTGTCTACTACAGAGGCAAAGTATGTTGCAGCTACAAAGGCTAGCAAGGAGATGATATGGATGAGTAGGTTCATGGAAGAGTTGGGAAAGGAGCAAGATGATTGTAAATTGTTCAGTGACAGTCATAGTGCAATTCATTTGGCAAAGAACTCAATGTTTCATTCGAGAATGAAACACATTTAGTTGAGGTATCACTTCATACAATAGGTATTGGAGGATGGATAGTTGAATCTGGAAAAGATTCATATGAGTAAGAACCCTGCGGATATATGCTAACAAAGCCGTTAGCAAAGGAGAAGTTGGAGCTACACTCCACTTTTGTTGGTCTTCGAGTTTGAGACTTGAGGAGGAAGAAACAAAGCTAAGGAAAGATCCAAGAATGATGTTGTACAGGTATGGTGTAGTAATTAATCTCCAAGTGGGAGATTGTTGAGTTGTGGAGCTCAATTAATTCAGCTTTAGCATGCAATGGAAACTTGCTAAAATACAGTAACCGACATCAGTTAAGGGGGAACACATCAGTCAGGCAGTTTGACCGACATCGGTTAGGGCAAGTAGGAACCTGCGACGGTTAAGGCTAACCGGCATCAGTTACCTGTGCGAGATGTTTTATTTAACTCTCGGGTATTAAATCTATTTTTAGCATTAAATAGATTTATTGAATTGTAATTGCATGGCTAAGTGCCCTAAGTCTAAAACGACTATATAAGCATAAAGATAGGGTTTAGAAGTATGATGATTGAATCATAATTACAAGATAATTATGTGAGAGAGAATTCTTGGTGAAGAAGAAGAAAAATCTTGAAGGAAGAAAGTATTGAACATCTGAGAGGTGTGGAAGATTGTAAATATTCATTGTATATCTTGTCAAAGCTTTGGATAATAGATTGGCTTGTTTCTTGGTGGACGTAGCCCACACTGGGTGAACCACGTTAAATCTGGTGTTGATTTATATCTCTTGTTTTTTATATTTCTTCTGGTAGAATATCCGCTTTTATTTACATGTATGCTTAGATCTGATATATTATCTATACAACCGGTGTGCTAACCCCAACAGATTTCTTTTCAGATTAGTACTGGTACATAGGTAACAAAAGATATATTATTTCCTCTTTTTTCCTCTTGTTGTTCTACCTCAAAATGTATACCTATTTTCTAAAGTAAATCATGTAGAAGTTAGGTTTTTGCCACAAGATGAGAAATTACTGAAACTTTCTCTTAGATCTTATCTTGTCTTGTTGTCAATTGAATTTTTTCTTCTATATCTATGTGTTGAAACTTTGATTAATGGTTATATATATGATTTTCTACAAAATATTAAGTCCCAGGATCCTTTGAATCTTCCTACCCCTTTCGTACTCTCTCATCGAATTCCTTTTGAATCAAACTTTTATAGCACAGTGGACATGTCCCTATTGGATCCCTATACCATTATGCCACCCATAATTTCAATTGAGACACATTTGCATAATAAATGGAAATGCACCATTCAAGCAGAGGGACCTTGATGTCTCACATTTTCAACTACCTCACCAACATTTAAACAAAATGTTATTTCTAAATTATTTATTGGTGCCCAATGGGGAAAATTTGGCATTTCCATGAACCCAAAATCATGATCACAAAATCTATGATGAGAACATTCCAACTATTAAAAAAATTGTTAATTGAAAATATTCAAACATGAGTTATTGACTATCCCTTACTTAAAACCCATTTCTGAATCCCTTGATTGATCCCATATTCTTTTGATAGTTTCCTTTCATGCTTATGGTGTAATATTAATCCAAATTTAGTGGACAAAGATATTAACAAGGCTCCTTAGGTTGAGAGGGGTTATTGATCTCGTTTTCAAGGCTTTACAAAACCCACTTGAAAAGGTCAGAAATGTCATACTATTTATCTCAATCTTCATGCCACCATATGATTATTCAAGTGGTTGACCTAATAATCCTATCCAAACGTTGTCTTATACTTGTGAATCCTCAAGTTTTTCCTGGATTTCCACCCACCATTGAACATAATTCCCTAATGAAGGACAACTTTTATCAAAAAAGAATTGGGATAAAAATTTGTAGAAGAAAAAGATGATTTGGAATAAATAATGGATATAACAATTGGAAAGACTCCCTGGAATATGTCGTGTCATATGTTTGGTCTGCTGGAATATTGAGTCAACTTGCTATTGCTTCCTCTTCATGATAGTTGATCCCCCTAATGAATTCCTGTAAGATCAATGCCAATCCTACGTTAAAAAGTGATGGCAAAACTTCCTGGGGAAAACAAGGTATTCCATTACCACCATCATGCCAAGGATTCTTGTAATAAAACCTTCAAGATGTGGTTGTGATCCCATTGTTCATGGATTCTCTTAATACTAAGGGGTGCATGACTCTTACCTCCTACCAACTGCAATCCATGCATTGCTGAGATAACTATTCAAGACTACCCTTTAAAATAAAATTCAAATAGTTAGAAGGTTGTCAAGACCTTTAGTCCAACTAGCTCAAATTCTTTCATGAATCAAACATCTTGAAACTTTGTAGCTTTTATAAGGAAATTGATAGCTTTTGAAGTTGTGCCCTTCGATGACTATTAAAAATATCTTCTTGACATTTCCCATCCTACCTTTCAGATATGGTCTTTCCTACCAGACTTCTACCCCCATTAGGATTTTGAATAAAAAACTCATTTGTTTGAAGATTTCTCTCCCTATACTCTTTAAGTCATTTAGAACACTCGTGGGCTAAGGACAATTTATTTCATAGAAACAATCATTGTTGAACATCTATATTGTAGGAATGGTCCCATTTTAGCTAATCATTGAAAGCTCATATTTTTTTTTTGGTAGCTGGATCAAGCCAACATTAATTAGGAAATGCCTCAAACTGCTGCAAAGGGATGCCTTTCTTGAGAGGTTCAAGCCCTCCCAATGCCACAAGTTAGAAAGACTTAATTAGATATCTTGGTATGATAGGTACTGTATTTTTATGTATCTGCTCCTGTTCCATCCTCATTCCATATTATAGTGGTGGTTATTGTTTTTCTTTTTCATATCATTATAAGTGACTTGGTTTCATGTGGTTAGGTATAGCCTTTCCTTCGAATCATATGCCATGGTGTTCTAATATCTTTACTATGACAATTCTTTGACCTGAGTCTAATTCTTGTATTCTTTGTTAGTAATATTCGCGACATTTTAAATTTTACAAAAACGATTTAAAAATGTTATACCCATATTGTAAGTAAATGCCACACTGGATGTGATGTAATTAAGAAGATCATGGAAATATTACTGCAAATCACTAGAATGTACATCTCCCTAGTCAAGGATAAATAGTTTGTAGACTATGGAAGCCTCATATGGGGAAGAGGAAATGAGTATAATGGGGAAGAATATTTGAAGATTGTGGAAGCCTCATAATGTTTTAATGGCTCAACAGGCCTTGAGAGGTTTATTGATCACTGGTTTCAATTTAAGGACTCATTTAGGTCAAGTTGCAGTACATACTGTATTCCTACAATTTTTTCTTCTTTGATGAGATGAGAAATTTGCCCTTCAAAATTATTCTTTTTGCTATAACTTTATGGGGTATTTTGGATCACGAGAGCTTTTAATGGTGCACTCATTTCACTCATTTTTGTCTTTATTAATTTAAGTGAGTTGTGTGGGATTTGAGCCCGTGAAATTATTCTCTGTTTAGCCCATCATTTTTATTGGGTGATTCCTAAATCCAAAAATTAATTATACGGTTTTAGAAAAGGTTAGTGTAAATCTTTGAATTGTAATCAAAATCAGTTTTAACAGCCTTGACTATTTTGAGTTTCATATCTTTATGCAGCAGGACTTTCAACCACTCATGAGGCCACTAGAATTTGCATGGGGGTATTATTTTATGACTCTTTGTTTTTTTTGAAACCTTTTTTGTAAGCATTGTTTGAGAATTTTGAGGAGATGCTAATTGAGAATTTGTAATTAGGCAGTCTTTGGATAAGTACATACAGTTTCAAGTTTGATTAGGAGTTTGTGTAATTTTCTTGTGGGTGGGATTGCATGCATATAATTAGCTCAAGAGGCTCATGAACATTGGTATCCTACCTTTTAATTTTAGTAAATTTGAAGCAAGGTTTTTTGTATATTAATTACATATTGGATTTTGTTGAAATTTTTATGCCCATAAACAAGTCTTCAATTAGATTTGCTAATGTTTTTTTTTCTTTTGACATGACTATAAATGTGAACCAATTTATTGAATCGCAGTTGTTTATTTTAGTAGGTTTTTAGCCCCTTTAGCTCATATTACCTAGGTAATTATTTATCCGTTATTGTAAAGTTATGTCAGTGTGGAAGCAAACCCACTTATGTGTTTCTATATGTTTTTTTTTTTTTAGATATTTAGGGGATATTCTAGGTTGTGTTTTAGTTATTTCCTTGAACATATTTTGGTTGGAGTAGGAACCTGCTCAATTTTTTAATCCTCACCCACTGGTCTTGACTAGTTCTTTGATGACTAGTTCTTTCCATGATTCATGACTTGATCTACGACCTTGACTGGTTCTTAGATTCTTAGATTGTTATTCCTTGCCTATATAAGCAAGGCCCAATATATGTGTTCTTGGCTTGGTACACACCCATTGAAATCCTTAGCCCCTAGTCATGTGAGGGCTTAAAGATTTTGATTCGTACTAGTAGGTGCTTAACTCCAACCCCCTTTCATTTTATTTGTGTGGTGAAGGCAAGAGCATTTTAATATGTTTTAGTGGTAACTAAAATAAATAATAGAGCATAATATTGAAAAGCTTGTAACTTTTGATCGGTAACTCGGTTTTGAGTGTCGGTTTTTACAAAAGTGCTTATTTTTTCATGATCTTTCCATTGGAAATATTTATTTTGAGAATACTAAATTATAAAGTTCTCATTATTATAAAGTGCCAAAATCTGGGGGGGTCTTGTTGCATTGCTTGGTTCTTGCATTTATTTTGGTGATTATTTGAGGATGGCATCTTTATCTACTTCTGCATTAGATCATGTTGAGCCATTAACAACACATAATTACCACACATGGAAACCAAGAATGAAAACAATAATTAAGTGGAAAGGATTATGGGCTTTAACTTCTTCAGAACAACTAGTGTTCACTAGAGAATATGAGAAATTTCAGTACCAGTGCAAATTTGATGAGTGTATGGGTTTGATAGGAACTTATGTAAGTGACAGTATTTTGTTTCATTTGGAAAAATGTGACTCTCCTTTCAAAATATGAGGAGAAATTGGAGGATTTATTTGGTAAGGTGGATCATATGAGAGCCATGCAACTTGAAATTGAGATCACCTCTCTTAATCCTGAAGATTTTCCAACAATTATAGACTATCTTACCAAGTTCAAGCATTTGTTGACACAGTTGAAGGGGAGTGGAAGAGATAAGAAAGATGAAGAGTGTGTTTACTTGATTCTATCCAAGTTGAGAGGACCATTTCAAATATTTCTTCTACCTTTTTCTCTAGCATGGATGCCTTAGGTGACACATTCAAAATTCCTGACTTAGAAACATTTTGTGAAAGACTTACTAGGGAAGAACCCAAATTGTCTCACCTTGAGTCTTCCACCTCTCAAAAGGCATTAGTTGCATCTAATCCTAAGGGTAAGGGAAAACCAAAAAGTAAAACCAAATCCACCCCTTCTCCATCTCAAAATTCTCCTAAACCCAAAGAAAACAACTCTAAACCCAAGAAGTCTTCTAAATCCAATATTAAGTCTAGCCTTTCATGCTCTTTTTGTGGGGGTAGTAATCATGAAGAAAATAGGTGTTATAAGTGAATGCAAGCCTTAGAGAATGGTGTCAAGAAACATAAAATTTCTATCTCCAATCCACCTCCTTCTAATCAGCATGACAAAGCACTTAATGTTGTTGGGAGATCTCAGTCAACACTTGTAGACAATTGGGTTATAGATTCTGGTGCTTCTCATCACATGACTTCTTCCAAGGAGTCTTTTGTTTCTCTAGGTTTGAAATCTACTTCCAAAATTGAGGTTAGAGATTCTTATTTTCTTTCTGTTAAAGGAAAAGGTGATATACAACTTGATGGTGGCAGTATCCAAGATGCACTATATGTTCCTAACATCACTACAAATTTACTTGCTGTATATCAAATTTGTAATTCTGGTCAAGGGAAAACAATGAATTTTACACCACATGGGGTAGAAGTACAAAATTTTTTGGAGCCTAATTCACTTGTTTCTCAGGGTATTGTTGATCATAGTTCTAGACTATATCACTTTGAGGGTTTTGATGACACTTCCTCTATAGGGACAAGATTGGTTTCTCATGTAGATTCAAAGAGTAAGCTTTGGCATGAAAGATTTGGACATCTTAATTACATATATTTGAAGGATTTGAGCACTCATGGTATGGTAGATGGTCTTCCTAGAGTTTCTAGTCTTGAGGGAGTTTACTCTGGCTGTGCATTAGGGAAACAACACCAAGATCCATTTCCTAAGAATTTTTCCAAGAGAGTTTCTTCACCACTTGAGCTTATGCATAGTGACTTGATGATTTTTCCTACCCCCCTTCAATGAAGCTAAGTATGCACTTACGTTTATTGATAATTTCTCGAGGCGTACTTGGGTTTATTTTCTCAAGTACAAAAGTGATGTTTTTTCACACTTCAAAGTCTTCAAGGCTTTGGTCGAGAAAAAATCTTCTAGTTGCATAAAGAACCTTCATACTAATAATGGGGGGGAGTACTTCAGTAATGAGTTTTCTGACTTTTTAGCAACTCAAGACATTATTCACTAGCATTTTGTTCCTCATACTCCACAACAAAATGGCTTAGTAGAAAGAAAGAATAGAAATTTGAAGGAAATGGCTAACTGTATGATGCATTCTAGAGATTTACCTCCTATCTACTGGGCAAAATTAGTTAATTGTGTTAACTACATTTAGAATCACACACCAAATAGAGCACTTGAGTATTTGACTCCATAGGAAGCTTGGTCCAACACTAAGCTAGATGTCTCATTTTTTCGAGTCTTTGGGAGCCATGTTTGGGCCTTTGTGCCAAAGAAGAAAATGAAAGATTTGGATAAGAAGAGAAAACCCTTAATATTTGTAGGGTATTGTGAGGACATGAGAGCTTATTAACTTCTAGATACTGATACTCATGACATTCTTTTTTAAACACATGTTCAGTTTTATGAGCGCTTCACTCCTCATGATTCTTCATCTTCTTCCATGCCTCCTTCTTCATCTCATCTTGAGGATCCTTTCTTTGAGGAGGTTGATGAGGAGGTTATAGATGTCGTTGAGGATCCTATTCCCATTGATGTTGTCACTATGCCTAAGTGGGCTTTGACTATATTTTTTGAGGAAACACCTTTCATAGAGGCTCTTCCACCCACTAGGCATAATCACACACATTCTACAGGTTCTAGAATTTTGTGGCAGGAAGTTTCTGAGGATCCACAGTCTTTTTCAAAGGCTCATGGGATACAAGAGTGGGATGATGCGATGGAAAAAGAGTATTCTTCTTTGATGAAGAATCATACTTGGGATTTGGTAGCTCTTCCTAAAGGAAGAAATATGGTTAGATGTAAGTGGGTATACTGAACCAATTACGCAGCTGATGAGTCCATTGACAAGTATAAGGCTCGTCTTGTTGCAAAAGGTTTTTCACAAGTTGAAGATATTGATTACTTTGAGACTTTTGCACCTGTTGCCAAGATGGATTATGTATGCCTTGTACTTGTTATTGCTGCATCATAGGGGTGGCCTATATACTAGATGGACGTGAAGAGTGCCTTCTTACATGGAGATCTACAAGAGCAAATATACATGGAGCAGCTGACTGGATTTGTTCAATATTCTTCTCTTGTTTGTAGGCTCCGAAGGTCTCTCTAAGGTCTCAAACAAGCCCCTCGGGATTGGTATGAGAAGATGAATTCTTTTTTTCTATCTACTAGTTTTGTTCGTTGCCACTACGATCATACAATGTATCTCCAAAATGTTGGTGAGGATATTGTGATACTTGTATTGTATGTTGATGATTTGTTACTTACTGGAAGCTCTTCTTCCCACATTCCGAGTATTAAGAGGGCTCTTTCTACATAGTTTGACATGACAGATCTTAGGTTATTGCATTATTTCCTTGGTTTGCAGATTTCTTAGACAGATTCACGGATTCATTTGAGTCAGAAAAAGTACACCCTTGATCTTATTTGGCACCTTAATATGGCTAATTGTAAGCCAAGTCCATCTCCTTTTCAGTCTGGGGTTACTCTTACTTCCACATGTACCACACCACTTTGTGATCCTACATTGTATAGGAAATTAGTTGGGAGTCTCATATACTTGACCCATACTCGCCCTGATATTTCATTTGCAGTAGGGCTTGTATCCCAGTTTGCACATTCTCCTCATAGTAGTCACTAGTAGGCTGCTAAAATGATTTTGCGCTATTTGCAGGGCACTTCCCACTTTGGCCTACACTACACTAGGGGTTCTACTCAGTTGGTTGGGTATACATATTCAGATTGGGAAAGTTCTATTGATGATAGGTGTTCCACTTCTGACTATATTTTTTTTTATCTTAGTTCTTCTCCAGTTGATTGGGCATGTAAAAAGTAACAGGTTATTGCACTTTCATCTTCAGAGGCAAAGTACAAGGCAACAGTTACAACGCGTCAACAGATTCTTTGGCTTCGACAGTTATTGACATAGTTTGGATTCCCACAAGATTCATCGACTGTACTTTGGTGTGACAACCAATGTGTAATTCACATTTCTCACAACCCAGTTGAGCACCAATAAACCAAGCATATTGAGATACACATCCACTTCATTCGTCAAAACTTTCAAGACATAGTTCTTTGCTTGGAGTACATTCTGACTCAGCAGCAGGTTGCATACATCTTTATGAAGCCTTTCACATCACCTCGCTACCTTGAGTTGTATGGAATGCTTGGGGTTTCAAAAATTTGTTTATTGGGGGATGTTCGTGAGAACATCTTCCTTCTTCTTCTTTCTCTTTCCTTCTAGTAAGGATTCTTTCCTTCTTTTGGTTCGAGATTTCTTCATGGATATATTGTACATGAGTACCTCATCAGGCCTAGTTTCCGGGACTCATAATGTGGACATGCCACTTCTATTTTGGCCCCTAGCTTCACTTGAGGGGTGTGTTAGAGTAGGTATTTACCTTAGCTCATGTTCACCTAGGTAATTTATTTAACTTTATTGTATTTATCCTCACCCACTTATGTGTGTGGATATTTCTTTTTATTTATTTATACATTAGGGGTATATTATATAGTTGTTAGGTATAGTTCTTTGCTTGATCTATGGTATTAACTAGTTATTTCCTTGATCTATGGTATTGACTAGATCCTTGATGTCTAGTTCTTTCCTAAATCTATGGTCTTGACTAGTTCTTTGATGACTAGCTCTTTCCATGATTTATGGCTTGATCTACGACCTTGACTGGTTCTTAGATTGTTATTCCTTGCCTATATAAGAAAGGACCATTCTCATTGTATTTCATTGAGTTCCATAATAATATATGATATTGCTGCTCTTTTGTTTGCAAAGGTTTTATGAAAAGCTATTTTGGTGAATTGCTTTCATCTTATTGATCATGGTGTTTGATTAGCATCTGTGTTCTTGGTTTGGTACAATCTGGTTATCATTCATTTTAAATATTAATCAATAGTCAATATAGACGGTTACAATACAAAGGGTGGTAAAAAAAATTCGTAACCCAATCTCTATGCCGGAAAAACACATGGCCATGTAAGAATCTCAAATGTTGGATGGATATCCTATTTCATATATTTTCTGACAAGCGAATTAATATGGGAGCTCTCTAGATGACTCACCACCTCTCCCCAATGCTACTTGCATTTTTTCTTCCAGGGAAACCTCCTTAGTGGTATCTCTTTATGAGCTTAAAGTGAGGAAGGTTGAGTATAAGGGTCCTCATGATCATCATTATCTCCCTGAGCTTCATGACGAGTTCTAACTACGGGGATGTGATATTCACAAGTATGTTGGCCAGAAGTAGAGGCATGACCTGGATTCAAAATTTCATCAATGTCATGAAGTGGGCGTTCTACTTCTTCTTATTATTCTTGAACCATGACGGTGAAGAGAGTGGGATAAATTGTAGAAGGAAATTTTGCCCCACATTCTACAACGCGCATAAGAACTTCATGTTTATTGTGAAACAAGAAGTCATCTATTAGGGTGGAGTCAAGTTTACGATCTTCCCGAGGAGAATCCTCCTCACCGCCACTATGATCTACTAGGATGTTGTCATCCAAAATTGAATCTAGATTTGTTCTATTACGGGATCAAAGGACCCTAATCTTCGATGCCCTATCCTTGTTGTAGGATTCATAATAAACTCAGTTTTGCTAAGGTTTATTTAAAAGGACCCTAAGTTAAAACAAAGTTATGTAAATAAACTTCGTTACAAATAATTTCAATCAAAGAATAAAAATATGTCTAAGGAAATGTGTACCTAGGAATCCAATGAATAAGAATGAAATATTAATCAATAAGGCAATCACAAGTAACAAGCGATCTAGGACTTTAAACAATCAAGAATATGATCTATCCACAAGAAAATTTACTCCCTTTGTTTCTCTAAGTATAGTTTCGGCATAAATAGTGACAACCCAATGTCACCACCTAAGTCAAGTTTAAGGAAACAAGACCTAAGTAATAAAAAGGTGTTGACGCAAGCTCCCAACAAGATATACTAAAAGTAAGTTTTGGAAACAAACAAAGTCCAAGTCACGAAAAAGGTGGCCACAAATGCGAGCATCATAACAACACTATTTGGAAATGTAAATCAAACCTTGCAGACAAAGACAAGATTTTTAGTACCAAAATGATGTCACTATAATTCTAACAAAGTAATGCCATTCTCCAAAAGTTAAGCCAATGTTAGGATCAAAAACTAAGTCTAAGTATAGTAAGAATTTGTTATTTATGCAAGTAGCATAACAATACAACTTCAAAACTTAAAATCAAGTTTCCCAAGGAAAATAAGACGTAAGTATCCAATTTGTAGTGATAAGATCCATGCACATGTAACAAATCAAAGGAAGTCAATGATGAGACTACCTAACTAAAATGATAATGTGTCTCAATATGGGTTTGAGACAAAGGGCCTACTAGACATGAAGGCATACCATTCACACTTTCAACACTTACATTCCAGACTTTCAACCTGGTCATGCAAGTAGACTACAAAAGTGGTGGACACAATTATTTCTAGTGGTATCTGCGCATGTTGTTTTCTTTTTTCCCAAAATGGGAAACAAGAATACAAAGGAGTAAAAGCAAGTGGTGATGAATCAAACTAAGTATAACTTTGGCGAAGTTTCACTTTGCCTTAAGGCAAGTGAAAAACTAAGACAAAGTAACACGTAGAAAGTTTCGTGATGAATATCACTAGGCCCTAACTTCAATGGAGTCTCCCCTTGTTTTAATAACAAGGTTTTAACTTCAAAAAAAGTTAGTGCTTCGCGATGGTTCTTTAGGACACAATGTTTTAAGTTGGTCAAGTTAGCTCTAAGATGAAATGGCTTCCTATTTGTTTCTCTCAACTAGGTGTCAAAAATTACCTTTGCAAGTGCAGTTTGCCAAGGAAGTCACACTGATTAAACCTTGGAATATCTCGACTTTACTTTACCCCCTTTGATACAATGATAAATAAATGCATTTAGTTGTACCTCAGTGGGGTCGCGTGAAGATAATTTTGACGTTAAAATATCACAAGTGTAAACTAGACAAGTAGGTAAGTAGAGTGCTTCCCGTTTCATCCAAAAGGTTCCCTCTTGCATGGACTACTTTGGGGTTCCTAGGAGCATCCCTCTTGTTATCTTAAGGCTTATGCCAAAGGGATTTTCTCCTAGTTCAAAGCGGACGAGCTGCAACTCTTAACCGAAACCTACATATAGAGTGTGTTGGTTGATGAATGTGGTGTGTTTTTTATCTTTCAGATTAGGAAATTTTGTTTTAACCACCATTTGGAAACCTGCAACACAAATGTAGTTAGAGTTTTTTTTAGATTCTCCTTTCTTGGGCAAGCAATTTTGGTCCTACAAATCCAAGTGTTAGTAGTTCGCCAAGTAAATCACATTAATGGAAAGAGAATTTGAGAGTTGTTTTTTGTTCTCAAGATCATCCAAAGACGCAAGAGAAGATCATACACAAAAAACAATCTAACTAAAAAGTAAAGGAGATATTTTTAATTAAGTGAACCATTTACAGAAATGCTTACATCTCTTTTGCACCTAGTTGTTAAATTTTAGTAAATGTTCATTATCTTAAACTGAAAAATGAAAGATTAAATTTCCACTTAACAAAATGTTAGAAAAAATGGAAACTAATAGTTGTTTTTGATTCTCAAGATCACCCTAAGGTGTAAGAGAAGATCATACAAAAAACTCTTAGTCTAACTTTGCATAAAACATGGAAATCAAAGCATTCATAAAAAACTTAAACAAACGGTTAGAAATCTGATTTACATGTTAAAAACCTGCAAACAACAGTTAAGAAAACCTACAACTTACAAACACACAAAAATTCAGAAAGTCAAACTATATCATTCCATAATATCCTATATCATTCCATCCTTAGACTCATAGGGTCATATATCCTTCTGTACCTCAGAATGAATCTCCTCAAAGTAGAAACCTTCCTCCTCTAGATGCCATTGACCGCTTTGAAAATTCTCCTATACGTCTGATTATTTCTAGATTTATATATTTATCTACAGACACCATCGCCCCTCATATAAATCAAACTTGCAAGGTTAATGGCATAGTAACTAAGAAAAAATCAGTTTCAAAATTTTCTCTAATTACCCCTACTCCTTTTGGATCTATTTCTGAAGAATCCCAACACTCTTAACCTCCTCCATAGTCCAATCATGATAAGTGGGATCCTCTAAAAGAACTTTCCCAAATTCCTAGTCCAATTCCCTTCTTAGAACTTATGCACACGTCACCTCACCATTGTGAGCATCTCATGATTTTTTTGTTTGATATGAACATTATCTTTCCTCATGTTGTTC
This sequence comes from Taxus chinensis, assembly GCA_019776745.2. Lineage (NCBI taxonomy): Eukaryota > Viridiplantae > Streptophyta > Pinopsida > Cupressales > Taxaceae > Taxus > Taxus chinensis. Next base: position 624,119,177 of record CM034152.1, on the reverse strand, counting down.
CTCAATTATACACCCCTTGGTGGTTTGAAGACATTATTTAGGAAGGGGGATGTTTGAATGGTGGTAGATTGGGTAGTATATGTCATTTTGTATCTGGGGAGGGGTCTAAAAATTTCCCTGGGATCAAGCCTTGAGGTGATTGAGGGGCACGTATAAAGGGGATGGCCTCATCCTACTACTTTTGGTCCTTCCTTAAACCAAAGTGAGAGAACTTGCAGTGTGACCTGAATGTAGAGGGGGACATAAATTCTTTGTTCCTCTTGATATGTTTCAATGATGGATCAATCTGGGATAAGCATGTCCATGAATACAACACACAATCTTACGAATTGTCACAAAAGATGTTGTAAATGCTTAATGCATCAGACACAGATTACTATAGACAACAAAGTTCAGTTACTCTTGAATTTTCTTGATTGGAGAATTAAGGCTAGAAGGAACCTTCAATGATATTTAAAGATATAGCGACAAAGTAACAAATGAAAGTTAATATGAGGGGGTGGGATCAATTATGGTAGTTTTAACTTCAAAAGAGGGGGAATTATGAGAGGTTAAATCTTTTGCAACCATGCACCTAATACTTATTGAGACTTCTTGCTATTCTGGATACTAAATAATACTCAATTAAGTAATAATAATTTCTCCAAAGGAAGATTTGCATTCATTGATACCCAACAAATGAAAAGCTTCGACACAATATCTAAAATACTTGACAAAAAATCTCGTGCAATTATTATAATAAATTATTTATTGGTTCTATTCTTGTATGCCCAAGATTCACTCAAAGGCTAACAAAAATGACTTTAACAAAATGGTACTTATTGAGACTTCTTGCTATTCTGGATACTAAATAATACTCAATTAAGTAATAATAATTTCTCCAAAGGAAGATTTGCATTCATTGATACCCAACAAATGAAAAGTTTTGACACAATATCTAAAATACTTGACACAAAATCTCGTGCAATTATTATAATAAATTATTTATTGGTTCTATTCTTGTATGCCCAAGATTCACTCAAAGGCTAACAAAAATGACTTCAACAAAATGGTACTTATTGAGACTTCTTGCTATTCTGGATACTAAATAATACTCAATTAAGTAATAATAATTTCTCCAAAGGAAGATTTGCATTCATTGATACCCAACAAATGAAAAGCTTCGACACAATATCTAAAATACTTGACACAAAATCTCGTGCAATTATTATAATAAATTATTTATTGGTTCTATTCTTGTATGCCCAAGATTCACTCAAAGGCTAACAAAAATGACTTCAACAAAATGGTTATAGTAAGGATTTTAGAATTACGTTCAATATTACAGAGTAAATGCTTTCATCACAATATTGAATTAATGGCCAAAGAACAAACATTAAAGAATGATCTATTATACTACATAGATAAGTAATAAACACAAAATTGTAGCAGAAATTATAATTCATCAATCGACAATTCAACATACAGAACCAAGAACATTAAAATCAAACTCATAAGAATACATATTCTATTCAAATATTAAATCTCTTGACAAGGTAACATAAAGAAAATGCTCTCAATTTTTTTCAATGGTTATACATCACAACCACCTTGATGTAAAAGCTTAAGAAACTGAAACTCATATGTATTTCACAGAAGGAAATGTACAGTATTATAATCGTATATTTCAACCTTTTTCATGATAGAAAAATTTAACCCCTTTAGATACGAGGAAAATCCCCCATATTTATAAAAAATTGGCGAGTTCTCACAATTCAATTTCCCGCCCCCCCGAATAGTAAGTGAATCTTCACCTTGTTCATACAAAATATATTTAATCAAAGTGGGAATGTACTTTATCTAATTGAAAAATATCCAATTTTCTATTTGTATTTTGGGATCGGCTCCATGCCTTCACTGCCACATGTTGGTCTCTGGTTGGCTGTGGGGTAAGGTTTTACCTACATGTCTACTTCCTTGATATTTTCTATGTTATGTGACTTTGCGCACATGTATGTTCCATTATGAAATGTGAGCCAATGAGAAATCTTCACGTACCTTCGCCTTCTCAAACTGTTCTCTTACTTGTACTGGCCACTGCAAAACATGAGATAATGAGAAATTTCCACGCACCTTTGCAACATGAGATTGTTTGATGACCTTTATTGATTTCTGTGAAACGTGAGACAATGAGAAAGCTCCACACTCCTTGTAATGTCAGTTTGTTAAATAACCTTGACTGGCCGTTGTGAAACGTGAGCCAATAAGGAAGCTTCGTGCTTACTTCATAATTCACTTTCATTTACAAAAACCTTATTAGAGTGTGAAGCACAAACACATGAGAAATCTCCATGTACCTTTATGGTTTCACAGTGTCAATTTCTCTTACTTTCATTTTTTCCTTTCATTGGTTGTGTGGTTCACATAATAACTTCTATCTGGAAAGACTTCATCGTTGGCTTCATAGAAATGTTTCCACATATCCTCCTTGACCTATCAGACCACTTGGACCCAAAACCCTTTAAAATCCAGCTCACTCCATGAAATTTACATCCACAGGAGCCCATCTGCTCACCTTGCATCAAAATGGTGACGCGTTTCCACCATCGACTGTTGATCTTATGCCCTCTTGATATCCCCTAACTCTGCCATGTTTCTTTCTGACTGCGTTGACTTTATCTACCATGCCGTGGACCCAAAACCTTATGAATTTGGTACATTCCGCAAACTTGAAGTCCACAAAACTTGGATGGCTTAGAGAAGCCTAGAATCTCGCCATGTGTCCTCTACTTTGTGGGCATTCAAATTACTTGGTGGTGTAGACCTTTAATAGTCATTTGAATGTGCCAACCTTGTATAAAGTGCTAAGTGCATTCTAACCAGTCTATTGACCAGTTTCTAGGGAATTCTTATGGTGCTAGTCCTCCAAAATTTCCATTTAATCCCTTCTTTTTATTTTTTCAAGGCACAAAATTTCTTACAAATTTATAACACTTTGTTACTCAGACTGAACTTTGAAGAAAGGGGAACAATATAAAGCATATAGAATGGTTACATCTACAGAGAATCTAGGAAAAAGACCAACTTAATCTAGGAGCTTGGATTGAGCACTAATAATGGTTCCTTCTTGGGGATGGGCACCCCCTGTGGGTGCCACAAGAACCTCTCATAAAGATGTCAAAACAAAGACCAGATGCCTACTCTATTGGGTAATGAGTCAGGGAGACATAACACACAGGGATTTCTGAACATATACACAACTCTTCACACCATAATACTGACATATCAAAAAACCTAGTCACTGTAGACCGAATCACAAAAATGGAAACAATAACACAAACAAAGGCAAAAACAATACAAAAAAATTGTACACTATACAAAAATTATACGTGATCATTTGGCTTAGTCCAAGAAGTGTTTGAGATGCATTCCATTGATGGGAAACTCCAATAAATGTCCCTCTAAGTCTTTTAGAAATAAAGTATGTTCTCTAATCTTGATATCAATAGAATAGGGTACCATCCATAGGGAATCAAAAATTCCATGGTTTCCCTTGTCTTCGTGTCTACTATCTCATAACACGACTAGGTATCCGATATTGAAAACTCTTAGAGTGACCTTCTTATCAAATATATTCTTGATTTTTTCTCTGAACTTGACATGTATTTGGTGGGAATCTCTTCTTTCCTCATCCAATTCCATAATTTGATTGATATTTGTCTCATATTGATCCACTTCTTATCCACATTCAAATTGTTGCATGAAATGATACATGGAAATTTGTAAGTGCAGGGGAAAAAGGGTTTGAACTCCATAGAATAATTCAAGCGGGATCTTACCAGTAGACCTCTTGATAGTAACTTTGTCTTCCTATAATGAAAACTTGAGTTGATAACCCCATTTATTTTTATTTGTCTCTAATGTTCTTCTGAGGTTCTTAAGCATGTTCTTATTACTTAATTATGCTTGGCCATTTCCTTGAGGATTATAATTTGATGCATAAGCCAAATTTATTCCATACTCTTGGTACATTTTCACCAATGGTTTAGCTCTGAAACTCATGGCATTTTCAATAACTATCTTGGTGGGAACCCCAAATATATAGATTATGTTAAAGAATAAAATCCATGACTAGTTAGCCTGTCTGGTTTACCCTAGTAGTGGGGAATGTGGGCCATATGTGGGAGGTCTCGGGGTCCATTCCCTAGGTTGGCCACCTCTATAGCTCATCATTACTCGGCTAGGTAGTTCCGGGTGGGTCAGCTGCTTTGGTGGCGGAGGTGGTCTCTCGACGTGGTGCCAAGCCGACTTGGTGTTCAATGCGACGGGGATCGGGGTCAGTCACAAATCCTATGTTTAATGTGACGAGGTAGCTCTGGCATTGCGGCACGAGAGTTATCCCAAAACCACTTTTACCGATGGGGTGGGAGTGGTGCGGTCAAGTCACATGGTACTGTGCTTGCCCATCTAGGTTCAAATCACCCTGAGGTACAATCCTCCTTGGAAGTGGTTTACCGCTAGATGTGGCATATCTACTCATGCTGACGCTGGTGGTTACTCCTCTTGCTGCTGACGTTGGTTCCTCTCACTGCTGACATTGGTGGATGCTCTACTCACTACTGATGCTCCTCTCACTGCTGTCTCTAGTAGCTTCTCCGCTTGCTGTTGACATGGTTGCTCCTCTCGCTGCTTATGTTGGTGGCTGCTCCTCTCGCTTCTGTCACTGATTTTTGTCCCACTCGCTGCGGCTGTTGTCGTTGGTCGTTGCATCTTCACAATGGTTTCTTGGTTGCTTCAATTGGGTTCCTAATGGTGGTCCCCTTCATTGTAACGTAGGTTGTGGATCCTCTCAAAAAATCCTCAATTGTATAAGGATGTGGGTCCTTTCAAAAAACCCTCAATTTACCCCTAATCCAAAAAAAAATCCATGACTACTTGATGAGTTGCCTTCCTGGTGGGAATGGCTTTAACCCATTTGGTAAAGTAAGCAGTGGCTACCAATATAAACTTATGACTAGTGCTTGAAGATTCTGATATTTTACTAATAAAATCCAATCCCCATTGTTTGAATGGAGCTTCCTTAGATACATGTTGTAGGGGTAGGGCCCTAGAGGCTTTCAGTCTTCCAGAAAAACACTACCAACTATCACATTTTTGAACCAATAAGTCAACATCTTTGAACAATAAAGGTCACCAATAACCCACCCTTAAAATTTTATGAGCAATAACTCTCCCAGCAAAATGACTTCCACATACTCCCCCATGAAATTATGTAATTATTTTAGGTACCTATTCTTCAGTGATACATCTTAGCTAAAATCTTTCTAGGTTCTTCCAAGCTAGTCCATGATCAGTCAAAATATACTTTTGGGAAACCAACTTGAGTTTCCTTCTTTGATTCTTGTCTAAGTGTATAGGACAACTCAGGTTCATCAAGTAATATACTATATCTTTATACCAAACTGAAGTGATCACCTTTTCATGAGGGTGTGCCCCATCTTCTTCAACACTATGTATCTCAACCACCAACAAATTTCTCTCTTACATCAACCTTGCCAAGCCCAATCCTCGAACCAGTTTGGTGGTTTGAATATCCATGTCATATTCCTACAACTTTTTGATCCAGTGGTATCTTTTACTAGACATTTCCATTTGAGACAAAATATCCTTTACCATTGTGTGGGGTACATAAGCTATAATTTTGGAGCTTATAATGTAGGTTCTAAAAATTTTAGTGGCATTTACTAAGGCGAAATCTTTCTTTTCCATGATGGAGTATTTCAACTCAGAGCCCTACAACGCTTTGCTAAACAGACAATGGGTTTCTCATGCCCATCTTCATCCTTCTATAATAATACAAAAGTAATTATATTCTCTGAGGTCAATGAAAACATCTGAATTTTTTTTCTTATAATCAGGACGGGTTAAGATGGGGAAAGTCTTAAGTGCCTCCTTTATTCCATTAAATGCTTGAAAAACACCTTCCTCCCACTTGATGACTTGGTCCTTTTTAGAATACTTATGATGGGAATAGTAATCTTAGAAAAATTGGAGATGAACCTCCTTACAAAGTTTACTTGTCCAAAAAAGGATTGGATACCCTTTTTAGACATCTAGGGATAAGGACTTTCTCAATTGCCTCCACCCTTTTAGGATCTATCATAACTCCTTCCTGAGACACTATATGTCCCAATAATTTTTCCTGTTACACCCCAAAGTGGCACTCTTTTGGGTCAATGAAGTTTCATATTCTCTACACCTGATCAATATTTTTTCAAGGTGTCCCAAATGATCACCCCCGTGTCTAGAGAAGACAACTATATCATCTTGACAAATTGCTATTAAATCATTGATGAAAATAGAAAAGGCCACATCTATAACTCTATGAAATGTTACACCAGGGGCTTCATTTGTCTAGAAAACCTTATAACATATACATATGTTCTCCATGGTGTAGTGAAAGTAGTTTTTAATTGTTCTGATTATATTACCACCACCTGGTTGTAACCTGAGAAACCATCCAATGTAGAGAGAAACTGAGATCATGTTACCTTTTGTAACATATTATCCATATTAGGTAATGGGTAATTATCCTTAAGATATTTTTTACTTAGATATCTAAAATCCACACAAATTCTTATATCCCCATTTTTCTTTTTGATTGGCACTAAGTTGACCACCCATGAAGAGTATTTAGTGGGTTGAATTATCCTATCATCTCACAGTTTAGTCAATTCTTCTTGAATTTTGGTTGCAAGAAGGGGATTGATTGGCCTTTTATTTTCCTAAAGGGCTTGGAGTGAGGCTCTAATGGTATCTCGTGTTGAAACATGGCTTCTTTGTAAGCTTTTAGTTCTAAATAAGACAGGCAATCTTGGTATTTCTTCAGCAAATTGTTATGAGCATGTTTTTCTTCTTTGTTCATGCTACTCCCTAACCAGACCTTTCTTGGGATTTGAGAAGTTCCCAGGTTGCACCCTATGATATTCCTAGGTGCATGGATGGGTTTACTCATAATTCAGTCCGCACTATCAAAAATTGACTCAAGGATGAAAATTCCTCTAGGAATAGTATTTGTTTTCAATTGAATTATATCTTTTCCAAAGAGGGTATCCTTTCCTTCACATAACACCACCATGGGTTCTAATTCAATGAGCTTATTTTTGAACTCATATTTATAATTTAAGAACCTCTGAATCTGGGCATTGTCCTAAAAAAATTTCCAATGTTGAATGTTGTCAGGAATTGAAGGTATGACTAGCACTTCTACTTCATAATTGTAGTAAGGGGACACTATCTCATTATCATAATAAGAAGCTAAGACAACCAATTTTTCAACTGCCACATTCTGAGTTCTCTCATGATAAAGTATATTAAGAGAATCAAACAATTTTATGAGATCCCAAACTACATGCTTATATTATCTCAGCCTATGTTTTTTATTTGCATATAATTTCTTGACTTGCTTTACAACTAATTAAAAATATACTTTAACAATAATGTTCTTAATCTAATGCTTCCATGCAACTCTTAAACCAAGGAGAAATTCCTCATATTCAGCGATGTTGTTGGTACATTCAAATTTTAATTTGAAAGAGAAATGAAAAGAACCCTGATTTGGATAAGTTAGAACCACTCCAGCTCCATTTACAACATTGGAACATACTCCATCAAAAGTCATGGTCTACGGGAGATTGAAATCTTCAAAGTGTGCATTAGTATCCATACAATGATCTTCAAATCTGCACAACCTATGAAGTTACGAAACTCTGTATCAACAAACAATACCTCGTAGGAAGCATTCATAGGATCTTCAATAAGATGGAGCATTTTATCTTCTCTATGCAACTTGACTAATTTCCCTTCCAATGGTATAAAAGTGAAGGACATGTCCATCTGAACACTTCCTCCCACACTATTAGACAATTTTCTTGATAGCAACATACCACATTTAGCTGGGTAATCAACTATAACCATATTGATAACTTAAATATTTGCAAGGATAGGCAGTAAGTTGTACTACTAGACCTTTGACATATCCAACAACAGGTACCTCTCTTGAATCCATAGCATAACACTTTCCAAAAGCTATTGGTATTTTAATGTCTAATTCATTCATGACCTATAAAGGCATGATATTACATGAAGCTCCTAAGTCAAACATACAATTGTGAAGAAGTCATTCATTGACAATCATAGTGGTAAAGAAGGGATCCACATCTAGTTGGGATTCTACCAAGGATGTGACTAAATATACTTCTAGGGGTTCTTACATGTTGTTTGGGTCTTCCTTTATCTCAACTTCAACGACACTAGGGGGAGTTATTATATTATTTGTACCCATTTCTTTGAAAACCATATCATCTTTCATCCCCAAGTATTTAAATGGTATTTTTTCTGTGTTCTGGAATTCTAAGTAGTTTTACAATAGGGACAATAATATTTATCTGAATTACAATTTGAGCCACATCACATACAACATACTTTGGTAGGGTTGTATTAGAGGAAAGGGTGGCAGTATTTTCTGATGGGATGTTATCCCTCATTGCTCGGTTGGATGCGGCAGTACTTGGTCTTAAAGTATTGACAGGGCCTTTATCAGGCATACTTATTTTTGGGGCATCTTTTGAAATTTTGGTCGAGAGAGAGATTTTTGGTTTAGGAGCAGAGATAGGTCCTTTGAATGGTTTATTTCGAAGGTTATAATCCTTTTCTTGAGCAACAACAAAACTCATTAATAGTTGCATATCCTCTTCAGAATGGATTCTACCATCATACTTTTTAATCATTAAAGCTATAAATACTCAAAGTCATGATTTGGAGTCTCAAATGATTGAGTCATATCTATATCAACATTAACTATAGAAGGGAGGGAGACTACTTGATTTTATCAAGCCCAAAAGTCCTCCATAGTTTTAGTATACAATAGATCAGTTGAATTGGCTCCTTGCATTGAATCTATTGAATATTCCATCTTGCATATGTCACAAAAACTAGCTTCATCAGTGACATCATCATCTCCGACAAGCTTCTCACAAGCGGGATGTGTCAATTTTTTTTTTTATCACACCACTCAATGATGTGTTCCTCTTCTACTAATGATACCCTTGCTATCAATGGATCTGAGACTATTTTATTATCTTTGAAAGCTTGCTGCTTATTTCCTGAACCCACAGGTCCATTTCCTCTATCATCATCCTGATGATCTCCTTTGGGATGATTCCCAAATCTATTTTACCCTTGGGCTTGGTGTTAAGTTTGAGGATTTGAAACTAATCCTTTCTCTACTCTAACAAGCCTATATGAAATCTCTTTGACTGCTCCGACTAAAGCGTTAACCACTTCTTCCAAGTTTGTTACCTTACTTTCCCGAGGCTTCTTTGGATTAATCAACTTGACACCTTCCCTCTTTGAAGGCTTCCTGGTTGCTTTAATATTTTTCTCAATCTAGAATGCTATAGAGAAATCCTACGTTAGAGTTATAGGATTTTTATCCCTTAGATAATAAGTTACTTTCTTATCAAAGGCATATGAGTACTTAATCAAGAAATAATCATCACCAAGCCTTATATTAGTAGGCAATCTAGTCAAAGTGTTATTAAACCTAGTGTTAACGTCTTACACACACTCATTAGGATTTTTCTAGATATTTTAAAATTCTAATAAAAGAAACCTAGGGTAAATCTTATCACCAGACTAGAGTCTAAATGCATTCTTTATAGCTACCCAAGAATCAAATGAATTTCCAGGTAGAAAGTTGTACCATTCCGTGGCATATTATTTTAATGTATGTATGAATAACTTGACATAAACATCCTTATGATCTACTTCATAGTCATCCATAACATTCTAAAAAAATATAAGATGTTGATCCCCACTTATGACATTATTCCTTGAAATCTAGGCAACCTGCTTCTAATTTCATTTGGTACTTCATTAGGATAACCCATCATTCCATGGAACCTTATTGGTCTATAGGAAGTGACTACAAAAGGAGCCCTTGGAGGAGGTTATTCGATATTATTTTGTGGAGGAGTTTCAAAAGGAGGGTTAAAGTGGTGGGGAATTGGAGGTCTTTGGGGTATATGAGTAAGATAAAAAAAATGGGAATCCTTCAGGGATTCAGTTTCACAAAATAATTTGTTCTCAAGAGTCAACAAATAAGGAAGGTGAGGAGTACCTTTATTATTTGCAGATGAAACTTCTTGAAATAAAGAATGCAAATATGGTCGAGGACTATTTGGATCAGAGCTATCATATTTGTTCTAGAGTATCCCTCCACCAAATATGGGTCAAATTTTGTAGGTTGAACAATCTTTTCTTTTGTCTTTTGACCACCCACAGGTTTCTAGATTTGTTTCTATTCAACTATGTATTCTCTAGCTTTGGAAGCAATCTTCTAGTGGGATCAGATTTGAAAAAGGATCTTTGTCCTTCCAACTTTGTAAAGGGGGAGTTAATCAACAAGGTGTATAGTATATTTACACTAGTATATCCCAAATTTTGTTTGAAAGACAAAGCCGCCACTAAGGTCTTGCACCTTAGATGTATAAATTAACTCAAAAAGTTCTTGAAAGGATATATTCGAAAAATGGGAGGTTAAGCTTTGTAGATATTTATGAATTTTCCCATGTTTCTAGTTGTCAACTTCTAGTATAATCAAATAAGTACAAGTTTTGTAGAAAGCATATTTATAAAGAGAAAATTTTAGAAAATACCTTAAGTATTTTTTGCCTAATTTTGGCAAATCTCTATAAAGGTATGTATTATGAACCCTGACTACAGTAAAGAAGTCCCTGAATATGGCACTAGAATCATGTTAACAGGAGATGTGAACCTCAATTGGACATGACACCCTTTGAAATCCCTAGCAACTGTGTCAGAAGCATGGTTGTCCTCAATTATACACCCCTTGATGGCTTGAAAACATTATTTAGGAAGGGGGATGCTTGGAAGGTGGTAGATTAGGTAGTATATGTCATTTTGTAGCTTGGTAGGGGTCTAACACTTTCCTTGGGATATATCCTTGAGGTGATTGTGGGGCATGTACAAAGGGGATGGCCTTATCTTGCTACTTTAGGTCCTTCCTTGAACTAGGGTGAGAGAACTTACCATGTAACCTAAATGTAGAGGGGGACATAAATTCTTTATTCCTTTTATTATGTTTCAATGATGCATCAATCTGGGATAAACATGGCCATAAATACAACACTCACTCTCACGAGTTTTGAAAAAATATGTTGTATATGCTTAATGCATCATACACAGATTGCCATAGACAACAAAGTTCGGTTGCTCTTGAATTTTCTTGATTGGAGAATTAAGGCTAGAAGGCACCTTCAGTAATAATTAGAGACATAGTAGCAAAATAACAAATGGAAGTTAATATGAGGGGGTGGGATCAATTATGGTAGTTTTAACTTCAAAAGGGGGGAATTATGTGAGGACAAATATTTTACAATCAAGTACGTGATACTTACTAAGACTGATTGCTATTCTCGATAGTAAAGAATACTCGATTAAGTAATAATTATTTTTGTAAAGGAAGATTTGCATTCATTGATACCCAATAGATGCAAAGCTTCGAAATAATATCTAAAATACTTGACACAAAATCTCGTGCAAGTATTCTAATAAAATATTTATTGCTTATATTCTCGTATGCCCAAGATTCACTCAAAGGATAACAAAAATCACTTCAAAAAAATGGTTATAGTAAGGATTTTAGAATTACGTTTAATATTGAGGAGTAAATACTCTCATCACAATATTGAATTAATGACTTGTTGGGTTTTAAAATAGTACTTTTCAGAAAACCACAGTCAGGGGACAACAAGTCCCTCCTCTTTAATGGGAGAGGTTCCCTTATTGAAAGCAAACAACAAAACTTATACACACAAGTACAACTTTCAAAGTAAGGAATCCTGATACTTTGTAATGTTTCATGTCAAACCAGATTATCAATACAAAAGAAATAGAAGAACTAAGGAGATGAGAAAGGAAGAAAAATATCAATACTTTCAAGAATTATAGATGGCAGAGTATAACCTTATACATATTGAACAAAGGAAATGCAGAATAGAATCATTCACTCTCACAATAGATATAACTCCATAGACACAAAGTTCCAGAAATCACACCAACAAGAACACAAAGTTTCTTTTTGTAAAAGATAAATGATTCACAATGCCTTAATGAGGAAGGAAGGAATAGCAAAGGAAGAAGAGGAAAGAAAATTTTTGGTAGATGAGGAAGGAAGGAATAGCAAAGGAAGAAGAGGAAAGAAAAACTTTTGTATTGATCACTTTCAAAACTATAACATTTACAGAGTACCAGGATCCAACCACCTACAATGAGCAAATGCTCTTACATTTATAGATGAAGTCCACTTAAAGAGATGAAGAAAAGAGAAGAAGAATCAGATTTGGAAGCTCAACCACCAAACATTAATGCCTCTGCAAATCCACCTATAATATGTCATGTTTGGTTCTTCATGGTTGTTTAACGTGCTGGAGAAGGAAAGATATCAGATTAGATCAAATGTAGTTCTCGAAGCAATCTGATCACATATTAATGGCATGAAGACGTTTTCCATCAAATCCAGATATCCAGATGGTTCTCCAAGTCTATTTAGTGTGCTGGAGAAGGAAACATGGTAGACCAAATCAAATCTGATCTCTCAAAGCAATCAGACTTCATATTAATGGTAGGAAAGATGTTTCCATTAAATCCACCCATCAAATCATGCTGAAAGTAATATTTTATGCTTCCATGGTGTAGAGGAGGTCAAGAAATTTCCATTGATATAAATTTTTTCAAATTTAGAGCTCTGGATCCAAAGATATGCCCATTTGAATATTTGAATCGAATCCGTACAAAAATGGCGAAAACACAACTTTTTGCAAAACAGATCTGTGGGCCCGAAATTGGAATTGTGCCTTTTAGTGCAAAAAATGCAAAGTTCAAAAGTATCCCTCAAGCTTCACATGCCTGATTTTGATATAGGCCTGACACGTGTCCATTTGGCATCACCGGGGATGCGGCTTTCTTTTACAAATTTACTTTATTTTGAGAAAAAATTCTCAAATTTCTCCAACGACCCGCCTCTTCAATTTGAATTTTCAACGACATATTCAATACATGGCTTCAGCAGAGTTACGGCCCTGTTTTTAACTTTTAATCCTTTTTGGAAATAAAACCAAAATCTTCAAAGTGCTCTGACGACCCGCCTTTGACTTTTTAATGCATGACTTAACATGTGGTATTACTTGGCTTCAGCGGGGTCACGGTTCACTTTCTAACTTTATAACCTTTTTACCAAAACAAAGCCAAAAAACTTTAAAGTGTCCCGACAACCCACCTCTCCTCTTTGTCTTAAAAATCACCACATGTCCTTTTGCAGGTAATCAACATCCTTTTATATTTTTACGCCTTGTCACCAAAACAAAGCCAAAAACTTTAAAGTTCTTCGATGATTCACCTCCCCGCTTTGAATTAAAAATCGTTAGGTGTCCATTTGCGGGCTTTAGGAATTATTTTATACTTTATGCCCTTTTTTCCATAATTCCTTAAAACACAAAAATGGCCCACCTTTCCGCCACTTGGTTTAGCCAATCAGGATCCTTCGGGCCTCAGGGCCAATTTAACATTTTATGCAAAAATAGAAAAAAGTGACAAGTTCATTGAATAAACCCACCACACCGTATCCAATCAGAGCCGTCCACGTATCCTTGAGGACCTTCAGGCCTAAGGGCCAACTTGAAACTTTTTACAAAATTAACAAAAATGCTAAGTTTACAAAAGGAATCCTCCACGCTACATCCAATCAAAGATGTCCACGTCTCCTTGGATGCTGGGAAAGAATTTGATAGGGAAAACACGACTGCAGGAAATAAAATACAAGGGAAAATCAGCCATTAATGCCCAAATTCAAATTATTCTCCATGGAACTTTTAAACCGTGTGGACTGAGGAATTTCAAACAAGGAGTGGCAAGATTAAAAACTGAGCACCAACAACTTCAAAACATGAATTTTCTTGTCTCTCCAGACTTCCTACTCTGTTTTGAACATTCTTCAATGGCACCAACTCAAAATTTTTGAAATTTGACTTCAAAATGAGGTGAATTTTGAGGGCGACAATAGCTGATTCTTTCTGGGGATGACTTGGCTTGGATAGAGGACAATGCAAGATCAAGAACCATAGAAAAACTTCTGGGAAAGCAGACTAGTGCCTTATCCATTGGGAAAATAGAGTCAAAAGTGAAGCAATATAGAAGAAAACAATAGAAGGGAAACAAACCAAAAAGGAAAAAACCAAAAACAAAACACCATATATGCAAAAGGACTGCCAAATCCCCTAGGACTTGAACAACTTCAAGTCTTTCCCACTATAAGGAAGTGGGAGAGAAGATCCATCCATATAATCCAAGTAGAAGGAGTTTTCTCCAGCAAAGTGTTTGATTTTGAAAGGACCAAGCCAAAGAGAATCAAACTTACCATGGCTTCCTCGAGGTTCATGCCTTTTGTTCCATAACAAAACAATATCCCCCACTTAAAAATCTCTGGGTCTGGCTTACTTTTCAAACAAAGCCTTCACCTTCAATTTATGAGCTAAGATTATATCAAAAAATTGCATTCTGTCTTCATCCAACTTCTGGAGATACATGATCCTCTTGTCCAAAGAATTGATGAAGCTTGAGTCCTCAATAGCTTTCATCAAGTGCAAGGCTGGCAATTCCACTGTTACTAGTAGTTGAACTTCAACACCATACACCACCTAGAATGGAGACATCCCAATTGCTTTTTTGGGTTTAATTCTATTTGCCCAGAGAGCATCATAGAGCTTCTTGTGCCAATTCCTTTGAGAGTCATTGACAAGCTTCCAGACAATGGTTACAAAATTTTTATTTGTTGATTCTACATGTCCATTCCCTTTAGGATAATAGTTTGAAGAATGAGAAAGGGAGATTCCATAACCATAGCAGAAATCCATCATCTCAGAAGAGGAAAAATTAGAAGCATTATCAGTTACAATCTTGTTTGATACCCAAAACCTTATCAAGATGTTCTCATTGATGAAATTACACACCACCTCAGAAGTAGTGCTTTTGACTGGGATGACCTCTACCCACTTTGTGAAGTAATTTGTAGCAGTCAACACATGAGTATGCCTAACAATGGAAGGGGCGTTAAGAGTCCCAATGAAATCCAATCCCCATTGTTGAAAAGGCTCATCAATCACTACTAGTTTGAGTGGTAAAGAAACAAACTTAGGTCTCCCAACAAAAGTCTGACATGCTTCACACTTGCCTACCCATTTTGATGCATCTCTGAATAATGTAGGCCAGTAGTACCCTTCATGAAGGATTTTATGAGCAGTGACAGCATAAGAAAAATTCCCTCCACAAGCTTGATCATGAAAAACTAAAAACAACTTCTTCTGTTGCTCTTTGTCCACACACTTCAAGAATCTTCCAGTCTATGCCTCTTTTGAATAAAGTATTTTTTCACAACACATATTGTGCAGACCTCAGCTTGATAGCTCTCTTTTCCTTAGCACTCAAGTGGGATGGACATTCTCCATAGGTAAGAAAATGTGCAATATCAACATACCACTCATCTGTTGAACTGAGGAAGAGGACAACATGAACATCAACTGCTTCTTTGGACAATTCTTCATTAGCTCCTTCAACAATAAGCTCACATAAGCATTTACCTTGGACTAGCTTGGTTGGCTTGATATCAAGGTCATATTCTTGGACCTTTGCTACCCAATTTCCCCTTTTAGTTCCAAAATCCTGTTGTGTAAGAATAGACTTGATGGTTGTATCAGGTACAAGCACAACAGAGTGAGAATTAAGGATATAAAAGTGAAACAGCTTAACAGCTTTGACCACTACAAAAGCATGTTTTTCCATCATAGTATACTTTCAGTTCATGGGATTTCAAGAACATAGCTCATGAAAGGAAATTGGAAGTTCATTATCCTCATAATTCTTTTGAGTTAGAACAACAACCAAGGTACTCTCTGTAGCATAGTAATAGATGATAAAATCCTTGCTAAAATCAGGGCATGCCAAGATGGGAGTCTTAGCAATGGCTTTCTTAATACCCTCAAATGCTTCTTTACCTTCAGAATTCCAACCAAAGTTTTTCTTTCCTTTCATCATGTGAGCAATGCTCATAGTCAACTCTGCAAAATCTGGAATGAACCTCCTCAGGAAATTTATCTCATAAAAGAAAGAGTGCACACCCTTTTTGCTTGTGGGAAGAGGAATTTGTTGGATTTCTTGGACTCTTTCTGGATCAATCTTGATAAATTCTTTGGAGAAAATATGCCCCAGCAACTTACCTTCAGTAACACAGAAGACAAACTTCTTAGGATTGAGAGAAACTCCATGTTCTCTACATTTCTGAAGGACTATTTCAAGGTGCTGAAAGTGATCTGATCTTGTTTTGGAAAACACAGTCAAATCATTAAGATACACAACAATGCATTTTCCCTTTAGACTGCCAAAAACCAAGTCCATTTCCCTCTAAAAAGTGGCACCAACATTGATAAGGCCAAATGACATCCTCTTATAGGAAAGGTGCCCCAAGGAGTAGTGAAAGCAGTTTTGTGCTGATCTGGAGTACTGACCTCCACTTGATTGTATCAAGAGAATCCATCTAGCATAGACAACATTGCAGATCCTGAGACAACTTGCAAAACTTGATCCATCATGGGGAGAGGATAGTTGTATTCTAGAGAGGTCCTAATTTAAATTCCTGAAATCCACACAGATGCGGATCTCACCATTCTTCTTCCTCACAGGCACAATGTTGGAAATCCATGTTGAATGATGTATAGGGAAGATAATATTTACCTTCAACAACTTCTGGATCTCCTGATAAATGGTATCAACAACCTTGGGATTGTATTGCCTTTTCTTTTGTTTGAAAGGTTTGATCCTGGGTTTCAAAGGGATATAGTGTTGCATCTCCTTTGGTTGAAAATCCTTGAGATCATCATATGAATAGGAAAGAACATCAACATACTTTTTCAATAGGTCTGTTGCCTTCCTTCTTTCTCCTTGAGTGCAACATTTCCCAATATTCACCATCTTGGGTTCATCATTACTTCCAATGTCAACCTTCTCATACTCAATAGATTGTTGAGTCCCTTGAGAAGCTTTAGATTTGATGGACCTATCATGTTTGTCAAACAGATCTTCTAAGCTCAACAGTCCTTTGGGAATATTGTTACCTTTCAACTTGATACAACCATCTTGATCCATTTCTTCCTTGATATCATCCTCATTAGAGGGCACATACTCTCTAGGTAGAGCTTCACTTCCTTCAAAATATAACTGATCAAAGTTATCCTTAAGCTCCAAGAAAGAGAGCAAGTGTTGATCATCATTGAAAACCTGCCAGTTGCTTGCATTATCTGGTACACTAGGCCTATGAATCATTTCAATGGTAAATTTCTCTTGAGAGAAATCTGGATGAGGGATCAACAGAGATCCTAGAAACAACTAGAGAATTAGCTCTAGTATTATTTTCTCTTGGTACAACTTCAATGGAGAAAGCATCAAGGAATTCAATAGAATCCCAAACAAGACTTTTGTAGTGTTTCAATCTCCTATTCTTGACTTGGTAAAGATCCCTGACCTATTTCACAATTAACTCTACATCACCATGAGAAAAGAGATTCTTCACTCCCATTCCTTTTGCCATGTTCAACCCAAGGATGAGAGCCTCATATTCAGATGTATTATTTGTATTTTCAAAATGAAGCTTGAAATAAAATGGATGAATCTTCCCCTCAGGAGAGATCAACACCACACCAGCTCCAGAACTAGCTGAAGAGCAAATTCCATCAAACTCCAAAGTCCAAATGCCATTGGGATCATGAATCACTTCCTTAGGAAGTTTTACCTCATCTTCTGACATGATCATGTAGTTACCATGCCCTATGTCCTCATAGAGTATTTGTGCTTTTGGATCATTAGTCTTTTACACAATATACTTAGTTTTCTTCTCTGGTAGTAGCTTCTTTATCTTTCCATTGACTAGGATCAAAGCATGTGACCAGTCCATCTGAATTTCACCTCCTACCTCTTTACAAAAATTCCTACTCAGCAACATGCCATATGAGGGGGGAATATCAGCAACTAGAATAGTGGTTGTAACCCTTTTCTCTGGAAAAGCAACAAAGGCTACTTGTGCATCTTTAATCCTCCCAACCAAAGGCACTTCTCTACTCTCCATGGAATAGCATGAACCAAAGGTATGTGTTAGAGTCAAGCCCAAAGCATGAGCTAATTTTGCAGAAATTACATTATCTGATGCTCCTGAGTCTATGACACAATTACTGAGTTTATGGCCAGCTATGAGGAGAGTCACATAGAATGGTTTAATTTTCTCATTAGGGGAAGTGACTGCAGCCACAAGACTTGGTTGAGTGAGGAAGATGGAGTGGGAAAAATACCTTTAGAAGTATTGGATGAGGCTTTGGATTTGGAATTGACAAAGTTCACCATTTTAACAAAATCCTTTGGATGAGTCTGGTAAAACTCTACCTCTGAGATTTGGATTTTGGTCTTCTTGAGGTGATCAATGATATCAAAAGATCCAGAGGTGGATGGGGCATCATTACTAGGAACTTGAGAAACTTTAGGCTTATCAGCTTTAGGAATTAAAGGACTGGAAGTTTTGGAAACAGAAACAGAAGGAGAAGGATTAGCATTACTTACCTTTTGTGTGGAGGCAGTGGGAATAGGAGCTCCTCTCTTTGCAACTACTGGAATAGTTACAAGATATTCTTTGGATTCTTAGCAGGCTGCATCACTTTTTCTTTTTTTTTTTTTGCTCCCGAGTCATAACAACATATGACTCACTATTCATATCTTCCACTCTTTCATCATATTCATCTTCATCATCCATACCTTCTCTAGATCCATCAAGCTCCTCCAGTTCTTCATTAGCCTCTTCTTCTTGTTCTTCATAGTCTTCATCAAACTCCTCATCATCCAGGCTCTTGAACTTCACAAGTTGTATTGACTGGGACCTTGATGGGTGGGC
Source organism: Taxus chinensis (assembly GCA_019776745.2). Lineage (NCBI taxonomy): Eukaryota > Viridiplantae > Streptophyta > Pinopsida > Cupressales > Taxaceae > Taxus > Taxus chinensis. The sequence goes on along the minus strand of CM034152.1, from coordinate 624,100,132 downwards.
CTTTAATAGCCAGTTTAGTTTGGGAAGGAGGTAACTGGTTCCTAGGCTGAAAATTCTTCCTTGGAATGTCTTGATAAGGAGCATGTTGAGCCAATTGTTTTTAATGGAAATGAGATCATTTTCCAGCTTCTGTACTAACTGATCTGAGTTGGCTCCAGGAGAGGAAGAAGAAGATGCTTTAGATTTGGAAGGTTCTCTTCTCAATTTACAGACATGAGTAGGTCATCCTCAACACTGATAGTCAATCTCTGATCAACATCTAGAGTTGCAAGGTTAGCCCTCCTTAGTGCATAACTCACTTCAAGTAACTGAGCATTGAGGAAGAAGCACTTTTGGATTTGATCAACATGATGAGTGTTCTGTGGAATTTTATGAATCAACTTGTTGAACTTAGATACAAACTCCCTCATGGGTTCATGTGGTTCCTTTTTGATATGAGATATTTGAGCCAAGAGAGCATGCACATCTTCAGTACGTTTGAAATGTTGTTCAAACTTAGTTGTCAGGGTGGCCCAATAAGTAATGGACCAAGCAGGAAGATGATAGAACCAATCAACAACATGGTCCTGCAATGTTTCCACAAAGATCCTGACATAGAATACATTTCATGTTCGATCACAAGAATCCCACATGCAACACTAAAGGCTGCAATGTGTTCATCTGGGTGTACTTTCCCATCTCCTCTGAATTTAGGAAAAAATTTTCCTACTACTCCTGGGTAACTCATGCAATGGTTGAGGAAGAGCAAGAGGCCAAATCCTTTGTCCCCAAGGAAAAGGTGCTGCCATTTGTGGGAAGATTGTTTGAAGGGAAATTGAAACACCAGTAAGTATCAGAGCACGAAGATTAGGGAATGAGTTGTTCTAGAGGAATGCTATTCTTGGATTTTTTGTCTTTACCAGGAGGTGTGCTCATAGAACGAGTTCTTATATTCCTTCTTGCTGGAAGAAGAGGGAAGTTTTGTTGCTCCAGTAGTTGAAAATGAGAATCTTCTACCCAAAGAGCCTTCTTCCCACGTGTATAACGTAGAGTCACCAGATCAAAAATGATCTTTGAAGTTGTTTTAGAAAGGGATAAGTTGAAACAAATCCCCAGCGGAGTCACCAAAAACTGTTGGGTTTTAAAATAGTACTTTTTAGAAAACCACAATCAGGGGACAACAAGTCCCTCCTCTTTAATGGGAGAGGTTCCCTTATTGAAAGCAAACAACAAAACTTATACACAAATGTACAACTTTCAAAGTGAGGAATCTTGATACTTTGCAATGTTTCATGTCAAAACAGATTATCAATACAAAAGAAATAGAAGAACTAAGGAGATGGGAAAGGAAGAAAAATATCAATACTTTCAGGAAATATAGATGGCAGAGTATAACCTTATACGTATTGAACAAAGGAAATGTAGAATAGAATCATTCACTCTCACAACAGATATAATTCCACAGACACAAAGTTCCAGAAATCACACCAACAAGAACACAAAGTTTCTTTTTGTAAAAGATAAATGATTCACAAGCCTCAGATGAGGAAGGAAGGAATAACAGAGGAAGAAGAGGAAAGAAAAACTTTTGTATTGATCACTTTCAAAACTATAACATTTACAGAGTACCAGGATCCAACCACCTTTGCAATGAGCCAATGCTCTTACATTTATAGATGAAGAAAAGAGAGGGAAGAAGAAGGATCAGATTTGGAAGCTCAACCACCAAACATTAATGCCCCTGCAAATCCACCTACAATTTGTCAAGTCTGGTTCTTCATGGTTGTTTAACGTGCTGGAGAAGGAAAGATATCATATCAGATCAAATGTGGTTCTCGAAGCAATCTGATCACATATTAATGGCATGAAGACGTTTTCCATCAAATCTAGATATCCCAGATGGTTCTCCAAGTCTGTTTAGTGTGCTGGAGAAGGAAAATGGTAGATCAAATCAAATCTGATCTGGAAAAGCAATCAGATTTCATATTAATGGTAGGAAAGATGTTTTCATCAGATTTCCACCCATCAAATCATGTTCAAAGTAATATTTTATGCTTCTATGGCGTAGAGGAGGTCGAGAGATTTCCATTGATATAAATTTTGTCAAATTTAGAGCTTTGGATCCAAAGATATGCCCATTTGAATATTTGAATCGAATCCGTACAAAAATGGCGAAAATGCAACTTTTTGTAAAATGGATCCGCGGGCCCGAAAAAATTGGAATTGCGCCTTTTAGCGAATAAAAAATGCAAATTTCAAAAGTCTCCCTCAAGCCCCGCAGGCCCGCTTTTGATATAGGCTTTACATGTGTCCATTTGGCATCACTTGAGGATGCGGCTCTCTTTTACAAATTTACTTTATTTTGAGAAAAATTTTAAAATGCTCCCACGACCCGCCTCTCCGCTTTGACTTTTCAACAACATATTCAATATATGGCTTCAGTGGAGTTATGGCTCAGTTTGTAACTTTTACTCCTTTTTTGGAAATAAAACCAAAATCTTCAAAGTGCTCCGACGACCCGCCTTTGAATTTTCAATGCATGACTTAACACGTGGCATTACCTGGCTTCAGCGGGGTCGCGGTTCACTTTATAACTTTATAAATTTTTTGCCAAAACAAAGCCAAAAAACTTTAAAGTGTCCCGATGACTCATCTCTCCGCTTTGTCTTAAAAATCACCATGTGTCCTTTTGCGGGCCCTTCGGCATCCTTTTATATTTTTACGCCTTTTCACCAAAACAAAGCCAAAAAACTTTAAAGTCCTCTGATAATCCACCTCCCCACTTTGAATTAAAAATGGCCATGTGTCCCTTTGCGGGCTTTAGGAATTCTTTTATACTTTATGCCCTTTTTGCCATAATGCCTTAAAACACAAAAAGGGCACCTTTCCACCACTTGGTTTAGCCAATCAGGATCCTTCGGGCCTCGGGGCCAATTTAACATTTTATGCCAAAATAACAAAAAGTGACAAGTTCATCGAATAAACATCCACCACACCGTATCCAATCAGAGCCATCCACGTATCCTTGAGGACCTTTGGGCCTCGGGGCCAACTTGAAACTTTTTACAAAATTAACAAAAATGCTAAGTTTACAAAAGGAATCAACCATGCCGCATCCAATCAAAGATGTCCACGTATCCTTGGATGCTGGGAAGGAATTTGATAGGGAAAACATGACTGCGGGAAAGAAAATATAGGGGAAACTCTGCCATTAATGCCCAAATTCAAATTGTTCTCCATGTGGAAAGAAGAACTACAAACAATAACAGGCTCGATGCATATCCATGGCCATAGAAAAAGGATTGACAATTTCATTTGAATGGAGGAAATAAATTTTAAAGCACCCAGACGGGAAGAAAGAAATTTTAAACCATGTGGATTGAGAGAATTTTAAACAAGGAGGGGCAAGATTAAAAACCGAGCACCAACAACTTCAAAGCATGAATTTTCCTATCTCTCCAGACTTCTTACTCCGTTTTAAACATTCTTCAATGGCACCAACTCAAAATTTTCGAAATTTGACTTCAAAATGAGGGGAATTTTGAAGGCAACAACATGACCTAAGCACAACCATTAAGGAATGATCTATTCTACTACACAGAGAAGCAATAAACACAAAATTATAGTAGAAAGTACAACTCATCAATGAAAAATTCAACATACAGAACCCAAAACATGAAAATCAAACTCATAAGCAGAAATATTCTATTCAAATCTTAAATCTCTTGACAAGGGGAACATAAATCAAATGCTCTCAATGTTTTTCAATGACTTTACATTGCAACCACCTTGACTCAAAAGCTTGAGAAACTTAAATTCATATGTATTTCACAAAAGGAAATGTGCAGTATTATAATCGTATCTTTTATACCTTTTTGAGAATAGAAAAATTTAACCCCGCATTTAGATATGAGGACAAGCCCCCAATATTTATACAAATTTCGTGATTTCTCACAATTTGATTCCCCACAATAGAGTAAGTGAATCTGCTTTACCTTGTTCATAAAGAAATATCTTTAATCAAAACAATAATTTTCTATTAGTATTTTGGGATCAGTTCCATGCATTCACTGTCACGTGATGATCTTTGGTTGGATGTGGGGTCAAGTTTTTCCAACATGTATGCTTCCCTTACCTTTTTGTGTTTATGTGACTTTGTGTGCAGGTATGCTCCATTACGAACTGTGAGCTAATGAGAAATATCCAAACACCTTCACCTTCTCATACCATTCTCTTACTTGTAATGACCATTGCAAAACATGAGCCAATAGGAAAGGTCCATGTATCTTTGCAACGTTATACTATTTTATAACCTTGATTGATCATCGCGAAATGTGAGCTAATGAGAAATATCCACGCTCCTCGTAATTTAAGTATGTTAAATAACCTTGAATGGCCATTGCCAAACGTGAGCCAATAAGGAAGCTCCATGTTTACTTCACAATTCAGTTTCATTTACAAAAACTTTATTAGAGTGTGAAGCATAAAACCAATGATAAAGCTCCACGCTACTGAAAATTTCAGTTTTGTTAGATTGTGAAGCATAAACCAATGAGAAAGCTCCACACACCTTTGTGGTTTCGCAACATCAAGTTCTCTTGATTTCATGTTCACCTTTCATTGGTTGCGTTGGTCAGGCCTTTGCATTGTGACTTCTATCTAAGAAGACTTCATCATTGGCTTCATAGAAATGTTACCATGTATCCACCTTGAACTTCTAGACCACTTGAACCCAAAGCCCTTTGAAATCTGTCTCATTGCATGAACTTTACATATGTGAGAGCCCATTTGCTCGCCTTGGACCAGAATGGTGAAGCGTGTCCACCATCAGCAGTTGATCTTGTGACATCTTGATATCCCTTAACTCTGCCATGTTTCTTTTTGACCACGCTCAAATTATCCACCCCGTCATGATCCGAAACTGTATGAATTTGGTAGATTCTACAGACTTGAAGTCTACGAAACCTGAATGGCTTAAAGAGGCCCATAATATTTCCATGTGTCCTTTGGTTCGAAGGAATTTGAATTGCTTGGGGGTGTAGACATTTGACGGTCATTTAAACATCCTAGGATTGTTTAAAGGCCTAAGTGCATTTTTACTAGTCCATTAACCATTCTCTAGGGAATTCTTATGGTGTCAGTCCTCCAACATTTCAACTGAATCCTTTCTTTTATTTTGAAAAGGCATAAGATTTATTACAAATTGATAATTCTCCATTACTTAGACTGAAATTTGAAGCAAGGGAATGTTGGGAAATATACTTTGTTAGTGCTCCCATTTATATAGATTGAATAATATTTGTAATATATTATTATTATATGAGTTTATAACTCAATAATAATAATATACATATAGTGTGTGAGTGAAATAATATTGTTAGTATATTATGTTATATGGTTGTTATATAAAACAACATTTAACAATTATTTGTTGGTGAGTTTTAACCACTCACGTATATAGAGTGTGGGAGATATTCGTGGGAGAAGTAGTTAAGGCTACCTCCTAAAATATAGGAATTATATGTCCTATATATATGTAAATGTATCTGAATATAAGTAGCATCATTAATTTGTTTCCTGTGTAAATCTGGTTGTTCCACTTTATTTGGTATCAGAGCGGTTCAATCCAAGATGAGAGTCTCTGAATTCATGATCTAATTTTTGTGCAGTCCTATCAAAACATTTGTATGACCATGCGACCTATGCAATCACAAGCACTCAGACTTCACATTTGTGATATAGAATTATGTTAAGCTGATACATCCATTCTATTAAATACATTGATACTTGGCATACACATCGGACACAACACAGTCCACATTAATCTTGCAGTGGATTGACGTCTTCCACGTGCCCCCTGTCATCCCTTCAATCTTTACTTCATGTTTGTAGTTGTAATGGAGTTGTAAGAAATCTAGCACAAGCATTAAAGGCATTTTTCTGCAGCACTGATATAAATATGCCAACGATTATTCAATGTACATCGACTGAGTTGTCTACTTTTCTGTTCTAATGTACTGGCTTCATCAGAACATTCGACTCATTTGTGCATACAAATAAACTCGTGAAGACTAAAGGCAATTTAGCAAGGAACAAGAAAAGGCAATGAGGATTTAAGTGGTTCCATTTCTAGACAGCTATTCCTGGTCTGCGTTCCATATTTCTCAAGCTTGTTTTGGCAACAGACTTGGAATCTTGATATGTATTGCTCTGAGAGGTTTTCTTGGAACGGTTGGAAAAGTCTCAACACTCTACTTTGCATCAAAACATGTCTGGATGGACATCCTTATGTATAGGTTGCTTGTTACATTTCGACCAAACTAATTCCAATTTCTGCTAGATCTCTAATTGGTATATCATTGGACACAAAGCTTAAGGGGTCGACTTTATTTTAAAGAAGAAGTTTTTTTTTTTTAAAGTCATTGGAAAGTGTTTTTAAAGTCGATTTGATTATCAGATGATAAGTTTGTTTAAAGTGTTATGTTGTAAGTCTGCGTAGACCAGTCATTTGTCTGTCTTATATAAATGGTCTTAGTTATTATTAGAGTTATGAGTTACTCTAATGGTAAATGTAAATGTCATTAAAAAAATATTGTGTCCTTCATGTGTCTAATTGAGAGTCATGTTGTAATAGTCATTTTGGATATCAATTATAGGTTGTCAAAATTGTCAATGTCAATATTATTATTTGTTTTGAGTCAATTAGATCATTGAGTATTGTGTCTATAGTCTAAACTTATTTTTCATTAAATTGTTAAAAGATTCGAAACATTTTTTTTGGTATTGTCTTAGTCAACGTGATTTTAATTTAAAAAGTAATTTCAATTTATTACTTTTTAAATTTTTAGTCATTGTCAATCAAATAGGTGATTTAGGACATTCGTAAAAATTCAATCAGATTTTTGTCTCATTTCAAGTCTAGTCATGTCATTGTAAATAGTTCAAAGAGTCGTAAAATTGTAAAAAAAAAGTTGCCTGCATTTCAACTGGACGCACTATCAGTGGAATCCGACGTCCTTTAATATGCATTTGAGCTCGATGATCAAATCCAGCTGAGCTAGCAGAATGAAAATTGGAGGTAGGAGGCATCAGAGGTTGGAGGTCATTCAACGACCTCTCATCAGTTGCCAACGACGGGGCCACGCATATTAGCTTTGGTGACAGGTGTGTGTGTAGTTTGATTTTAGTGCTTCTAGTGTGGTGTGCCTCAGTTTGCAGTAATCTTGTTTTCAATAAGTGGAAATTTCACATTGAGGGGGGGGGAACATCATTCCAATGTTCCATTTCCAGTATGTCAGCTTTTTCTATGTATGTATGAGCAACAGATGTCAGTAGAATTTCCTATGTTATTCCCTACAGTGAAATGTGATGAGGGCCGATGATAGTACTTTGCATATCATGATGTGGTTGTAGGTAAACCACTTGAAAACCTTCATTTGTGGTTTGTGGTAAACCAATAGCAAAACCACCATTCTTGGTTGTTGGTAATCCATTTGCAAAACCATCACTTTGTGGTTTGTGGTAAACCAATTGCAAAACCACCATTCTTGGTTTGTGGTCAACCGTTTGCAAAACCATCCTTCAGGTTTGTGATCATCCTGTGAAAATCACCAAATCATGAGCAGGTGTAAGTATAAGGCAGGTTTTCCCCATGTTCGCACTAAGGGGGGGAATGTTGGGAAATATACTTTGTTAGTGCTCCCATTTATATAGATTGAATAATATTTGTAATATATTATTATTATATGAGTTTATAACTCAATAATAATAATATACATATAGTGTGTGAGTGAAATAGTATTGTTAGTATATTATGTTATATGGTTGTTATATAAAACAACATATAACAATTATTTGTTGGTGAGTTTTAACCACTCACGTATATAGAGTGTGGGAGATATTCGTGGGAGAAGTAGTTAAGGCTACCTCCTAAAATATAGGAATTATATGTCATATATATATGTAAATGTATCTGAATATAAGTAGCATCATTAATTTGTTTCCTGTGTAAATCTGGTTGTTCCACTTTAGGGAACAATATAAAGCACACAAAATGGTTACATCTATAGATAATATAGGAAAAAGACAAGCTCAATCTAGGGGCCTGGATTGAGTACCAACATCTCCCTCTTTGGGGAAGAGTCCTACATTGCATAACTCAAAAGAAAGTATCAGCCATTAATGTGAGGAGCTCTCCATTCACACCAAACTCACTACAGATGTTCATTCATGCATTCATTTCCCTATCGCTGCTATGATCCCGGATGAGATCTTGTTTTATGCAGACAATACACCACTTTTCATCTTAATTGAGATTAGTCACACTTTGGTCAAGTGTGCTCTCATTGAAAATGGATTATGCATGTGTGTGGCCTCATTATACTTCATCAATCGATAACTTAAAATCCACGCGAGCCACTTGTCAAGGATACGATCACTCACAGATACCTCTGATGGGGTGTATTTGGTTACACATCACCATTCCCCCTAGGATTGCCTGCATCAAAGTTATAGTATTCAATTTTCCCATATCTTATAATATTCTCCTAGGGCAGCCTTATACTCTTCGTATGCATGTCATTGCTTCTTCCACATGTCATTGTGTTAATTTTTCTCACCAGGGAGCTGTTTATAAGATCCAAGGGGACACTAAGCCTTGGAATTATGATACACTTAAACAAAAAGGGACATAAAATCTCCCCATGCTTGATGAACTATCACCTATCCCCTTTCAGGAGTATACATGATTTAAATACCCTATAAATACTCTGCATGAAAATGTTGGTCATTATAAGTTGGTCGGGCACATGCATCCCAACTTCTTAGAATCGAATGACGACGAGCTTGATGAGGTCACACTTATAATCAATACTCTAGATCTTCCTAAGCTCATCATATCTCATATGTTACCTTCCTTGTGACCATGCAAGATGGAGCCTTCGATTCTATATATTATCTCACATACACAGCAGCCCCCGCAGGATCATATGGTATAACTAGATATGATAGTTGACTCTTGTGCAATGAATTCTTCCATATAAGATTATGATGTCGATTACGCTTTAGATGACCCTCAATTGGCTAGCTACACCTATATTCATGATGTAATATTTAATTACCAACACCTATAGTCATGTGCGTTGACACCTCATTCAGACTATTGTCCAAGTGCTCACTTGAAGCAATGTGCAACCTAACAGGTACCGCTTTGTTAGGTCATGCAAGATGTATAATTAGTATAAACCAATGCACAACATAAAATAGAAGATAGACTAGGTAGATCACAAAATAGTTTCCAACAATAAGAGCTTTTACCATTCATTCATCAACATAAATAATTAGCAAAAAGATTGTAACTCTAATTACACCACGTGCATCCCTTTTAACCTTGACAATATATACAAGGTTGTCCATTACAAACACAATTCTTCACATACTACGTGCATCACACACTCATAAACACATAGACCTCTACTTGCTAACACAGATCCCTCGGTGCTAACAACACATTCATCCTTATATATACAAATGAATGTGACACATATACATATGGTGGGAGCTTGTCCCTCGCCGCTTACATACTTTAGTTCTAACATTAGACTCCCTAATTATAGATTGCATGCCTCTAAATTTTTTTTTTAACTTCCAATCCATGTTATAAATATCTTATCCATACTCGCATCCTATAATTAGCTTTGTCCATGCATAGTCCTTTTCATCTTTCATGTGCTTTATCCTTTTTCGGTGCCTTACTTTGTTAAGTCTATTCTTGGACTTGTCTTATCATCCACACCAACTTAGATTTTATCTATTTATAGACCATTCTAAAATCCTACTAACTCTTGAAATATCTCAATGTGCACACCTTCATGCATTGTTGTCCTTCCATCTCCCGCGTGCACCTTCGTGCATATTTTCATTATCCTCTAACGTACTCCCGAGTGTATCTTCGTGACTCTTTGAAACTTCTTCATGATTCACATGCGTAATTCTACATGCGGTCTTTAAACTCCATGTGTGGCTTTTAGTTATCCACTTTCTCATCCTAACATTACCCCACACTAGGAGTATTTTCTGTCCTCGTCAATATAAGAATGAAAGAATATCTGGAAGAATGAAGGAATATGGAAAATACCCTTAATGAATTAAATAATAAACAATGTTTTATTCTACGCGCATCTAAAGTTTGGCTATGGTGATGGTAGGAGTTATAGAAACTCTAGCTTAATCCCATTCTCCAACTGTTTCCACTCTTCTAACTCACTAGACACTTATTCTGGGACTGCCTGAACAGTGTCTGAAATATCCTCTAGGGTCAACCCATCAGCCTTTTCTTGTAGTTTCTTCAGTATTACATCCCACTCTGTGGTGACACCCTCCAATCCATCTACCTTATGCATCATTATCACTTAGATTTCACCAATCCTTTCCTCAATATTATCGTGCATAGACTTTGTTGCTTCCTTCTTATTGCTAAATTCTTGCAAAACCCTCTCACACTCAGATTTTTTTGTCAACAAGGAGGCCTGAAGTTTTTTTACTTTGGACTCATCCTATGCAGTGTACACGTTTAAGATCACTAATATTCCTTGGAAGTTAGTAACAATATTTTCATCATGCTGCATGGATTCCTTCAACTCTACCCCAAACGTTTTATATTCTATCTTATATTCTACCTTGGCTTTATTCACTCTAGCTAGCTCTTCTATTGTAGTCCTTTTCCCATTATTCACCTTCTTTAGTAGTAAATGTACCGGTTATTCTAGATACTCCATTTCTTTGTTATGGTCTGGTTTTTCCTATGATACAACATCTGAGCATTCTCCATGTCACTTAGCTCTTCCGCTAGCCATTGATTATTCTTTCCTTCCACTCTATATCCTTCTGCATCCTCTTTATGATGGCCCCCATATCCATTTTTTGTCTTCCTAATATGGTGTCCAATTATATGCTTGATCATTGAATGAATGAGTTTAGTCTACCACTTTATAGACCTTCATCGTGTCCTTATTTCCATGTAAGTCAAATATAGACTCCTTCTTTACCTCAAACTCAGTTTCCTCCATGTGTGTTTGTAATGCCCATGAGATAATTTTTCTAGTGTGTGGATGGGATTCGACTTTGTCAAACATTTCCAAATAAAATAGGTATTTAGTGGGATCCAAACTCTGAAACCTAGCCCTTAGAATATTTATTTAATCATCAATGTATGACATCTAAAGTAGTACCAGTGGAGTCTACCTTGGCATCCTTCCTCCCACACACATCCTTCACAATTTCGCTTGTGTGATATGTTGTAGATGTCTTATTTATTCCCCTATGTTGTGCCCCTTTCCACTTCCTCTCTTAACACGCTCAACTAGAATCATGGCTGCACATTTACCCTTCTTATTTTTGCACATGTGGGCATATAAATATGGGAAATCCTCAACCTTATGTGCCTTCCCACAATATGTGCAAGATTCGTTCTTTGGACATTCACATTGGTATTGTTCTGTAGATCCACATGTATAACATGTACCCCAAGTGAATCTACCTCCATGACCACTATGGCCTCTTCCACGGTATTTGCCTCTAAAGTCTCCATTTTTGTTATTGTGATCATCATTATTCTATCCATCATGAACCTGCAAGATGATTTTTGTGCTAGTCTAGAACACCCCTATCTCAAAACCCTAATGGATTTGATCAATTATACAATAATTGGTCGTGTCATGCATGTGTGAAACATAAATATTGCAATAAAAGGAAACATTCTTTTGTATAACACGCTACAAAAGTAAATAGTTGCAGACATCATGATTCTTGCGGAAAATTTCACAAGCTATCAATAGTGCATGCACATTCTTGTGTAGACAAATATCAGTTATATGCCCATCTACATCAAAGAATATACACCAAATTCCACTATGAGTCTCACGTGTTGAGTTGGCAGATAAATTTTCTTACTAAGTGGTCATTTTTGCAATCTGGGCCTTAAGGAATGGACTCGCTCTAGTATCCACACTCCTTATGGATTCTGCATGCAAAATGGCTTCCAAAGATTTACACGGGCTTGTGAATATCTTGTGTGACAGTTCTCTCTAGAATGGTGTTAATAATTCTCCCACATACCATTTTATATGCTCGCTATGCTGGATATCATAATATAGTTTAGTCAGTATAGTCTTCAATCTCGCATCTTACTCTCTAAAACATTCAGACAAGCCTTTATTTATGTCCCTTGAGAGCACTGATGATCTATTGCTCATACTATGGGATGTGAAACTTATCCAAGAAGGAAGTGTGTAATACATCATAATCCACTAGTATTGTGAGAGTCATAATTTTTGTACCAACTATGTGGATGACCCTACAAGGTGGTCATGAACTGACTTTCCTTCCTATCTAAAATTTGTATCCCCTTAGTTCTCCATAAAAGTTCACGCTTGTACACATACTCTATTGCATCATCCATACCTCAGTACTCTAGTAAATGAAGTGACACCATGAATAAGATCTGAGGGGGTTACTTTGGTGGTGCTTTACTCCCTTGTCCTAGATTACATGGGGGTGGACCAGATCTTAACCCCGTTCCTCCACTATGGTTACTGCCACTCGAGGGAGGACCAAAGCCTCCTGAGCCTCCTGTTTCTGGAACCAACAATGATTTTGAAGAAGAGAAATTCTGAGCAGATGTAGTAGAGCTGATCTATGTGCCAACTGTCTATCCTGATATTCCTCTAATGGGATTACTTCCACTAAGTAGAGTGGTAAAATTTTGTCCTATTATTGTGCCTATTATAATATTCCTAATCAAAATTTACTATTTGGCTACGTGAGCCTATTGTAATTCCATATGTCTTGCCTTTATCTAGTGTGCCTCTTGCGATGATACTAAAATGTACCTGCATGTATCTCCAACCCAACGTGGTGATCCTCGTCACTTTGATGATATTCTATAACAAAGTCAAGATTTCAAACACCGAGCACAAGGGCTATGGTTCTGAGGTGGGTAAGATGTGCACCAAAGGTTCTTAATCTTTCATCAGACTCGCTCTCATAAGATGTCAAGGGGTTCCTTCTACTGCACTTCCCTAATATCTAAGGGACATCATCCTATTGTCCCTCACCTTTTGTAGGGTTCTCATCACTTCCACCTAGCCCCATTCCTCTCATTCTTAGCACCTCCTCAACTACCCTCTCTCGTGCAGTGTTATACATGTGAATTCTCTCTTCTCTCTCTCTCTCTTATGTTTTAACTAACACCATCCTTTCCAAACCTCTTCCTTACCTCTACATGCAGAAAATTTTAACCAGCCATGGCTAAATTTTTCATTCCCAATTCAATCATCTAGATCTTCGTGGCTAAAGGTAACAAGCGTAGATATGATCACCTTGGCTCGTGTAAGAATTGAAACTCTTCTTCCTCTGGACACAAGTACATTGTAATCATGTATTCCAAGGTATAACTACACAACAATCCTTCCCACCAATTATCTATAGCTTGATTCCACATTTCATTCAAATCAGAGAGTGCTTAATACTTATCCTATCTCTAAAATTGCTTCCTTCCCAAATGGATCCCTCGATTTTATGTGTAAGCTGTTAGCTAATCGTATAACTCTTTTAGTAAGAAACTAAAGAATGTCTCATATAATGAATCATATAATTTTTCTTCTACCCATTTGCAAAAATTAAAACTATTTCCAGTGTTATACCTCTGAGAAATGTTGTTTTAACTGCCTTTTACCCAACACTCAATATTATCCAAAGAAAACCAAAATGCCACGTGCATGTCACATCTTAAGGATCAAAGTTGAAAGAGGTCCCGGAAATGGAACCAAAATCTAGTATTTAATTACCAACACAAATAGTTAGGTACACTGGAACCTCACTCAGACTATTGTCCAAGTTCTCACCCAAAGTGCACAAAACCTACCGGTTCCCTCTTTGTTAAATCATGTAAGATGTATAGTTTGTATAAACCAATTCCCAACATAAAATAGAAGATAAACTATGTAGATCACAACACATTTGTAGACAATAAGATCTTTGACCATTCATCCATCAACATAAACAATTAGAAACATGATCTAAACTCTAATTACATAATGTGCATCCATTTTAACCTTGACAATCCATGCAACATTGTCCATTATAAAAAAAATGTCTTCACATACTACAAGCATCGTGCACTCATACAAACATAGACATCCAATTTCTAACTTAGATCCCTCAGTACTAACAACACATTCATCCTCCCATATATAAAAATTAATGCGACACATATACATATAGTGGGTGTTTGAAAATTATGACACTGAGATGGGGGTGAACCAGTGTCTATTCAAATTTTGAAAAACAATTCAATTTACTTAGTTTTTTATAATGAAGCCAAACCATAATTCACAACTAGTCAACATGAGAGAACACATAGAGAGATATGATTAAATGTGGGAAACCCTTCAAGGGATAAAAACCCACTGAAATCAAAGAATTAACTTAGACAAGAATAACCCGTAAAGATTACAATGATTACACAATTGAGTATCGACTAAATATGGAGATGCAACTCAAAAATTTAGCCAAATATCCACTTGATCTATATGGCAAGATTCTGTAGACACCAATTTTTGGTGTGACCTCTCTCGTTCATCCCACATTCATTCTCCTTCATGTAACTTCCCCTATCGCCTTTCTCTTTCCTAAATTTGAGTAAATCCCATCTATTTACTCACCTTTATTTAATCAATTATCAAATGGGCTCTATGTGGACCCATTTGATAGTTTAAATTTTTTTTGCATTTCTCCCATATCAAATTATTTAATTTCATGGGTATCCATATACCCATCCAACACCTTTTTAAAAAAAAGGCAAAATGGGAATCTATCATCTCATCTACCCATTCACATCATGTTCCCCACTACACCTAATAAGTCAAACCATGGCTCCCACGCGATCACATCATACCTCTTAACTAGGTTACTCTACCCAACCTCGGTTAGTTGTTAACCCTAATCTAGCCTCACCTTAGGCTATAAATATGGGTTTTTCCAGGTGAATAAAAGGACAAAACAAACAAAAATGACCAGATCTTGGATTTGGTCCCACCATCACACCCATTCTGTCCCAATCTTCCCTACATCAACGTGACTTTCATGACTGCCATCCCCACTACTACTGTAGTCACAACTACCACCAATACTCTTGTCCAACCTCCCCATATGTCATATCCGTTATCCGAACAACAAGTACCATTCACATCACAATTTTACCCCATTGCTTCTCAACTTCCTCCGATAATACCTTTGCAACATGCAATGTCACGTCCAGTTTATCAACCCATCTATACCCATATCTCCACTTAGCAGTTGCCACAACAACCTGCACAATCCCAACAATCATACCATGCCCCTTTTTCTTACCAACAAACATTCTATCAGCCTCCACCTCAACCACAAACCATAATTCACACTCACCCATACCAAGTTCCTCAGACACCCACACATCCACAAGTTCAACCACCGCCCCTCATTTCTCAACAAGAGATTCCTAATGATCCCATGCAAATCTTAATGGGTCGGATAACCAACCTAGAGGCTGCTACACTAGGGTCTAAAGTTACATTGTCTTATGAACAGATATGTAACGAACCCATTCATCCATCTGTGCCAATGAAATCATATCCTCCACACTGGGAACCAAAGTTTGCCAAATTTAACAAGTAAGGAGGACCCACAACAACATCTTTGGGAATTGAAACATGCATGTTATCTTATCGCACATGACCAAGACTTGATGCTTCGTACTTTCCCCATGTCTTTGGTTGGTCATGCTTTAGAGTGGTATAATAATATTCCCCAATACTCTATATTTTCTTTCTCTTAGCTTGCGCAATTATTTCTCGAACACTTCTCCATTAATATTGTGCACATGATAACCATCAATGATCTATATACCATCTGCCAATTCAATGATGGATCCATCATGGATTTTGTCACATGATGGCGAAATATTATAAATCAATTATATTTCCCTCTTCCTCAAATTGACCTTATCGATCTCTTCGCACGTTCTTGTGCGAAGCATATTTCATCGAATTTACAAATTCAATCATTTCATACTTTTGAGGAAGCTTTCTCCATGGCTCACAAGCTCGAGACACATGCACTCGAACAGGGGCATTTAAAATTAAAATCAAATAAGCCCAAAACAGAATTTTTCAGACCATCCATGTCGAATGATAAGTCGAAGACAACTGCTAACGCTGTCATTATTAAATCATCTCCTCCACCTACATCTACCACCATAGCCCAACAATGATTCACATGGCCAACACCCAATTATACTCCTTTGGGAGAATCATACATCACCATCTTTGACAAGTTAATCACAACACATTTGATCACACTGCCACCTATCTAACCTGTTAACAAATCTAGACCCAGACCTATATGGTATCGTGAAGACCATTACTATAAGTACCATCAAGTTCGTGGACATGACATAGAAAGATGTCAGACCTTCAAAGATTCAGTCCAAAGACTCATCGATCAAGGAGAACTTCAAGTTGATAACCCAAATGCGCCACCCAATCAACCGTTGGATATTTTTTAAACAACCATTTCCAAACCATACACCCACATCAACAAATATGACTGTCACTACTTCTATAACTCCCAATACACACACCATAAACACTATCCACGTTAGTGATATGAATCCAGCGTCATCCACAAATTTACCATCCTCATCAACTATTACACCTGATCCCTTAGACGTGCTCCCTACATCCACAAACTCATCAACATTTATCTCTACAACAACATTAGTCACGTCCATGCTCACCTCGGTGCCTCTTCCTACGCACAGACCTATTTCCACACCTACTACCCCTTCCTCTTGTATAAATGTTATTCCTGCTTCAGTCACTTCTTACACCTAATCCATCAGGCTCATTTACCTTGTCAGAAATCATTCCACCTTTACCCATTATCCCATCCTTAGCATCACTTCCAATCCCTCTTTATACACTTTTACCAACACCTACTACATCTACTATTGTACATTTAACCTCGCCTTCCTCTTCCACAACCATGTCATTACTCGATGAGTTTTGGAAAACATTCTAACTTTCCCTAATTTCAAATTATCACCCTATTTCCTCTATACCATCAAATACTCACACATCTAATCTACCCCCACTCATATCCACTTCAATATCATCTTCAGTTCCATCTATAGAAATTCTTGTCATTCCTTCTCACAATCCCCATTCACAGACAATATTTAAGCCCCCATTTCCCAAACACCCTCCTTCACATCCTTACCAAAAAGTGGACCTCACCATTCCCAATACCAGTTCCCTTGAAACCACACCATATTTTTCCATTTTAGGACCACGCCCCTCGTCATCCTCTTCCATCTTAGGAGTGCCCCTTCATCAATAACCCACACTACTAGAGCAACACAACGATCATTTTCCCACCAATATCTAAAAAATAGAGTCAAAGACGTCCACATCTTCCACCAATATTCCGCATCAAACACACTCATATCCCTTTTCCAAATATAAAACAATGTCCAAAGCTATCATTACACCACCACATAGCTAGACATCATCCCAAGATCCTCCGTCCATGACCCTAGGATATTATACTACCATGTTTCATCAGTTACTCCAAGTCTCAGCTATTACCTTACCACCAATTAAATATTTCGACCCAAGTGCACCAAGGCCGTCATGG
This sequence comes from Taxus chinensis, assembly GCA_019776745.2. Taxonomy (NCBI): domain Eukaryota; kingdom Viridiplantae; phylum Streptophyta; class Pinopsida; order Cupressales; family Taxaceae; genus Taxus; species Taxus chinensis. The sequence continues at coordinate 624,082,423 of CM034152.1, read as the reverse complement.
TTTAACTCTAATCTTGTTTGTGCATTTCACCATGCACTTGGACATGACACTAAACACTGCAAATCTCTCCAAGCCATTGAACACCACTTTGTCAATGAAAATATTAAGGATGAAAAATCAACTCTTCCGCCAACCCAACCAGCTCCTCCATCCTGACATGCATATGTTAAAACATCTAGACCATTACTACTCCTGTCCATCACAGGAAGATATAACCAATGATACCAAAAACATACCACCAAAGGAGGATGATCCCCAGGATGGTCCTCCCTTTTTAATCAATGTTGTTTGGATAACCACCCGTTCGAAACCATATAATCTTGACTCCACCTCACAACCCACTCTAAATACTTTTGTCGCTATCCCTCCTCCTAAGGAATTTGTTGCCTCTACACCTCTACCACGACCAAAAGTCATCATCGCTGCTCCGACCACTCATCCCGCATCAACATCTCCATCTTCCTCTAAAGCCAAGGTATCTGTTATGGCCACTTCTGAATCCATACTTCTATCGAACAAATTATTATTAAAAAACTTCATCAGGCCTCGGTCAAAATGTCACTTTATGAGATCATTCAAATCTCACTACACCACAAACATTACTCTTATTGAAATTCTTCAACATATCCTGATATCATCTGATGAGCCCCACCCTTTCGTAACTTTAGCTTATGCCTTCACATCATCCACCACCATGTATTTTGAGAGTTTAGAAATCCCCAAGATACCACAGGAAGAGCATGATTCTACCTCTATTCATTACATGATCCACATTAACGATACATGTATCTGATGAACCATGATTGACAATGGTGCTAGTATCAATACCATCTCTTCTCATACCTTCAATCAATCTCAAACTGCCTAACACCATTGTTGCTTAATATCCTATTGTCCTTCGTGGCTTTAATGATGTTGTAACTCCCCCATTAGGAATAGTTGTTCTTTCCCATCCGTGTTGGCCATAAAATTCTCCATGAGCTCTTCTACATCATCGAAGGAGAGTTCCAATACAATCTCTTACTTGGACATCCTTGGATTCACACCATGCATTGTGTCCCATCTACTCTCCATCGATGTATCCAATATGAACATGATGGGACCATTTATGCTCTTCCTTGCTGAGACCTCTCCTTCTAAGACATGTTGCATGATCTAGAGACCTAAGGATGTCCTTGTCCTTAAGACTAATTTTTCTCTCTGATGCATCCACTAGTTCTTCCGTGCCTCCATCCACACTACCCCATAATGGATCCTTTGATACTATAATGTAAAATATTTCCTTGGGAGAATATCAACTCCTTGCTCTTAATACTATTCCTTCTCCTAACCTCCTTGGTCACCCTGATAAGGCCCCTATGTATAAATCAAATGCTGGGGAAATCATCCCATTTGGCCCTTCTTCTCTAAGAACCAACTTCATCTATGGTGGCCTTGATCAAACCTCTTCTGACACTGAGAATCAGCCTTCACACTAAACGATACACATAGGTGATTTCAGATTTCTTGGTAAACCATCCTTCACTAATACATACCTCTATCGTTGTGCATGGAAAGGGTTTGGCTTGAGTACGTTATGAACAAGGCCCTTACAGTGATATGCTTTACTCTAGCCCATAAATCAGGTCAAAAATTTGGCTTTGGGATATAAAGATCCATTCCATGTTCCTCTTTGCAGCACATCTGGATCTTCTCCTATCCATCTTGATTTGTCGACTTCATCTCCATCTGGCTACCTTACTAATTCAGAGGACACTTCTTCTCCATCCGATTACCCAACTAATTTGGATAATATCTCATCTCCATCTGACTATTCTACCAATTCAAATGATACCTTCTCTCCATCCAACTATCTTACGGATCTAGATCTAGATGAAACTATCCCTATTCCCCCTAACTTTTTTTTTGATTTCTACCATTTCTCTCTGACCAATTATTTATCAAGTTAAAAATAAAACCCGGTCTTTTCCCCTTAAGCATCTAGAGATGGTAGAGGAATATTCCCCTATCATTGACATTATTCAATGTGATGATGATAATTCCATTCTTTCTTACATGGAGGCCGAAAATTCTCATATCTAGAAATCCCTTCCCCTTGAAACATCCAATATTATAAATGAATCCACTATCAACATTAATATGGGAACTCCTCAAGAGCCCCGCATCCTTAAGGTCAACCAGTCTTTGAAACCTCAAAAACTTGAAGCCTTCACCTCATTATTATCTAAATATAGCCAGGATTTTGTATGGTCATACTCAGACATGCTAGGTATTGATCCCTCCTTCGTTGTTCATAGCATCTTCATCATCCCCAATGATAAACCAGTTAGCCAGAAGCTTCACCATATGCATCCCCAAATTTCTCTCCTGGTGAAAGAAGAATTGCAATGTCTTCTTTCTACCAATTTCATCATCCCCATTGACTATCCCCAATAGGTTTATAACATCGTACCTTTCACTAAATCATCTGACAAGCTTTGTATATGTACCGATTTTCAAGATTTAAACCTTGCTTTCCCTAAAGATGATTTACCTTTCCAAATGTTGATCAGCTTGTAGATCTTACTGCGGAACATGAGATGCTTTCTTTAATGGATGGTTTTTCTGGTTATAATCAGATTTTAATTGCACCGGAAGATCAACACAAGACATCCGTCACTACCCCATGGGGTACTTTTTGTTATCGTGTCATGCCTTTTGGTTTGAAGAATGCTGGGACCACGTATCAATGGGCCATTACGCATATCTTCCATGACCTCATACATCAAACTGTAGAGGAATATGTTGATGACCTCTTAGCAAAATCCAAACATCGATGTGACCACCTTTCAGTCCTTGAAATCATTTTTTAATGTCTCATTCGTTTCTTCCTCTGCCTCAATCCGACAAAGTGCATTTTTGGAATTCTTACTGGAAAACTCCTTGGTTTCATCGAATCTATCAAGGGCATTGAGGTTGATCCGGCAAAAATTAAAGCAATTCTTGAAATGCCCCCTCCTTCCAATCTCAAGCAACTTTGCAGTCTTCAAGGTCATCTCCAATCTGTCCATCGTTTCATATCACAACTTTCCGATCAATGTCAACCCTTTCATCATCTTCTTTGAAAAGACACATTTTGACTGGGACCATAATTATCAAAAGGATTTTGATGATCTTAAACGATGTCTTCTATCTCCGCCAGTCCTCATACCTCCACATGAGGGGGAACCCTTTTATTTATATATCTCTGTAAACAATCATGCTCTAGGAGCCGTGATAGCACATTGAGATGGCCAGGGCTGTGAAAAGGCTATCTATTATATCAGTTGTACTCTTCACGAATGTGAAACATGATATACTGAAGCTGAGAAGTTGTGTTTCGCCATTTTTTTGTGACATCAAAAAGGTTCGACAACATATCTCGTTTAATCACAAAAACCTATAATTATTACTTATTTTCCAACCTCCCCTTTAAATTAATTCATGAATGCAATTCTAAGCCATACCCCAGACAACCGACTCGTATCCTCCACCTCACAACCACTCAACTCCAAATCTACACCCGATGGCTTTTTTGCTCAGTGGCCGTGGCCGAATTTGACTTGGAATTCATTCCCCTCAAAAAAATCATTACGGGGTCAAGCTAAAAAGAGCTTTATCACCATCAAATTCCCACAACAGACACCCAACACCCAACAAATCAAGAATTCACCGCCAATCGGAAAAATCAACCATCCAATCCGACCCCCACCACAATCAAATCAACAATCACCCGACATCACCGGAGCCCGCCCACCAGCATACCATCCGTCGAACACGCCCGACCACTCGTCCTCCCACGTTCCTCCCAACGCCCCCAAACTGGCCGGAACCCCCCTCCCCCCCGTTCCTCCGGGGTCCTCCCCCCGCCCCGTTCGAGCCTCTCACCCCGCCTCCCGCGTCCATTATCCCCCCGCTCCCCCTGCGTCGCCTCCCTGATCGGCGCCTCCGACCACCCCCCCTACTCCCCACGCCCTCTCCGCCGCTCTCCGCCGCGTCCTCCAGCCTCTCCCTCCCGCAGATCTGCATCCCTCTCTTCGTCGGCCCGCCTCCCCCTGCCACGTCCGCATGTCTCGCCGTCCCACAGGCAAGTCCCATTGAGCGCCAGGGGTGACTAACGCCAAACTCAGTGGTCGCGCGGAGCTCTGCCCGGCGCTCCGTCCGGGGGACCCATCGGGCCCCCCCACCTCTCCCGCCTCCCCCAGCCCTCCTCACGGCCGCAGGGGGACCCCGGCTCCGAAACCCTATTCGTCCCCCTCGGTCGCAGGGCTTCCGCCGCCCACGCCCCTGCGGCATGCCCGGACATCACCCCAGAATACGCCCGGACCGGTCATGCCGCTCCCCGCCCCTGCGATCCGCGATCCCAGCGCAGCAGCAGTTACGCACTTCGCGCCGCCTTGCGCTCCCAGCTGGCGGACTGCCCGGACGAGGGCTCCACTTTTTAGCAGCCTCCCCTCGACCGTCGATCCGCCACTCCCCACCCCTCCTCGGGCGCCCGCCGTGGGCGCCCGCTTGGGCAAGGGGGTAAGCGCGCGCCCCTCATCCACATGCCAGCGTGCCCCGGAGGCGCAAAACACTCCCCCGCCGCCCAGCCCGCCTCTCCCCCCCCTGCTCCCTCTCCTCGGACCCCTCCTGGCCCTTTTTTTTTCTCGTTCCAATCGGAGGTCCTCCCTCCTCTGGCTTCTCTCTCGCTCCGCGCAACCGCGGGTAGCCGCCCCTCTGTGTTCCTTCCTCATTACTCGCACCCTGTTTTGGTTGCGTCCTTGCGGGCCTCTAAGGGGCTCCTCGCAGTCGCCTCCTCCCTTTCGAGCGGTAGGGTTTTCCCGGGGTCCATTATAGCACCTTTCGCCACTCTTCAATGGCGATCAGGGTCCATTTTTGCGTTTCGCCCCATCGCCCCCTACGGTGTCCTCAATCTTCACTTCGCAGTCTCCATTCTCCCCGTATTTCCTACTTCGCGACCTGAGGGCAGGAGGCCGTTTCACCCCCCAGGGGTAGTTTCTGTCCTGGAGTTGGTTGTTTCCTTTCCTGGGGGTTACGTCCCTTGTTTTCCTTAGGTTTCTCTTTTCTCTCTTCGATGGTTCTAAATGCCACGAATGCGGGAGGGGCAAAAATGTGTTGTGTCTCATTCCCATTCTCATTCCCTTTCCTCCCTCACTCATTCCTCTTCCATCCTTTTGACTATTGGACTCCTTTTCCTACCCTTGTTCTGTTCCCTCTCAAAATAGCGTCCCGCAGTTTCCGGCCTCCTTAAGCATTCAAAATGTGATTTTGAATGGTACAAAACAATATGGCATAGTATGAGGCCCTTATAAGCACTTATACTTAGGAAACTATAAAAAAAACTGTTGTATTTCTAAAAACCTTTCTCCTAGTTTCTTTTACTTTTCTTCTTTCCCGATATTTTCTTCCTTTTTCTTTTCTCATTTTCTTGCTCCACGATTTCTAGTTTCGGTTTCCTTCGTTGACTTAAAATTTATTGGTCCCTCGGTTAGCTTATCTTTTGTTCTCTATACTTATCTCGTTTTTTCTCTCCAGCGTTCTCCAACTATCCCCGTCCCATACCCTTCCCCGGAAGACCTCTTCTCCTGCAGCCTATGTTCATCGGCCACTCTCTTTGCTACTGCGCCCGTGCAGAGACTGCCTGTTCTCGTGTAGCCGCGCCAGGAAGCGGGCTAGCAGTGAGGGGGAGGTAGCTGTGGTTGTGACGTACTCAACTAAGGCGGGGGTCCCACGTGATTTGTGTCGTGGCCCTCTTTTTCGCACCTTGACCGCTTAGCTTTCCTATTCCCTTGGAAGAAGGAAGGTTTGGGTCGTAATATCTACGGTACGAAGACAGTATCCTTCCTCGCGACTCGAACTACGGGTTGACTTGGATTGTCGTGCGGGTCCATCTGCCGAATGTCGTTACCTGGTACCCCGTCTTTTCTGCTTCTCCTCCCCCGTCCTCCCTCTCTTTTGTTTCTTTTTTCTGGCGCCGATCTAAGCTGACCCCTCATAGCCACCCGTGCGCCGCGGCGCGACCGATCGGGATCGCGGGGGTTGGCTCTCACCGACCTCTCACCCTCTCGGCGATGGGCCAAACTCAAGCCGTGATCCGACACGGCGTCCCCCCGCCATGCTTGTTCTGACAACGGGTTACACGGACAACTGTGTGCTGAGAGCACTTACATGACGCTTCTTCAGGATTGGTAGAGTGGAAGCCACATCCTCAAAAGACTTTCGCATTATTCATATCCTAGATACAAACTGCCCGACTCTTTCATTAATTGTCAATCAAATCACGTGCTAGTGTCTGCCTGCCTTCCCGTTTCCCTCCGCATTTCGACTAATACAATACAATCGACTCCCGCTCGGCCGGGTCATTTTTTGTTTCTGTCTACCCCGTTTCATCTCCACACGCCATGCGCCGCTACCTCACATCTGCTCCCTTCTTAGTTGTGTTTAGCCTTTCTCCTCTCTCCTGTACTGGAGAATATGGTATCGTTCGTCTTTCCTTTTCCGTCGGATCGTTTGGGTCGTACTCGTCCGACGATGAGGGCTTCGCGGGCGAAGGGCTATGAGATGCACGGAGGAGCGGGATTGTGAGTATCTGGCTCATTCCCATCAAGTCCCGCAGTGGGCCTAGAGCGTTTTCTAATAGTGCTTGTCCCGCCTCCCGGTCCTCTTTTCTGCTCGCTACGATCTGGGTTGAAATCTGGCTAAGTTGTGACGATGGCTCCTCTATGTCTGTCGTATGCCTGGGGGGAGCGCCAGGGCCAGTCGTCCTGTTATCCTTGAACCCTTTCACCACCCGTCCCTTTGTCATTACTCCTGGGCGCGCCTCGAGTGCTTATTTTTGTTCGCCTGTTCCCCCCAGTCTATCCTCCCCGACCTGTCCGCTTCTTCCCCCACCACCCGTTCTTTCTCTCCCATTCTGCTCTCGTCAGTGTTGGCTGCCTTCGCGGGTTGGGGTGGACGTAGTCGCCCTCCTGCGCCTATCGAGACATGTGGTGTGTTGGCGACCGTGGATCTTTGCTGGGGCGTAGTCTGGGCAAGGTTGTGGTGTGGGTAGATATGTCCCTTGATGATTCGTGGAAAATTATTCTGGGTCTCGTTTTAAAACAAAACTCAATCACCGATCTCTGGTCTTTCCCTCTCCAATTTTTTTCGATTATTATATCCCAATCTATCACTTAACTATCCCTTCTCAATCCCTACTCTCGTCCCTCCCTGCTCTCAGCACCGCTCCTTTGCCTTCTCACTCTTCTCTCACTCGATGAACCTCTTTTTATCTCTTTCTGGTTTGTGCTCTCCCTTGCTTTCTTGGGGTGTCTTTTTTTTAGTGAATGTCGCTGTTTTTCCCATCGGACCCACCTTTTGCTACCTGCTTCGGGTCTTGCTAACCTTTCCTCCTAGTGCGCCTAGTCCTCTTCCTGGTCTACTGGAGCTGGTCCCTCCTTCGCGTGCCACCGTTGTTTCTCTACTGTACACTCTCACTCTCCCTCTCTACTTGTGTCATTGGTAGTATTCTCTAAAGCAAGCCACACTTAACAGGGGTTTGTGGTTTCCTTCTTGTTTGGTGTGCCGTACTGGTAAGGGCGAAAATTGCCCATTCGGTATATTTCCCTCCCGCTTCCTTCCGTCTCTCGCTTCGGTTCTCCTCCTTCGCCCGCGCAACCCTTTCTCGAATGTATGGGTCTTCTTGTTTATCCTGTTTCGTTGAGAAATCTTGTTGGCCCGCAAGTTGTGTTCTTAGTCTCGGCTAGTTATTTGGCCTTCCTCTTAACCACAATTGTTGTGAATAGTCAAGAATTGTGTAAGATGTCAACAACACGCTAATCTTAATCCGGTTCCTATCCAAGATTTACAAACTGCCCAAGATCTATTGCCCTTTTCATAATGGGACCGTTGATCGTATCATCTAATAAACCCTCATTCATCACAACAACATCACTAGATCACTCTAAATCCTCATTCTACTGAATATTTCACTAAATGGGTGGAAGAATCCCACTCACCTTCTACTAAATCTTGGTCCAACCATTAATTTGGGAGATATCAAAACGACCCCACGTTAGCGTGGTGTTCAACATAAAAGTATTATGGACAATGGAAGTCCTTTAAAAAAAAGATAAAGTTTTTAAAAAATCGGTCTACGCATTTAGATCCAAATAGATTTTCTTTCCCCTAATAGCCTTACTACCGGCCAAGCTGATGCCACGATAAAACTCTCCGAATATTTTAGCCAAGTACCATCATCAAGCAGTACGAAATTTGCATACTTTCAACTTCCCGTTGCGCTATAGGTCCTAATCGCACATAGCATTCAACATTTCCTCGACAGAGGCCACTCCATTTTTCTCACGCTTGTTTATATAGCTTCGAAGCTATTCTCCCCTGAAGTTGCAAATTCATCTTGTGTGTCTCCTCCTCTTCCACACTTCTTTCTGATGAAGATTATCATCAGGAGCATCAATGCAACGAGTTGTTAGATGAGCATCAACCTTCTTTGTTCTTAACACCATAATATTATCAAAATTGTATCCAGTGTGCTGATACAACAAGCTGGCAAACGAGAACTTGGCAGTGGAGAAGACGGGGATCGGGAGCTGTGTTGGAGAATGAAGATATAGATATCCGGCGCGACAATGCAGCGGAGGAATCGGATCCAAGTGGGGTAAAATTCGCTCGCGAACTAGAGTGGACCATCTATTATCAATGCATAAATATGGGTTTATGGGCTTATCACTATTTGCTTCCTTTGATGTACAACGCAGAAATTGAACCTCTTTAGAATGCATTGCACTTACGGGGACCATTCTATTGCTAGTTCCATGCATCGATAAAATATTCATATCTTTAGACTATTTTCTCTTTCTTGCTTCCAATCATTAGCTCCTTTCCATCTTCCTAGTACTGTAATCTGATTTTATGTGGTCAACCAGTCCCTCTACATTTTTTGTCCATGAACCTTGAATATATTACCCACGGCTCTACTTATAGCTATTCACTACGGATACGTTCTTCCATTTTGTGAGAACCCCATGATCATTACAAATCCATCACCATCTTTTGTGTGTCCTTCACTGTACATCTCGCACTCTCGTTAGAGCGCGTTCTAGGGGTGTCTCTTGTACATTCATTATGCCCCTCATAAGTTTGTCCCTACCTATTATCCTCATCCCCAACTCTCCCCCAATGTAAGCTAAAAGCCTGCATGCCCAAATTAAATAAAAGTTATCAAAGAAACAAACTATCCTCGAAGGATAAGTTGTTTCATGAAAAAAATAATAATAATACAAAAATAATAACAAAGAAAAGAAAAGCAAAGCATGCAAAATCAAATCAAAGAAAAATCAAAAGAATAGATCAATCCCTCGAGGACGGATATCGGTGAGGCGGCGGGTACATTATTGCTTGCCATCTTTATGATAAAGTAGACATACCCTGGAGGATGGCTACTCTTTTATGATGGCATTCGCCGAAATGCAAATTCGAGTTTCCCGCAATTGATCAACCTTTCCTTTATCAACATTCCAGAAATCTTCCCGCCTTGATCAGCTTTCTTTTATCTGTTCTTTTCCCCCTTTCCCAGAAAATGGGGCAATAAACTTAAGAAATATTCGTTGGAGACCCTTTTTGTTTTCGACATACCCAATACATCTCCATTCATTATCATCTCGGCATTAGATTTATGAGCATCTTTCACCATATTTTCCCTCAGAGTCTTTGGTATAATTAGTGTCATTGTTTATGTATTAACGCATGTTATCAGCTACAAAGTGCAATGTCTTGAGTATACCTTTTTTGTTTCGCATATCCCTATCGGGTTTAAAAGCCAACTTTCTACTTTACCCTTATTATGGTTATGCGACATTACTTTCATCAAAGTCCTCTTGATCACATCATTTCCTGAGAATAAAATTTTCATATCATAAAAAGCTACATCCATATGTTTACTCTTAAAGGATTTCCCTTCCACATAATCCATATCCATGAAAATCATTATTATCTTGCAACAATATTTTTTAATGCACTATTCATTGGAATTCTACTTGAGCTACTCCGCCCAATGAGCCTGCAGTGGTGTGGCAGGGTCTTGCCCTCATCCTCCACCATTGTTCATTATCCTTTCTTTAGCATCTCAAGTCGTTTTCTCCCCAGTTTGGCAGGTCCCACCACGATAACTGCCCACGCCTACACAAAAATCTACTCAACTTAGACCTCTTCCTTCTGGACAGGGTCCCATTTCATAATCGTGTCTGTTGACCATTCCTTCCTCCTAGTCCATGTGTCGATCCCATTGTCTCCGTAAATTTTAATCCCATCTCATTTCTCTCTGCACTTATCGACCCACCCCACTGTCTTCTCGTCCTTCTCCGTTGGTTTTCTTTCGATTCTTCATCTTTCCCTCCACGCTAGATAATATTGTTGTGTTTTTCTCGAATGTCTTTTACTTGGCTTTGTTTGATCATCCTCGTCTTTCATCATTCTTCTTGTGCTTTCGGTCTGGGCGCTTGGCTGTCGCTACTTAACAGCTCTGTTCATGTGCATGGCAATCTTAACTTAAGATCTCTCTTAAGAAGGTATGTCTCCTCTTTCCTTTCCCCATCAACTCCACATTCTCCCCACCATTCCACATTTTCTCTTCATATTCTCAATAAACACCATCCTATTCCCTCCTCTTGCTAGTCCTCCCCACACAAAATTATCAACTTCCCCCCACATATAATCCCCCCATCATCCCTCCACTTTGGGTAATCTTACTTAATTGTTTACTTCCCCTATTCATTTATTTCTCGTTCTGTATCATGCTCTACTGTATAGGTTCCTTTTACTTCATCACCATCCTCATCTAGTTGCCTCCTCCACTCTTCCATATTCATATCTACACGAATCATTATCCATAAGCCTTTATTTTACATTCTTTCATGCAATCGTCGTCCATTTGTCATACGGCTTACTAATTATCGGTGACTTCCCCTTCTCCTACAATTCATTCATCCCCATCTCATACTTTCCCGGTTCACTCCTTTTTTTATCTCTAACATTTTCTCTTCTTCCCTTCCTTGCTTTTTTCTTTTGTACCGCTTTGCTCATTATTGGAGGATTCCTCCGAACGCCCTCACGGCATTAAACTTGTTCCATATGCATCCCTTTTCGCCTTCTTTAATATCTCTAATCTCTACTATCTTTAGCATATATCTCTCCCCTATTTCTCCTTCCTCAAGGCGCAACTTTTCCAATCTACTATGCAGGTCCTTCCCCCCTTTTCTTCTTTTACCTCGTCTCATCTGCTGTACAGGTGCTGTACTGGGCAATCCCGCCATTGCCGACGAAATGCATTCGGCCGAATGGCCACCGGGGCGTCTAGTCAGGCATGCGGTTGTCGCTTTTGTTCTCAGGTGTGGGGTGGTGGCGGTGCGACTAACACCATGTGTGCTAGTGTCTGTCATCGCAAGTTCCCATTGTTCTGTTTTATCATCTCTTCTTCCCTACATTTCCACCTTCCCAACTATCAACATCCTTTTTTTTTTCTCTACCACCCCTATCTCTTTTTCCCGTCATTCTCCAGTTTCCATCGTTCCATCTCTCTTCTCATCTCTCTATCACCTCTTGGCTCTTATTCTTTTTCTTTCGATTTCTCTTCTCTATTCTAACCCTCGCGCGTTTTCACTATTGCTTGAGGCTAAACTCGTGTCAATCCTCCCTTCATATTCGTATCCTGAATGTTTATGACAGGCGCCCTACACCCCTCATCATGTCCTTCTTTTAATCTCTCTCCTATCATCCTGGTATCTCCTTTTTCTTTACCTCTTCCCTTTTCTCACACTGTCCATCTCTTTTTGTTATCCATTCTTTTCTCCTCCCTTCACTTTTTTGATCTCCCTCTCCCTTTAACCCTTTTGTCTATCACTGTTATCTTAGCTCTTCTGTTATCTTCTCTTCCCCTATCATCTCTCTTCTTATATCATTCTTCGTCTTTATTTCAATGCGCAACGTTGTCAGTCGTGAATATCCTTCACTCTTGAATTTTCTTACTCTTATTCATAATCAGATTGTCTATTTCTTGGTTTCCACCACTTTCCATATGCACATCTTTCTTCCTTCCATTTCAAACCCCGACTTTGGTCCTCTTCCGCTCTCTTTTTCTCTTTTAATTTTCCTTGCTTCCTTCACCATCTCCTCCATATTTTCTTTTCTTCGTCTCTTCTTTGTCCTTCATCCTTTCTTTCTTCCACATCTCTAATTTTTTATTATATGTCTGTTGCTTCTTTTATCTGTGGTACATCTCATTCATTCACTCATCTCCTCTAATCTCTTCCTTTTCTCATCTCATCTTCTTCTTATAATTCTCCTTCCTTTCCTTCTTCTCCTATGCTTACTTCTATGTTATTTTTTCTCCAGGTTCATGCTTGCCTTCCCTATTTATTTCCCCCTTAATATTTTTCCCACATGCTTCTTTATTACTATCATGCTTGCCTCTTTTTTGATTCATCTATCTTCTCACCTCTCTATCATCCCTTCTCTATTATTCTCTTCCTCTTCTTTTCCATTACAATCAAGCACATTTCCACACTCGTCATCATCGAGGATGATGGGTTCTCTGTCCTCTACACCTCGTCTCCTTTATCCTCTTTCATTGTCGTTATCTTTCTCCACCAACTTTGCTCTAACGTGGACTCCATTCAATGTCCTCTCCCTCTTATCCTCATCATATATCATCTATATCCCCTTATCCCATCTCCCTTTGACATTTTTGTCTTGGAGCATAGATACATACTGTCCATCACATGTCGATCTTCTTCGCTCCATAATTTTTTTCTACTTTTTTCTCAAATTAGCTGACCTTTTTCCTATTTGGTCGAAGAAGCGGGACTATTTTTCTTTTTCTTCAACCCCTTAGTCATCTACCTTCAACTTAAACCTTTCTTAAGAAACATATATTCAACATTATATTTAACACCCTCGTTAAGGGCAATTTTAATATCCAATTTTTTCTTCATGTCCACATTTTGGCCATACTCAGTCTACCTGGATATTTGATTTCAACATCCCTCTTCCATCTATGACACTTTCTTGCGCCGTGTTGGGGCAATCATTCCTTCTCATCCTTGTCCCTCTTGCGGACCATGATTTTTCCCTCATTCCTCGCAGGGTAAAAGGCTTCGTACATACCTTTTGCATGCATTGCACATATTTATGTTTTCTATGACCCGTTGGTCATCATGGTTTACAATCCATACTGCAGTTGGTCTTCATCCCTCACTAGTTTGTAGAACATTTGTCGTCTGTCTCCTTTGAGACTCCACTTTTCCTCTCACCGATGTGATAATTGGAATCATCGTCATAAGATTTTCCATTGATATTGGTGATCTTTTTTTTTCCCTAGCCATCCTGCCTTTGGTCACGTCTTTATCCCCCCCCCATTTCCCTTTTTTTTTGTTTTCCCCAGAAAAAAATAAAAAAAAAATACTATCTTCATCCAAGTGATCTTGTTTTTGTCTTGTGGCTTACTATCGGCAACACCACTCAATAAAAAGGGAAATGTAGACACCAAATTTGTGGGATCAACCCATGTTTTGGGGCCCTCCTTTCAGTAGGCTTACTCAAATCCGTTTCCCACCGACTTCATATTCAGTTAATTATTTTTATACTTAATTAATCTTTTGATCAAATTTCAAAACTATGTTATGCTAAATATCCATCTTCTTTCCTAATAATCAGATCATCCTATTTAATACTAATATTCAAAATATATATATATATATCCCAACCCCACATGTTTCCCCCCCCTTAAGGAAGAAGTTCAAACTCAATTCTCTCACCTAAAAATTCAATCCCCTCAAATTAAAATAGAAGTATTAACCCACCCCTGAAGTCAATAATACAATCTCCTATCCGAGCAATAAATCCAACCAAATCAATGGGTAAGTGAGTACACTACTCACTATACACCTAAACATTCTCCCTTCCACATCACAATCACACCTTTTCATTTTCTCACATCATGAACCCCACCTCAAATCAATCTCATCAGGTCCTCTAATCAAGGTTGATTTTAGCAAATTAATAATTATCTTAATCCTGTTATTCAAACTTATAATAAAACTCTTTCTCTCGGGGGGGGGCGACGGCTGAAGAGAGGAATGCATTGAAAAAAATAGCTCAAATTAAATCACAAATTCTATCAAAATTTTTGGGGGGTTTATGTTAGTGTTATGAAGAATTTGCATCAGTATTGTGTAGTGTTAGAGCAAAGCTTAATCGGTCTTCGATATGTCACTCATGGCCTCGATTCTGTTGCACCGATAAGAGCAATTGCCTTTATATCAAATATTGGGTCTTGGTACTCGTATTTCATGATGTTTAGCGAGGTGCAGACCCGGGGGGTCCAAACCTTTTGCAGTGCAGTGAACATATTTGATGTTTTCCTCTGCCCGTTTGGGGTTTCATCATGGTTTACATCCATACGCAGTGGTCTTCATCCACTCACGAGTTTGTAGCACACATTGTCGTCTGTCTCCTTTGAGACTGCAATTTTCCTCTACCGATGTGATATTGGAATCATCGTCATATTTTCCATTGATATTGTGATCTTTTTTTTCACCTGAGGCATCCTGCCTTTGGTCACGTCTTTATCCATCTTCAGATACATATCTTCATCCAATTGATCTTGTTTTTGTCTTGTGGCTTACTATCGCAAACCCCTCAATAAAAAGGGGAAAATGTAGACACCAACTTTTGGATCACCCCATGTTTTGGCCCTCCTTCAGTAGGCTTACTCAAATCTCGTTTCCCACCGACAATTCATATTCAGTTAATTATTTTTATAACTTAATTCATCTTTGATCACATGTCAAAACTATGTTATGCTAAATAATCCATTCTTCCAAATAAGTCATATCATCCTATTTAATAATTAAATAATTCAAATATATATATATATATATCAACAACCCCACATGTTCCCCACTTAAGTCAAAATCAATTCTCACCTAAAAATTCAATCCCCTCAAATTATTAAAGTATTAACCCCACCCATGAAGTCAATAATTTACAATCTCCCTATCCGACAATAAATCCAACAAATCAATAGTGTAAAGTGAGTACATGACTTCACTATTACACCTAAACATGTCTCCACTCCACATCACACCTTTTCATTTTCTCACATCATGAACCCCACCATCAAATCAACTCTTCATCATGTCCTCTTAATCAAGGTTGATTTTAGCAAATTATAATTATTCGTTAATCCTTTATTCAAATTATAAATAAAACTCTTTCTCCCCCTCTGAAAGGGAGGTGGAAAATTCTTGAAATTCTCAAACTTAAATTCACAAAATTCTATCAAAATTGTTTATGAAGATTTGAATCATATTGTGGAGTGTTTAGAGGCAAAGCTTTATCGGTCTCATATTGTCACTCTAACGATCAATTTGTTTTTATATCAAAATATTGGCTTGGTATTGTATTTATATTGTTTATTCAACATATTGCAAATCTCTTTAGTTTTGGCATGTCATTTTATCTTTGGATATTCGTTCTATTCTTATGAACACCGGGGTTGACGGCCACCGAGGAAGTTAACGCTTCTCGGATCTTATTTGTCAGGCAGCCCCCGCATAAAAATCTCTAATCAATCTTTCTTTAGTGTCTGTGAGTTACAGGTTCGCTAGGATCACAACGAGGAGTTCGTCATCAACTTTTCATTCATATCATTCTTCTCCATCTCCAAGGTACTAAGCCCTTGTTTATTCGATGTTGTTTTGTGTTTCTTGATCTCTTGTGTACTAATCTGACAGGAAGCAGAGAACTCCTATCAACATTTTGGTTGAGATGCAGGGTATTATTCAAATAAAAATAAGACAAATGTAGCCACTAATTTTTGGTGTGACCTCTCTCATTTGTCCCGCATTCATTCTCCTTCATGTAACTTCCCCTCTCGCCTTTCTCTTTCTTAAATTTGAGTAAATCCCATCTATTTACTCACCTTAATTTAATCAATTATCAAATGGGCTCTATGTGGACCCATTTGATAATTTAAAACTTTTGGCATTCCTTCCATATCAAATTATTTAATTCATGGGTATCCATATACCCATCCGACACCTTTTTTTACAAGGAAAAATTGGAATCTATCATCTCACCTAACTAGTCCCACCGAAATGTTGATCAGAGTTTCTTACTTTCTGTCAGATTAGTACACAAGAGATCAAGAAACACAAAACAACGTCGAATAAACAAGGGCTTAGTACCTTGGAGATGGAGAAGAATGATACGAATGAAAAGTTGATGACGAACTCCTCGCTGTGATCCTAGCGAATGTGTAACTCACAAACACTAGAGAAATATTGATTAGAGTTTTTTATGCGGGGGCTGCCTGACAAAGTAGATCCAAGAAGCGTTAACTTCTTCGGTGGCTATCAACCCCCGTGTTCACAAGAATATAACAAATATCTAAAGATAAAATGACATGCCAAAACTAAAGATATTTGCAATATGTTGAATAAGTAATATAAATACGATACAAAGCCAATATTTTGATATAACAACAAATTCATCGTTAGAGTGAAAATATGAGACCGATAGAGCTTCGCCTCCAAACACTCCACAATATGATTCAAAGCTTCATAAAAATTTTTGATAGAATTTTGTGAATTTAAGCTTGAGAATTTCAAGAATTTTCCACCTCCCTTTCAGAGGGGGAGAAAGAGTTCTATTTATAATTTGAATAAAGGATTAACGAATAATTATAATTTGCCAAAATCAACCCTGATTAAGAGGACATGATGAAGAGTTGATTTGATGGTGGGGTTCATGATGTGAGAAAAGGAAAAGGTGTGATGTGGAGTGGGGACATGTTTAGGTGTAATTGTGAAGTCATGTGCTCACTTTACACTATTAATTTGTTGGATTTATTGTCGGATAGGGAGATTGTGAATTATTGACTTCATGGGTGGGGTTAATACTTGAATAATTTGAGGGGATTGAATTTTTAGGTGAGAATTGATTTTGACTTAAGTGGGAAACATGTGGGGTTGTTGATATATATATATATATATATATATATATATATATATATATATATATATTTGAATTATTTAATTATTAAATAGGATTATATGACTTATTTGGAAGAATGGATTATTTAGCATAACATAGTTTTGGCATGTGATAAAAGATTAATTAAGTTATAAGAATAATTAAATGAATATGAATTGTCAGTGGGAAATGAGATTTGAGTAAACCTACTGAAGGAGGCCAAAACATGGGGTGATACCAAAATTTGGTGTTTTCTTTTCTAAAAGAAGAGAAGGGAAAAATTCATATTTATAGCCTAAGGTGAGGCTAAATTGGGGTTAACAAGTAACAGGGGTTGGATAGAGTAACCTAAGTTAAGAGGTATGATGTGATCGTGTGGGGGCCATGGTTTGACTTATTAGGTGTAGTGGGGAACATGATGTGAATGGGTAGATGAGATGATAGATTCCCATTTTTCCTTTAAAAAAAAAGGTGTCGGATGGGTATATGGATACCCATGAATTAAATAATTTGATATGGGAGAAATGCCAAAAGTTTTTAAATTATCAAATGGGTCCATGTGGAGCCCATTTGATAATTGATTAAATAAAGGTGAGTAAATAGATGCGATTTACTCAAATTTAGGAAAGAGAAAGGCGAGAGGTGAAGTTGCATGAAGGAGAATGAATGTGGGACGAATGAGAGAGGTCACACCAAAAATTGGTGTCTAAGATTCAACTTTCATGGAAGCTTCAACTCCCAAATTTAGTCAAGCACCCACTGAACTTTTGTAATTTTCAACTTACAAGGAAGCTTTAACTCCCTAATTGCTAAGTTGCTACTTCGACTTCTATAAGTTTTGATCACTCGGAATTAGTTGTCTCACACAACAGATTGTGACCACTAAATCAGCTCATTCTTCTTCTCATTTCACCATCATAATTCACCTCTCTTATAACCATCTAATCAGTCGTAAGGCACTATTATGCAAGGCTCATTCTAAACACACTTCCATGCCATACTTCACTCATTGAATCTCCTTTTGAAGCATCACCTCTTCATATGTTTAAGTTTTTGCAACATATAAGTCATTGGGATATTTTTTTCTCACCTTAATCACCTTATTTTTCATATCCTTAATATTTTTCAAAGACTGGTCACCAACCATTCATTCTCATACACCACACCTCCTTCCTCAACTAGCTCTTACCCATGATCATAGGCTTTTTCTTCATCAATTCACCACTAATATTTTCTTTAACTCACACACCTGATATCAAGTCTTCAAGAATGATTTTTCATATCAAATTACGTTCTCTTCTTCATGAGAATGATCATCTCATACTCCCATTATCTTCTATGATGATCTCATCTCACTTTCTTCACATAAAATCACCTATCTCTCCTATACACTTCTCTATTTTTAACATGCATCTGCATGAATTTTTCAAGCCAACCAAAACACCTATATACATGAGAATACACTTACATATGTCTTTTACACTTCAACTTCAACATGACCATTCATCTTACTGACTATTATAATTTGTACTAGAAGGATATGGTTTTTCTTAAAATAAAACTTCCTCAAGGAATCATTATGGCATTTGATCAATTTCAGTTATTTGCATACTTTTATCAGACCTTACAAGATTCACTTTCTTAAAATGATGAGAAAAAGGTGGTTCTAAACTATTTGACATCCTGACTCTACCTATACCTTGTTCTTTAACCCTTGCTACTGCATTTTGAAACTAACAAATGTGAATTTGTCTCATTACTTGGAAAGAAAACTAATTTGAGGCATATTAGGGATAGTTGAAAGGTGTAATTATCAATCAAGGATGTTATAACATGCTCTAATATTCTCTAGAGCCTCTTCATATCATTCAAAAACATTATACATTCTTCCCTTTTCATCATATAGCCTTCAAACCTTGTTTGAAGTCACTAAATGCTTGAACTCAGGAATATTGTCCTAAACAAGATGATTTAAAAAGAATTTGAAGATAACACTCATCAAATATTTATGTGAACAAGGGACTACAGGTGTTCTTCACATTGAAAAAATATTGAATTTCATTTCATTACAGTTTAAAGATCCTTTTCAATCATCCGCCATATTATTTCATGTATAGTCAACAAATAATTAGGTCACATTTTTTTGTTTGCTTGACAAGGTGTAGTGAACAAATTTTCAAGAGGTTTCTCATCTTGGGAGAATGATTTGAGAGCCTTTATATCAACCAAAAATACTAAGAGGGCAAGGCAACATCACTCTTCTTCATGGATCGTACATTGAGACAAGGCACATATAGATTTAACATGTACAATGAACAAATTCCAAGTTTGTGCAATGTCATACAATGTCGTTGTCATTTTATGACTCCAATGTCACCTTTCAAGGATGATAATGATGGTGTGAAATGTACTAGGTCTATAGATTTCCTCACTCCATAGTTGAGAAATTAACATTGCATGGTTTTCAAGATAGACTAAGGTAGGGTTTCATGTTTCCAAACCCTAGTCAGTTGTTTAAGGACTTGTAACACTTCATTCTTCATTTTTATGCAAGTAAAAGTGAAGGATAACTCAATCAAAGGTTATTTCATCAATCTCAAGCCTTCTTTTGCATTGATTGATAGGAAAAGCTATATGTTTTGAGATCAGGGGCACTTATCATCTAGACTTTCACAGGAAACCAGACCCTGTTATCAAGAATGTGATGTTTTATTTTTCTAAATTTTATCTAAGGATTCTAAATCACTGTTCTAAGGAGTTCCCTTCTTTAATCATCTCACCATACTGAACCTAGTCACCAACTGAAGGAAAATGGGCCTGAGAACAAGCATTTCTAGGACTTAGTATGTTGATCCTTAAGACACAACATGACAGTCTTGATTTAATGGCTTCTTGATAACAAACCTTCACCTACATGACCATTCATAGTCACCAATAGCTCAAAATAGATCATTGTACCATCTCTAATTATTTGAAATAAATGGTTATGAAGTGGAAACCACGAATACACCTAGACCTATGTGACATTTGAAGACCAATGGGAGATATGCCTTCCCACCACTTTTACCAAAGTAACGCTGAGCTTCAACAAGTTGTCTTGTACCTTTAGAAGACGCTCACATTCATTTCTCAAGTCAACATCATGCTTATTCACAAAACCCTTCTTCAAGTACCATGATTGGTTTTGTTTGAATGCCCTTTTAGCGGTAGGAGAAGAAGTTTGACTAAATTCACACTAAGTATTTACCGATCTTACCCAAAATTCTTCATGAACTCTACGAACACCTCTTTTACCATCTTCCACAACATGAGATTCAATTTGGCATCTTCAAATTTGCACTATATATCTAAAAACTTACAAAACATGGTCAAACATGTATGGAACAGTCAGACTCAATGAACAATAATGCCACCATTTTGACATAGGAGGAGCCTTCTACAATCTTGAGTGGTTTTACCTGTTGGTACATGTATTTTTTCCTATTAAATCTGGGCACTTTTGTATAGTTCATGTCATTGATCCTAATCCGTACTTAATTTGAGTTCTTTTCTCATTCAGGATTTATTTGTAGTTTGAATGAGGATCCCTTGAAGAGAATTTATTATTATTTATCTATCTTGTATTCTCAAGTGGAGTAAAGAGTATTTTTGATCCTCACAAAACAATGAGACACAAGATTTATTTTCCCCAAAATAGATTTGAAGTTTTGTGTCGCTAATGGATATGATATAATTTTCACGGCCAAAGGATGCGTTTTAATTTGAAAGTTTGTAATAAATAATTCTCTAAGGTTCAGATTTTCATGGATAAATGAGCACATGACGAGGATAAAATTACAAGCTAGTTCCTAAGCCCAAAGTCCTTATGTAGCAATGTGTGAAAACAAAAAGTTGAGAAGCCAAACAAAAAAGGAACAAAGTCTCATGTTTCTTTGAGACAGACAATTGGTAAATGCAAACCCAAAGTCTGACAACTTAGGTACATAGACCAAGCATATGGAATACACAGGAATAGAGAAATAAATGCATCTTTTATGTTGCAAAGGTGGTGTGCGGATCATTTTTCAAAATTCCTCTGAAGCCCGTTAACAGATAAAAATGGCTCATTAATGCACTAGCCGTACGGGAATAGGCCCATTAATGTGGATGAATCATGTAATGGAGATATGCAGATGATAGGACACAAAAATATTACAACGGTTAAAATGAGGAAAAATTTGAGAATTACGAAAAATTCCCACGAATGCAATCTTTGGAATTAATGCAAGAATCCACGAGAAGTTAATGTGATAACTTGTTATTAATATCCTACCAATACTTAAAAGGTTTGATGTTTTGAAGGATATTCAAGAGACATTGAAGGAAAGTTGAAACATGAAGTAGCTTCAAGGATCATTATCTGGTTATAGCGCTTTTCATTCAATTTCCAAGCATAAATCATATTTTTGTTAAAGGTAAGTACATCAGTTCCCATATTTTCTCGATCTTTTGAGGAGCAGTTTAAAGGGTTTGGTTTTTAGTAAGAAGAGGCTCGAGTAAAATTGTGTTGGAATCATGAAGTTTCATATATTGTCATTAAAAAAAGGTCTAACCTTAGTTCCCGTCCATACAGAATTACAAATTATGACATTACATTTTCCAACCTAGAAGATTTTAGGTAGAGGTTATATTCCCCTAAAAGAAGTGACTCCATGGCCCATGTAGCCCAATAATTGTATTTAGCTCGTTGTTGCTTTCCCTCCTGCTACGCCATGCCCCAGAGCTTGTATGGGTGTGTGCTCAACACTATAATCCTATAACTAGAGAAGTTTAGGATAGGAAGGGGGATTTGTTTTTTTCTTTCCAGGAGCAGGCATTTGATAGAATGTTGGGTTTTTTCTTCCACAAGGGAAGAAGGGGCTATTACCAAGGATTTAGCGCAGGAGTACTGGAGCTCACATTCAAATAAATGGATGAAGTTTATAAATACTCATTGGTTGACCAATCCAAGAACTTCCGCTCCCAGAATGACAAAGAAGTTGAACAAAATTGAATTCATTGAGGAATTTGGATATGTGATTACATTGCTAAACCGAGTAATGGGTATAGAAAATATTGCCTTTTTCTAGGAATGGATGTTTCATTTTATTTAGGTAATACTCTATAAACAAAAATCCTCTCCCTTGGACTGAAATAATAAGTAATTGCATTCATGAACAAATGATGGGAGTTACTCAGATTGTGAGAGGAGAAAACGCTGACATGGCATAATTTTTCATGACTTTTTACTTGATTTATAACATTAATTTTCATATATTTTTTCCAGGGTTGATAATGGAAGGTGATCTTAGTAGTGCCAAGGTGTATTATGGATTCTATTAGTTAAAGCTAGAAAACTATGAAATATAATACATAAATGTTGCTAATCACTTCTTTGCGCCTACAATTTTTTTTATACCACTATGATTGGAAGACATAAAGATTTTATCCAGATTCCAAGAGATTCATTTCTCAATATGGATGTTATTTCATCCAGTTCAAAACCCTATTCATCTATCATGGTCAGTGGTTTTGATGGGAAACCTTATTTACTCCCCAGATGTGTGAATGATAAGTGGGCACTGATGGAATTAGTTCAACAAGTGTTATATGTACATCATATCATCGCCAACAAGCATATAACATCCCCTATCAAGTTCCCCATGATCATCAAGAATTACACTTGCCCAAATATCCAGAAAGCAAAAACAGTGGTGTAGACACCTAAAATCAGCGTCCGCAATTTTAATGCTCTAAAGTGGTACTCATAATCCTTTATTTCTATAATTCTTATTATAATTAGTGATTTTCACTATTTAACTAACGTTTCCCTCCATTTTGGTCAATTAACGACACTTCGTTAATTAACTAGCTTCTATCGCATTCTGGATACCAATTAATGATACTTCGTTAGTTATAATCCTCTTTGAATCAAATAATTAGCTATTAATTAGCTAATTAAGCCTTTTAACAAACATTTAAATCAATAAACCCTCTTATTCGTTAAATCCCACTTTCAAATGCTTACAATCTCATCAAATTCCTCTTCAAACAACTCCATTAGCCTAAAAAGTTTATTTATATCCTATTAATTAATCTAATTGATTAATTAAATTACACCTTCAACTCCCATAAAGTGCTAACTAAAGGTTAACTCACTTACTAACTCACCTAGCTATGGTTAATTAACCAAGAGTTTACTTTATGATTTATTCATTTATCCCCACATGCAACCAAGTTATAAAGCCTTTCCCAAATGGAAATCCTATAAAAAGGACCAAGATCCTTCCTCTCAAATTTACACCATGTTTTGAATAACATTAATCATATAAAACATATGAACCTTACTCCATTATTGGAATAGCTTGCATCCCCATTTGCATCCATTTATTCAAGCTAGACAGTAAAGGAATATCTAATATGGCCTTGTAGCCATTGTTAGAGAGATCTTTTCACCTTCAATTGAAGTAGCAAAAACACACACTTTGATTGTTTTTTTGATCTTCATAGGTTCAATTCTTGTAGTAATCAATTAAACATAGTAGGAATGCTTATATTTTAAATGGTTAAATTAATTTAGATTTCGTTTTGCATTCCATAAAGCTTTGAACTTTGATATTTCATTCCTAAACTTAAGCTTGGCTCTAGACTATTATGGTGTTAGTCTTTATTATTTAGTTGTTAGCAAAAGTTTGGGGTGTTATCATTTGGCACGCCCGGTGGGATCATATCCCATTTAATTTATTCAAGCTTTCTAGATTAGTTTTCAAGCTTTCTAGATTAGTTCTAAGATTTTTATATTAGTTTCAATGTTCTGATTTACTAACCCTCTTTTGCATTAATATCAATTTTCTTAGCTAGTTTAGGTAAGATTGTCTTGTTTTTGTGCTCTTTGTAGGATCAAGGGAGGTGAGGTGTTGTCAAAATTGATCCAAATTGACAATTTTTTTACCTTTTTGTGAATTTTCTAAAAATTCCCCGTGTTTTTGAACACCCGCAGGAAGGTCCGCGCATACACTCTAATGTCCGCGCATATGCTTGTATGTCCGCAGTATAAGCTCACAAGTCTGTGCTACTGCTTTGAAGGGCACACATATGCTCCATTGTCCGTGTAGGTGCTATAGTTTGTTTCTTTTCTCTATGTATGACCCATGTATCTACATTTAATGCCCACATAGGTGCTTCAAGGTCTGCGCATATGCTTCACTGACCGCGTAAGTGCTAAATTATCTTTGTTTTTAATGTTAGATTTAGTAGGGGAAATGTAATCCATAGATCACATATCCACCATTAATGTAGAATATTATAGATTATGATATCTGGTCGATTTAGACACAGACATAACTTGAAAGAGATAGTGAATAATAGATCATAATGAGCAAGAGCTGAAAGCAAGTAAAAAAAAAAACAAAGAAAGATGCCACCATATTTAAGTGGAGAAACCTGAAGGAAAAACTCCACTGGTAAAGCACTGTCTTTATTAAGAATTTCACACAAGTTTAAACCCAGAACTTCCACTTCCGTCATAGTCTTTTACAATGTCTGCAGAGATATTTTTCTTGATCAGATCATACAATGATCATCGACTGTATCTTATAATAAGATCCCGAGTCTTTAAGTCAGTCTGTACAACATGTATACGTTGTAGACAAACCAATCCTGAGAGGGATCACCCAAATCAATGTGGGTGGTTGAATCAGTCGAGCCGCTTCACTCTTAAATGTGAAAGATCTTAACAATAAAGTTTGATGAACAAAATTTAATTTAATGTTGGGGCGTATTGCAGTGGTGGAATCAACTTAACATTATCACCCCAACACTCCCCCTTAATGTTAAGTGGGAAGACAAACCAGACATGCCAAATTAACCTTTTTATAAAAAAAGGATTTACAAACCTTGAATTAGTAACAATGATTTAGGCTAGCATGCAAACAAAGGGAAATCCGCAGATCTTCCCATAAAAAAAATTCTTAAAACTGATGCTTTACATATGAAGACTTACATCAAACTATAGAGCCTTTTATAAACTAAGGCATACCCATAACTAAAGCTTTGCTGGGATTTACAAGTAACTTCACATAATGTGACACATTTACTTATTGGAAAACTAGAGGAAGTATTAGAATTTTTCAATAGGCCGTTAAGAGGTGGCATTATCATGCACACTCCCTCTCAAGGGCAACTCTGATAGGCCCAACAAGGCACAAAATTTGCAAAACTTTACGTAACACAACGGGTTTGTGAAGATATCTGCAACTTGATCTTTAGTTGAAAAAAAACTTGAGATCAATATCACTATTCAAGACTTTCTCTATAATGAAGTGCATATGAAATTCAATATGCTTGGTCCTTTGATTGCTGAACTGGATTCTTTGCAAGAGAAATTGCAGCTCTGACTGTCACATAGAAGAGTAGTACTCCTTTTGATGCCCATGTGTAGCTCATCCATCAATATTTTCAACCACATAGCTTCTTTGGTAGCTTCCATAACACTTCTATAATTTGCTTTAGTAGAAGAGATAGACATTGTTGGTTGCTTCCTTGCTACTCCAAGTGATGGCACTTGCACCCAACTTGAAAATATATCCAGAAGTAGACTTCCTATCTAGTTTACTTGAAGATTAATGCAGAACTTTTAAGGTTTCATAGATCCGTAGATAAACTTCAAGCTTCTTCACTCTAGCAAATTAAAATCTCCAGATAGACCCTGCACATACATTATCACCAGCTCTAATACCATGTTATATTTAGTAGGGGAAATGTAATCCATAGATCACAGATCCACCATTAATGTCGAAGATTATAGATTATGATATGTAAACGATTTAGACATAGAGATAGTGAATAACATAGCATAATGAGCAAGAGCTGAAAGAAAGTAAAAAAAAAGAACAAAGACAAATGACACCCAAATTTAAGTGGAGAAACCCAAAGGAAAAAACTCCACAGGTAAAGCACTGTCTTTATTAAGAATTCACACAAGTTTACATAGCACTTCCACTTCTAGTTTGCAGTCTTTTACAATGTCTGTGGAGTTATTTTTCTTGATCAGATCATACAATGATCATCGAATCTATCTTAAAATAAGATCTCAGTCTTTAAGTGAGTCTGTACAACATGTATACGTTGTAGACAACCAATCCTGAGAGATATAACCCAAAATCAATGTGGGTGGGTGAAAGCACACCAACTCCAAAAGCTAAAGGTTTCAAAGATTTGAAATGAGGCTTTTGCAAAATCCTTGGGTTCGATGAGACTCGATACCTGTATGATTTGAAGCTTGCAAGATTGAATAAAATACCAAACAACATGTTTGAAATGAACAACGAATTGGCAGTGGCTTCCATGTTTAAGCAAGAAGAAAAAGAATGGAAAGGAACAAAAAACAAAACCATGGCAATCTAAACCAAAAAGATTAAAGAAAACCCAAAAATATTACCTTGGAAGCGATGCCTAAAAAGTACGATATGGTGTGGTAAAAATTGAGGTGTCAGAGTGAAAGTCAGGTGAAAATGACGGGTGAAAATCCAAGTTTATATAGGTAAACCTGAAATTAATGCCCGAAAGCTGATATATGCGAGATGGTTGAGAATTAAATGTTATGTCGAGAGTCTGAAATTTGAAATGCAAGCGTGACGGTTCTAATGTGAAACCCAAAGTCCGAAACACGAAAGACCGAAGTTCTGAAATTTCAGAACTTCGGGATTTCAGACTTCGGAACTCGGGAACGAAAATAGCCCCAAATTTAAAGTGAGACTTCGAAACCCAAAGTTTTGAAATTTTGAAACTTCAAGCTTTCGGAGTTCGGAACTAAAACAACGAAAATGATCGAAAATGTCAAAGAGAACTCCGAAACCTGAAAGCCTGAAGTTCCAAAATTTTGGAACTTTCGGGATTTCAGACTTCAGAACTCAAGAAAAAAATTTTACTTGCAAATGACACAAAACCTGAAGTAAGAGAACCTCCACATTCCGAAGTCTGAAATTTCAGACTTTTGGAAAACTCCCAATTCCCCGAAAAACTTAGGCAAAAAATTTCATATGATGGGAGAATTTTTTAAAAACTACCCTCTCATTAAAGGTAACTTAAAGGATAATATGCATAGACACCATCACTGTTAGACGATCTTGTTTGTCTCTATTTTCTCACACGTAAACAACATCAACCCATGTACAGACCTTTTTACATAGTCGATCTTATCTATCTTCTCAGATATGCTTCTAGACGCCTTCGATCCCTGTGTACATTTTCCTGTACAGTAAATTGTGTCTGTATGCTTAATTTTTGGGCCTTTTCTCAGCCAAATTACCACTTCACCATGGAGTATATGGGCAATGGGGTCCTGTAACTTTTGTTGTGTAGAATTTTCCTGAGATATATTAGCCTGAATATGAGTTCCCATTTTGTATAGAATGTTGCATTGTAGGAACACTTAGAAAGAAGCCTTCTACCCACTGCAATGGCATATTTAAAGATGATGAAGAAGAGAAAACTATAATGATGATACTTTTGATTATCCTCCTCAGATTCATAAATTTCTATCTTAGTTTCCTTTATACAAATATGAACCAGAAGAAATGCTTAGAAAGTTTCTTCTTGACTTTGTTTTTGAACATATTTACCATAGAGCATAAAAGAGGAAAGCCATTGAAATAAGTTCATCCAAAAATGCCTCCAATTCTGACCCTGCCCAGCCTCATTCTCCAACTCATTGACAAAATGAGCCAGCAAAATTCCACTATGACGGCTCAATTTCTCCAAATGCAAGCCAACGTGGCTCATTCCGGTCAACTACCCTCTGACGGGATTTTGGGGCACCACGCCCCCCTTCCTTTTCCAAATGTTCCTAATGAGGTGCCCATCACTCAATCCCCATCCCAAAATAAAGCATTGCAAGCAATACAAAAAGATCCTTTAGAACACTATGTTTCTAGTATGGATATTGGTGGTATTACTCCATATATTTCTTACGACAGGTCTACTGATCCTACCCTTCATATCAAGGCCTTTGGTAATATTTAAAAAGAATAGATCAAGACCAATTCATACACTACAACCAAACTCCTACCAAATATGCTTATAGGTGATGCTCTAGATTGGTACCATACTTTGCCTCCTAATTCCATAGTTGAGCTAGATTCCCTAATGACATCCCTAGTAAACAAGTTCTAATATCATGATTTACCTAAAAAACAACATTAGTGCTTGCATCAATTGTCAGTAATCTGACAATGAATTAGCACAAGCCTTCATCAAGCATTGGAATACCTTATCCACATGGATAGAGAATAACATGCCCAATGATATCCTCTTTCAACTTTTTTATGATCCCTTGAGCCTCGCCTTTAGTACAAGGTGAGGTCCATTTCTCCTACTTCCCTAGAAGATGCCTTTGAACAATCCAAAATACAAGACTACCTCGTGAGGTAATTTCAGAAGTCTCCTTCTAAGACACAAACTAACAAACAAGTCTAGATCCTTCAACATTCTAAAAAAAAGAACTTGACGAAGGACAGAGTCTCAGATACTCTTCCTCTTGTCACTTCTTCAAATAGGATAGTTATCACTATTTACCAACAACCCCACAACAACAAAATCCAACCTAACTATCAACAACCATTGAGTAAGAAAGAGTTGAAGCATTGATTGCATTAGTTGTTTACCACGATCCTAGATCCTTCACGGACATGTTCCTCATTGGCATGATGGGAGTAAGTTTTGTTAGTGGCATGCTAATTGGGGTCACTCACATGCAAATTGTTTTTCACTCCAAATGGATGCCATCAACTTCTTCTTAGAACCCAACTTTGACCATGGACACTATCACTCATGAGCATTTGGCCGAAGTGGTTAAGGGCTCTTGATGCAACTCAAAAGAAGTATCTTCATGAAGCCATCAACTAGGCTAATGAAAATATAAAGATCTTCTCTAATCCTATGCCTAATCTTGATGTCACCTCTGAAAGTTCTAAGAAGCAATAGGAATGCTACAATCAATGCAATTGACATAGATTAGCCCCTAAAAATACAATTACAATTAACTAGAAGAATATCAAAGTTTCAATAGTTTGTTATTTTGATAATTTTTGTTGTTTTACTTCTCAATAGATTTGAGATAAACTCAAAAAAAACTTCCAATTGTTGGACATTAGATGCATGTACAATGAAATGGTGATAAAATGCCCAATTTAATCTAAATTTGCATAAATCAATTTCAATTAGTAAATTAAAAAATATTGTTACGTAAATTTGCAAATATGGTAAGTTGTTCGACATATTCGTGTGCATGAACTTAAACTTGGTGAATTTTTTTAGAAATCTTAAATATATTTCACATATGTTGTCTCTTGTTATTATCATCAAAGGTAATTTTAAGAGAATAGAGATTGATTTTTTTAATTTTTTTGTTTCCTTTACTATTTTTTGTTTATGACTCATTAGTAATAAGTGATTTGATTTGATTTCTCAATGAAGCAAATAATTATATATGATTACTTTGTTGATATATTTTTTTTTGGCCGATTTCATTTTTGAGATCTTGAATGTCTGTCTGATGAAAATTGACTTGGTACAAAATATTTGAAGAAGGAACTCAAAAGAATTTTAGTGGTAACATATCTAGTTGGCATACACATAGAGATTGAACATGTAAATATTGTAATTAACTACGATGTATGCCAACTTATGCAGACACTTGCACCAGGTAGGTTTTGTTTGTCTTGATGATAGCTAATGATACATCAAGTAAATTAAGTAAAATAAGAATTCTTTTGATGTGCGGGCTGGGAGGGGCTGGTAGGTTTGGTACTAAGGGTCTTGCTATTACATGAGTTTCTTTAGCTGCTAACCTCAAATTTTCTTAATCAAGTATTAATTTGTTTATGGAATCAGGGTGTTCATTGTACATTATTCCTATGTTGAATTAAAGTTATGTTTCCATTATTTTTTTGGCTGAAACTTGAGTTATATCTTGTTTTGGGTCCAGAAGCAATTTTGAAGTTGATATAAAGAAGTTCCTTGAAAAAATTGATACTTCATGTAGTAAGCTCATATTACCTACTATATATATTTATTAATGCTTTTGAGATGAAATAATATCATTGTAGGTATGACTTGAATGCCTAATATGGACTCCATCAGAATATAGGCTAATACCATCTCCAACAAGTGGTTAAGCAATTAGCTCCCTTGAATTAGTTTTACAGATCATCAGTCGTATCAAAGTGGTTGTTCCTTGTAGGAGTGGAAGTGAGTGAATGCAACTCACAAGGCAAAGCAAAGCTCAAGGAAGGGGAGACCTTAAACTATTTTGAGGATAGATTGGTTCAAGAGGTTGAAAACTAACACAAACAACCATATTAGATGAAATATGGGACCACTATGGACCAATACTTGAGAGATTGGGCAAGAACATAGATAGAATGCTTGAATCCAAGCACAAATGATGGTGGCACATTTAAGCATGATGGGTGTGATGCAGAAAACCATTCAAATGGACAATTTAGCTTCCATCATGGAAGGAATAAAAATACACTACAAAATGAGTTTGATAAGGCAAGAAGCAGCTAAAGAAGTACATGGAAAACAGCACCAAAACATTTCAAATTAACGATGAGTAAATTTCAAATTGAAGGAAACATTGAATATTGACCCTATGGAGGTGAGATTGATGTTGAAATGTTAAATGAATGGCCTAAATATTTCGAAGTTTGTTTTGAATTTCATGGTTTTAATGATGAGTAAATGATATCATTTGCAACATTGAAGATATGCAAGACCATACGGTTATATGGTGGGATAACTCAATAGAATCCCTAAAGGCTAATACTATTCCAGCTATCTCTAAGTAGAGTGATTTCAAGTCTTTGTGAGAGCCCAAATTTTCCCCTCTTGCTATGAACAAGAACAAAAGGGTGAAGTGTCTTTGAGAAAAAAGTGAGGCCAAAGTGTACAATATTACACAACCAAATATGTGTAATAAGCTCTTGTTGTCACCTAGAAGTGCACCCAGATAGAGAATGGTGTGTACTCTCTCTCTTGTTGACAAAATTGGAACACCTCGAGGTTGTGGGTGACTTAAAACTGTGATGAACCTCTAAAGTGGGTTGGTTCCCATGTGAATCAACTAAAACTAATAAAATTGACAAGGAAAAGGGAGATGAACCTCCAGAGTGGGTTGGTCACTTTGTGAGGGAAGATGGGCACTACAATTAAAAATGTTTACTAATTTCCATCTATAAACGGATAACCAATCTCAAGTATTTAACTACACATTTGGTTTAATTCTTGAGATGGTATAATAAAAGAAACCCAAAGATTTGAAGTGGAGGCCTTTCTTATAGACAATATGCATACAGTCCATACTAGCGCTTGGATCCATTTGAGGCCTGTTATGGATACCTGCACCACATACCATTTGCTTTGGTCATGAAAGCATCATATGATATATATGACGTAAATAAGGAAAAAGTCAAGGCTGGAAAGGTTCATTGAAAAGTTCCCAAAAATTCATCGAAGGGTGCAAGAGCAGGGAGTCTTCGGATTAGTTCATACAATTTCAGGTTTGATTAGAAGTTTGTGTAATTTACTTGTGGGTGGGATTGCATGGATAGCATTAGGCCCAACAGGCTCTTCATGTGAACTAATTTTTACCCCCTATCTCAGCATTGGTTTTGTGATAAGAAGAGAAAATTCAAATCAACGAGTTCAGCGGTTTTCGATGGGAATTACATATAGGTTTGGTGAGATGATATTGAAACCAAATAAAGTTTTATAGGGTTTGTATAGGCTTCTAGATCTGTGCATCACTTTGGTTAATTGATTGGACACTCCTTAAAAGTAGAGATAAGGATGGTCTGTTTGGGTGAACCAATTTAGCTTCCCTTTTATTTTGTAGGCTTGAAGCCCCTTTAGGGGCTAGTGCTAGTGATTACATAGGTTGTTAAGTTTGTGTAGAAGGTTGATAATGTCCGATTTGCTAATGTGTTTTTTGATATGATTATGTTCCTACTCATTAATTGGTATTTTGTCAAACAATTCATGTACTTTATTTTTGTTGGAATGTATCAATATATTAAACAATAGTCAATATAAATGGTTGCGATAAAAAGGGTGATCAAAAAAATTCACGGCCCGATATCCATATCAACAAAACATACAGCCATGTAGAACCCTCAGACATTGGATGGAAAACCTATTTCAAATCCTCCTACTGATGAGCCCATTGGTATGGGAGTCTTTAGGATGAAACACCACCTGCTCCCAATGTTGCTGCTCCATAATCTAGCTCTCATGTGCCTTATTTGAATTTCCTATGTTCCTACAGCCTCCATAGTTTATTATTTTGATAATTTTTTTTTGTTTTACTTCTTCATAATTAGAGAGAAAATATTAAAACTTCCAATTATTGGGCATTGGATGCACGTGTGATAAACTACATAATTCAATCTAAATTTAAACGTGTTATTCAACTGCAATCAGTACATTAAAGAAGATCGTTAGGTGAATTTACAATTCTGGTAAGCTGTTTGACATATTCATGTTCATGAACTTATAAAATTTCTGTATAACTCTTAAATATATTTCACATATGTTGTTGCTTGTTATTATCATCAAACGTAATTATGAGAGATTAGATTAGAGATTAAAAAAATCGATTTTTTTTGTTTCCTTTGTTTGCTTTCTTGTTTAAGACTCATTGATACAAAGTGACTTGATTTGATTTCTTAATGAATTAGATAATTATTTATGATTGCTTTTTTGATTTTATTTTTTTTTGTCGATTGCATTTTTGAGACCTTGAATGTATGTCTGATGCATATTGACTTGCTACAAAAACTTCAAGGAGTGTCTCAAAAGAATTAGTGGCAACATATCTAGTTGGCACAAGAATAGAGATTGAACTTGTAAATATTATAATTAACTACGACATACCAAATTATGCAGACAATTACTTGCACAGAGTGAGTTTGGTTTGTCTTAACGATAGCTAATTATACATCAAGTACATTAAGTAAAATAAGAATTCCTTTGATACATGTGTAGGCTGGGATGGCCGATAGGTTTGGCACTAAGGGTCTTGTTATTACATGAAATTCTTTAGCAGCTGACTCAAATTTGCTTAATCAGGTATTAATTTGTTTTAAATAAATGCACATGATTTTTTAGCAGGTTTTGGGTTACTTTGTGAGGGAAGATGGACACTACATTTAAATTGTTTACTAATTTCCATCTACAGACGGATAGCCAATCTGAAGTGTTTGACTGCACATTTGGTTCAACTCTTGTGAGAGTATAATAGAAGAAACCGAAAGGCTTGGAATGAGGGTCTTTCTTACATTCAATATATACAATAGGGCAGTCCATATGAGCACTTGAATCTATTTGAGGCCTGTTATGGATAGTTACCCCCACATAGCATTTGATTTGGTCATGAAAGCATCACATGATATATATGACATAAATAAGGAATAAGTCAAGGCTAAAAAGTTCATTGAAAAGGTGAAAAAAATTCATCTAAGGGTGCAAGAGCAGACAGAAAAAAAGCATGCCAGGCACAAAGTAATTTACGACTAGCACAAGTTCAAAGTTCAGGGCATGTTATGGATGTATCATTTGAAAAAGAGGCTACAAAGTGAAGTTTAAAAGCTCCAACCTAATCATTATGGTCATTTCAATCTACGTTTAGTAATTTTGGTGATGATGCTTTTGTGTTTGAAATACCTCCCTTCATGAAGATGCACTCAGCTATAAACATGGAAAACTTGAAGTTACAGATACCAGCTACCAAAAGAACTTCATTAGGAGACAATAGATCATCCACAACCCTATCATTTGCATTGAATTTTTTTTCCAGAAAATTATAGAAAATTTTGAAAATTAGAAAAAAAAAATGTTTCCCTAAATTAGGGTCAACCCAAACTGAATTAATCTAGGTTGGTTGAAAAATCCGGATCCAGTCGGATTTTGTGTGGATCCGGCCGGATTTGGTAACTATACTTTAAATATAGTATTCTACATAGGATGAGTAAACATTGCATACCACAGGTAGACAGTAAATTCATCTAATTCGGGAGGCACACACTTCCAAAAGAACTAGTCACCTTAGAGTGGCAAAGGCAATTGCCAATATCCAAAGCTATGCTTATTGATGTTGGTAGACTCATAAGAGGTTACATCTAATGTAGTACAAGTTTTCCAAGTAATAGGAAGTTTGAGAATATACTTACCTTTGGTCATTTCATCAATGCCTTGCGAGAAAAACAAGGTTTGCAAATGACCATATTTTTCTTGATATTGATAGAATTAGAGAAATGCGCATTCTAATTCCATGTAAGAAGAACATAAATAGACATAAGGCTACTAGGATGTGCATTTGCCAAAATCTATTGTTTGAGATAAGTGCACATAATTTTTGAACAGGTTTTGGGTCACTTTGTGAGGGGAGATGGACACTACATTTAAAAATGTTTACTAATTTCCATCTACAAACGGATTGTAACGCCCTGATTTTTGTAAGTTATCATGGTGATTATTTTTCATAATGTTGTAACTGCTGAAATGAAGGCAAACATGTTAAGATATATTTTTGATCTTAAAGGAATGTGTTGCTAATATGGATTCTTGCATACTGTAATTTGTTTACATGGGACAACAGTTATTACTACTTGTATGTTTGCTGATGTGATGACAAATTTGTCGTATGCATGCTGAACTCTATTCGCCGATTGACAGCACACCTGGAATCAATTCCATTGATCCAAGATATGTTGTGGCCTTCTTGTAATCACTTTTCCGATTTACTCTTAAACCAGACTGAAGGTTGATATAAATGTGCAGCACCTGATTTCAGGTATGAATAGCTGGCACGTAGATGCCAACGAAAAAGGTTCCATTCTCGAACCATGCACTATTGTAACGTGAGACCTCGTAAGGCGATAAATACCTGGATGCGGGTGGCTCAGGTATGTATAACGTGGGACGAAATGTCCTGCACAGTGTTGAAATTGGATGTCAGTCGGAAGACTTGATTGGAAGTCGATTAATTAGTGTTAGGGGGAAATTAGACCCTAACCTATTCCTAATTTCTACCTTATATCCTAAGTACTATCCTCAGTGGATTTTTAAATTCTAAAATGGTGAAAATGGACCTAAATCCTATTAACCTAAGAACTAGGCGATGACCTAGGTTTGGACACTATTATAAATCCTAAACTAATCCTAACCTAAGGAAGGGGACGCAAAGACCCATGGGGGGATGGAAAGGATAAGGATGGAAGGAAATTTAATGGCATTGAATGTAGGTCCTTGCGTGGACAGCGCCAAGTTTGGCAGGAACATGAAAAAGGTAGAGGTATTCAGTTAGTCATGAGACTAAACTTTGTTTGCATGCAAAATTTGAAATTGGTAA
This sequence comes from Taxus chinensis, assembly GCA_019776745.2. Classification (NCBI taxonomy): domain Eukaryota; kingdom Viridiplantae; phylum Streptophyta; class Pinopsida; order Cupressales; family Taxaceae; genus Taxus; species Taxus chinensis. The sequence continues at coordinate 624,046,947 of CM034152.1, read as the reverse complement.
TTCGCCAACCCGAGTCGGCGGTGGTGTGAGGAAATAGGAAAAAGGCAGAGCCTTTAATGCATTCAATTTTCTTGGTCTTCGCGACCAGCCCGCCTTGGAAAGAGTATGGAGGAATTTTTGGTTGTTTATTGTGTTTGTTTGGATTTTTGGGAAGTTGCTCTGCATTTGGTTTTTCTTGGTTTAGTCGAACCAGTTGTGTTTGGTTGCTATCTCTGTTTCTTTGGAAATCGAAGGCTATTTTCGAGCCTGTAGTAGAAGGTGATTGTTGGGAAGCTTGTTGCTGTCGCCGTGGAAGGAAATACCTCCTGTAGACGCGGTTTTCTTCGAGCTTCGAGGAAAAATTGTAGGCATGTTAAGCCCTTCTCTTTAAAACTACTTGCTTTTCTTAAACGTCTCATTAAAACAACCCTGCTCTTCTGATGAAGGGGGTTTTGGGTTTATTTGATTGCTGTCATGACTGAGATGATTTGGGTTCAGTCAATTTTTGCTGTCATGTTGGAAATGATTCTGGGTAGAGTCGTTTTTTCTTGCTGTTGTAATTTGAACTGTCTTTGCTTCAGTACTGAATTGAAAATACAATCATGCTGTGTTGATTTGTTCGAAAGCATTGGGGAATTCGTTCTTTATGTTATGATATGGTGCCTGCTGTGCGAGTTGTTCGACATTGTTTCTTTACTAAATTTTTTAAAGGAAATGAGTTCCTCCTCCTTCTGCTGTTTTAGATTTTGAGGAAATGGTAAATGGGTTTTATTGAGCATTATGAGCTCGGTTTGAAGGAAGTCATAGTAATATTCTTATTGCTGTGCTTTTCTTTTGTAAAATTTAACGAATACGACTTGGGTATTCGTGGGAGTTGGAGAAAGTAACTGTTTTCTTCTGGAATTATTGATGAGCTATGTTTTCTCTTGCTGTGGTGGAAAGTTGATTTGTTGTGTTTTATTGATGAGGTTTGATCTTCCAGTTCGGACTGTAGTCGTGAATACAAACTCGGCTTTGTATTTCTGTGCAATGAATGAAATATATGGGAACTGGCTTGTTGTTTGAGACTATTTCGTCTGTACCATGCTTGCGCATTTAATACCCTATGCGGGTTTGCCTTGATATAGGTATTGATAAATGATTATTGTATTCTGAGTTCTGCATATCATTATGAAATAGAAAAATGGATTTCGGGTAGAAATGTTTGTTGGCAAGGAACTCAAATTGGGTATTCATTTCATATGGTATATTGAATGGAAACTGTACAGGCTATGTAAGTTTGTTTTTCATTGTTGAACAATTGTTCTATTGTCAATATGGGTTGAGCTGTCATGATAAAATAAACATGATTTGGGTGTTTTTATTACATTTTGAAGAAGATGATTGTTTCTTTACTGAAAGTAGAAGGAAACGAGTTCTTCCATTTTCTTCTGTTTTAGATTTTGAAAGAAACGGTAATTGGGTTTTATTGAGCATTATAGGTTCAGCTTGATGGAAGTGATAGCGGTATTTAGATTATTTTTCTAAGTGCCATTTTCTTTTTGTATAAACGGAAGGTTGAAATGTTTCGTGTGATCTTTGATTGCACTGTCATTCAAAAAATTGGACTCGACTAGAGTGATTCTTGTTGTGTTTACAAAAAAATGGATGTTTATTATTGAAATAGTTAAAGGAATGAATATTTCTCTTCTTGCTGTTTGAGTTCTGGCAATAGCAATAATAGAGCATCACTGTACACCCGGATTGGGCTTGCTGTAGATAACATCAATGTGCAAATGATTATTTATGAACTGTGTGCATTCATGGATATAGAAAGTCATGTGAATAATTGATTAAGTGACTGTATAACTGTTTATTTGGTTAAAATACAGTGAAGGAAGTATGAATCCTTCTAGTACAGTAAGTACATAGTATGCATCTTTATACTGCTTGTTCTATGATGAATACGATGTCTTACTAATTTGTTTTTGGTATTCGTATGTGCCTACTTGAAAGGAAGTATTGATATGGATAATAAATTCTTCCTTGTCTTTATTTAAAGCTGAATATGAATGGAATTATCCTTGCTGCCGGAAAGTGAATTCTGAATGGATTTTGTAAGTTTCACTATGAACTGTTATCTTTGATTGATGTCTCGTTTGGATTCAATTTTCAGTACAGTCATGAGGAAAGGAATAGGAGTGTGAATGGATAACTTGGAATAATGATCATTTCTTCTCTCATACAGTTGGGAATCTGTAATCGTTTAGGAATGAATTTTGTATTGCTTGGGTTTAAGCAACTATATTTATTGCTGTTTACTTCTCCTCTGTACTTGATTGCTTGAAATCAAATGAGATGCATGAACTGAAAGGAAAGTAATTGGTTTACATTTCAGTTAGATTTTATCCTTGAGTTTATTACTAATGAATGGAAATGGAATTGATAACAGTTATGTTATAACAGCAGTGTACATACTTGTATTCCTTGTTTTTACAGATGTTGTAATCTGGAACTGTTGAAGGAAATTATTTTTTGTAATGATCATTTGGGAAAAAGGACAGTAGTTTTTTGATTGATTGGGATGGTATTTAGATGGTTTAGTTGTTATGCTGTTCATTCTTTTTGATACTTAATTATTGATTGATGTTCATATTAACGTTTCATAAAAGCAGGGTTCTTTTATTGAGACAATGAATTAGAAGCACCTCATTTTAATGACAAGTGCTTAATATGCTCAGTTCAATGAACTGACCCGTGCAAGTAATTTTGCAGATGGAACTTGAGTAAAACGAAGACATGGCTCTGATACTTCTTTTGATTGTCTGAAGATGAATTGTATTTTTTAGTTATTATTCCTCTACGAGGAATTGTGAAAAGAAGAAAGTACATTCTTCTATCTATGAGTTGTAACGTTGTTTAATATAAACAAAGTCCAGTCATTTGGACTGACAAATGTATGGATTATGAAATGGATTGATGAATACAAATACAAGTGTGATATTTTAATGACTATATTAGTTTGATATTGTTGATTAAATTAGAATTATAATGTTGTCTCTTGATTTGGAATTATTCAATTGTCCTTGGATGGATTTAAAAGGAACTGATATCTTTTCTTACCTAAATGCAACTTTTACGTTGAAATGTGCAATTAGTTCATACTTGGGTTAAGATGAATTTTTAATTGACATTAAAAAGGATTAGGAAGAACATGATCTCATAACTGAAAGGTATTCGGGATTAGCTTGAAAGCTAAGGAATATCAAATAACTTAGGAGCAACCGAACTTCATATTCGGACTCTGTTAATAGCCTCGAATGTTAAATTCAGAAAGTTAGGATATGGAAAAAATATATCCAGAGCTAATAGACATTAACTATGTAAGGTTAAGGAGAATAAATGAATATATTTATTGAGAATTAGACCTCGTTTAAATAACGTCTAATAAGCTGGAATTCTGAATTTGGTTACAGTTGTGGAAAACTTGGTTAAGTTTAATAGGTTAAACTTATTAAGTCTGTCGGTAATGGGCTGCTTAATCCAATGATTAAGAAAAGAACCAAGTAGAGAAAATGCAACCCTTCGGTACGAAGGAGAAGATGCATAGTAAGCTAGAAGACGGATTTAGTCTCTCTTAGCTACTTACAACTGTAACAAGAATGAGGCTAAAGGATCAGCATGGCTACTGAAAGTTGATCTTAAATATTAAGATCATAACCAAATCACTTGAGCTGGATGTGTACTCTCGATGAGAGGATTCCGTAGGACATTGACATACGCCAACTACAACACGGTGTCTTTATGAAGGCGGGGTCTTCATGACGACACAATGTTATAGCTGACATATTACAATGCCCTTCCGAATTAAATTATCAAGAATACATAGGCTGAATATTAAGTTCTTGGCTGGGGATAGGAGTGTGATCACGTAGACGGAGTGACTCTGGAGGACTAAAGATAACTAGACACACGGAGTCGTTTAGGGACGACACCGTATGTCTGCGTATCTTTAGTTACCATGAGTGCCTTCTATACTCGTTCATATTGTTAGTTGGAGTTAGAGTTTGATGCTAAATTGGAAGGACTGGTAGGAACTAGGAAAGACCATTCTAGATAACAGGTGAAGTGAGGTGAAGGATGTATTCCATTGGTGTGTATCACATCCGGGAATATGATCATGCAAAGCATGTGAAAATCTTTGGCCAAAGTATCGCAAGTGCTGGTTGCGTTGTCCTGATCACCTAATTTAAGATGCAGGATGTCAGATGAATATTAGTAACAGATATTCAGATAGGCTTCTTAAATGGATCACTTCGATAACTGGAAACGGTAAGAGAACCTTGTATATATATTATACTATGCATGAATGAACATGAAGGATCGGTAGTTGCCGAGTCATGAAATGAGAGATCGTTGAAACTCTGAGCCATGAAAATGGGAGATCGGTAGTTCTTCGAGTCATTTACAGCAGCATATGGAATCTGTTATATGATTGAATGGCACTGAATGTGTGTTCCATATTGCAAATATGTGAACATGGAACATTAGTTTTAAAAGGAAATTGTGTGTTCCAAACTGCATTGTTTGGGCAGAGAACAATTATTAAAACTTGAACGTGTGTTTGAATTATATAATTCATAACAGAGAACATTTTATAAAAAAAAATAAAAATTCCCTTGTTCTGGTATCTTAAAATGGGGATGTTACATCTTGGTATCAGAGCTGAAGGTTGCAGCTCTTGGACCTAATGAGTCCACAATATTAATAAGGTTTACATTTTCTTATTGAACATAAAATGGTCAGAACAAGAGGGAATGCTGCGAATAACCCGTTACTGGGTGGAGAAGTAGCTACGGCTCAAAAGCTGGATGAAATCCTTGCTTCCCTACTAGATATGAGAGATCATTTGACTTTTCTGGAACAACAGTCAATGGGCAATGAAGAGGAGGAAGAAGACACTGATATAAATGATCAGCGGCCTCCTGTGGACAACATCAATGGAGGGAATCCAGATGTTGATAATAATAATGTAATTGCTCCTAATCATCCTGAAAATAAAAGGGCAAGATTAGTAGCTGAACTTACAAATGACATAAAGAGAATAAGTCCTCCAAATTTTGATGGAACAACCCTTGGGGACGGAGCTGAGAATTGGCTCAGTGAAATGGAGAAATAATTTGCAATAAGAAACTTCTTCGAAGAGACCAAAGCGATATGGGGAAGCATATCAGCTTTCTCATGAAGCATCATCATGGTGGGACAACCGTAAGGTTGAGTTGAATATTGTCGAATCAGACATAATTTGGGATCAATTTAAGGGTTACTTTAGGCAACAATGGCTGCCTCAACTCTATTTTGATAGGAAAATGACTGAATTTTAGAACTGGTCACAAGGAAGGCTGACGGTGACAGAATACTGGGAAGGGTTTACTAAACTCCTTAAGTATGTGCCGCAGTACCAAGCTGACGAGAAGTTCAAAATACGAAAATTCATAATGGGACTGAATCCCATCATTGGTGGCGAAGTGGATGTCCACGGCCCAATGACCATGGAAGGAGTTGTCGAAAAGGCAATTAGACAGGAATAGAAATTAAGAGCAATTTCTGCTCACAGGGAAGAGATAAGGAAGAAGATTCCCAATTCTTCTTCATCTCTTGCACAAAAAAGGGGACCTTGGAAAAGGTTTGGTGTGAAAAACAAAATTGTTGTGGATAACAACAAGAAATCTTTGATGAACAAACATGTAAATAGTGTGCGGAACAGCTTCATAAAAGTTAGTGGCAATGGACAAAAGTCCTATGGGAGCCAAAATGATAACTTCAAAGCAGGTAACAGATTTGAGCCTAAAAAAGGGCCAGTTGGAGGATGCTTCAACTGTGGAAGGGACCACTACGTGAATCACTGTCCTCTGAAGAAGGATGATCGCGGTCAGCAGCATAGGATACACGCTGCAGTGGCTAACAGACAAGCTGAAAAGCAAGTTACGCCTATAGAAGTTCCAGGTAAGTTATTCGGTACACCTGTAGTCATACTTTTTGATACTGGAGCTACTGAATGCTTTATTTCTACTAAACTTGCAATGAAATTAAAAAGAAAGGCTGAACGAATGGATAAAACATGGACAGTGCATTATGGGAATAATGTTGTCCATACAGTTGAAATGTGCCTTTTTGGGGCAATTCTTGACTTGCCTAGTTTCTCCACCGAAGTTGACCTGTATGTCACTCCTCTAGGATCATATGATATCATTATTGGAGTTAACTGGTTGGCAGAACATAAGGCAAAGCTCGACTGTTATGAAAAACAAATTTGTTGTTTTGATGACCTGCAGAAAGAAGCAGTCATTCAAGGTGTAAAACGTGAAGTTGCAGTTAGGAAACTGATAGCTATGCAACTAAAAAGGGCTAAAAATAGATGCTGCACCTTGTATGTAGTAAAAATGATAGAAAATGTAGAGGAAGATAATGATTTCATGGAAAGATATCCATTGTTAAGGGGTTTCAGTGATGTGTTTCCGGAAGAATTGCCAAGTCTTCCACCCAAACGAGAGTTTGACTTTGCAATAGAAATCAAACCGGGAACTGAACCCATATCTAAGGCACCTTATAGAATGACCACCATCGAGTTGGTAGATCTATAGGCTCAGTTACAAGAACTTTTGACTAAGGGGCTGATAAGACCGAGCGTCTCACCTTGGGGAGCACCGGTAATTTTTGTAAAGAAAAAGGATGGCACTTTGAGGCTGTGCATTGATTACAGAATGCTGAACAAGGCAAATATTAAAAATTGATACCCACTTCCTAGGATTGATGATCTGTTCGATCAGATGCGAGGAGCATCAGTCTATTCAAAAATAGATCTTCAATCTGGGTATCATCAGCTGAGAATAAAGGAAGAAGATATTCATAAAACAACCTTTAGAACAAGGTACGGGCATTATGAGTCACGGTGTTACCTTTTGGGTTGACCAATGCACCTGCCACCTTCATGAATCTAATGAGCAATATTTTTCAAGAATACTTAGACAAGTTTGTGCTTGTATTCTTAGACGACATTCTTATATACTCTAAAAATGTCGAAGAGCACCAAGAACATCTAAGGATAGTGCTAGAAATTTTAAGAAAGAGGAAGTTGTATGGTAAACTCTCTAAATGTTCCTTTTATGATGCAGAGGTGCATTATTTGGGACACGTTATAAGCAAGAATGGAATAGCTGTTGACCCTTCAAAGATCACAGCTATAACTGAGTGGCCTACGCCTAAGAACGTGCACGAAGTGAGGAGCTTCATGGGCTTGGCAGGATATTATCGAAAGTTCATTAAGGACTTTTCAAAAATTGCTGCCCAAATCACTTCACTGCAAAAGAAGGATAAGAAATTTGTCTGGACGGACAAATGTGAATCTGCCTTTAAAAATTTAAAGGAAGAGTTAACTACAACACCTATTTTGACTGTACCTGATCCAAATGGAAATTTTATGGTTGTAACGAATGCTTCAGGAGAGGGCCTTGGAGGTATTCTGTTATAGAATAACCATGTTATAGCTTATGAAAGCAGAAAGCTTAAGTTACATGAATAGAATTATGCTTCGCACGACCTAGAGCTCTCTGCCATTGTTCATACACTTCAAATGTGGAGGCATTACCTTTTAGGCAAGCCTTTTGAGTTAAAAACAGACCATCTAGGGTTGAAGTATATTTTTACTCAGCCAAATCTGAATGCAAGGCAACGAAGATGGTTAGAATTTCTGTCTTAGTATGATTTTGATATAAGCTACATCAAAGGCAAGGAAAATAGAGTGGCAGATGCTCTGAGTCGAAGGAAGCATATCTCTGCTCTTATAATGTTAAGAACTCAGTTTAAGGATGAGGTGAAAGATGCCTTGGAATCAGATCCTTATTTCCAGCAAGTCAAAATAGCACTTGCTGCAGATCCGAAGGATGTCAGGTATAAAGGATTTCGTTTCGACAATGAAGGAATTCTGAGGTTCGAAAACAGGGTATATATACCTTTGGCAAATGACTTAAGAAGGAAATTGTTAACTGAATTTCATAATTCACCTTTTTCTGGACACCCTGGCATTACGAAAATGCTTGCTGATCTTAAGAAGCAATACTTATGGAAGGGAATGAAAAAGGATGTGGTGGAATTTGTAACACACTACTTGGAATGTCAGCGTGTTAAGGCGGAACATATGCATCCCGCTGGATTATTGTATCCCCACAGCATTCCACAGTACAAATGGCAAGTGATAACGATGGATTTTGTTCAAGGATTGCCTATGTCAAGAAATAAGCATGATATCATCCTGGTTGTATTCGACAAATTGACCAAAGTGGCACACTTCATTGCTGGTAATTTGAAAGACGATGCACCAGTGTTAGCAAGAAGATTTGTACATGAAATTTTCAGATTGCATGGAATACCGGAATTAATCATATTGGACAGAGATCCGAGGATGACGTCAAGGTTTTGGCAAACGATTAATGCGGCCTTGGGAACTAAATTAAACTTCAGCTCTGCATATCATCCGGAGACGGATGGACAGACTGAGAGAGTTAAGCAGGTTTTAGAGGACATGTTAAGGATGTATTGCATGGACCAACAATATAAATGGGAGGAATACCTTCCGCTGGTAGAATTTTCCTATAATAATACATATCATACCTCTTTAAAAATAGCGCCCTTTGAAGCATTATATGGAAGAAAATGCAGAACCCCTGTCAGCTGGGACAACGTTGAGGATAGAGAGGTAATTGGGCCAGAAATCCTTACGGAAATGGAACAACAAATCAAAATGATTCGGGAACATCTAAAAGAGGCTGCCAATAGGCAAAAGAATTATGCAGACTTAAAGCGGGTTGATAGGAATTATAAATTGAGAGAGAAGGTCTTTCTTCGGGTGAAGCTGAAAAAGAGCTCGATAACTTTTGGCAAGGTTGCCAAGTTGTCGCCACGATACGTGGGACCTTTTGAAATTGTTGAAATCAACCCTGTAGCTTATCGTCTAGCATTACCTCCTGCTTTGTCTCAAATGCATGATGTTTTTCATATTTCTTTGCTTAAGAAATATGTGACAGATTTATCACATGTGCTGAATTGGAATTCCTTGCAAGTCCAAGACCCAGGAATAATCATGGTTAAGCCCATTCGAGTGCTGGGAACTCTCCAATTGTACTTAAGAAATCGCGAAGTGAATCAATGTAAGGTCCAGTGGGACCAGTTCAGCGAAGAAAGTGCAACTTGGGAAAATCTCGAAGAAATGAGATATGCTTTGCCATACTTGTTTGATCGAAATTGAAATTCGAAAAACTGATAATTCTACCAAATTTAGACAATTATTAGTCTATTTTACAGTTGTCTTAAAACACTATTTTTAAGAGTGAATCTGTTTTTGGTATGAACTTATAAATGGAAGGACAATAACTGAACTTTGTCCTAGAAACTCCTTGATTTGGTTAATTCGATCATCGGGACGATGATTCTTTAAGGAGGGAGGAATGTAACGCCCTGATTTTTGTAAGTTATCATGGTGATTATTTTTCATAATGTTGTAACTGCTGAAATGAAGGCAAACATGTTAAGATATATTTTTGATCTTAAAGGAATGTGTTGCTAATCTGGATTCTTGCATAATGTAATTTGTTTACATGGTACAGAAGTTATTACTGCTTGTATGTTTGTTGATGTGATGAAAAATTTGTCGTATGCTTGCTAAACTCTATTCGCCGATTGACAGCACACCTGGAATCAATTCCATTGATCCAAGATATGTTGTGGCCTTCTTGTAATCGCTTTGCCGATTTACTCTTAAACCAAACTGAAGGTTGATATAAATGTGCAGCACCTGATTTCAGGTATGAATAGCTGGCACGTAGATGCCAACAAAAAAGGTTCGATTCTCGAACCATGCACTGTTGTAACGTGAGACCTCGTAAGGCGATAAATGCCTAGATGTGGGTGGCTCAGGTATGTATAACGTGGGAGGAAATGTCCTGCATAGTGTTGAAATTGGATGTCAGTTAGAAGACTTGATTGGAAGTCGATTAATTAGTGTTAGGGGGAAATTAGACCCTAACCTATTCCTAATTTCTACCTTATATCCTAACTACTATCCTCAGTGGATTTTTAAATTCTAAAATGCTGAAAATGGATCTAAATCCTATTAACCTAAGAACTAGGCGATGACCTAGGTTTGGACACTATTATAAATCCTAAACTAATCCTAACCTAAGGAAGGGGACGCAAAGACCCATGGGGGGATGGAAAGGATAAGGATGGAAGGAAATTTAATGGCATTGAATGTAGGTCCTTGCGTGGACAGCGCCAAGTTTGGCAGGAACACAAAAAAGGTAGAGGTATTCAGTTAGTCATGAGACTAAACTCTGTTTGCATGCAAAATTTGAAATTGGTAATTCACCAACCCGAGTTGGCGGTGGTGTGAGGAAATAGGAAAAAGGTAGAGCCTTTAATGCATTCAATTTTCTTGGTCTTCGCGACCAGCCCGCCTTGGAAAGAGTATGGAGGAATTTTTGGTTGTTTATTGTGTTTGTTTGGATTTTTGGGAAGTTGCTCTGCATTTGGTTTTTCTTGGTTCAGTCGAACCAGTTGTGTTTGGTTGCTATCTCTGTTTCTTTGGAAATCGAAGGCTATTTTCGAGCCTGTAGTAGAAGGTGATTGTTGGGAAGCTTGTTGCTGTCGCCGTGGAAGGAAATACCTCCTGTAGACGCAGTTTTCTTCGAGCTTAGAGGAAAAATTGCAGGCATGTTAAGCCCTTCTCTTTAAAACTACTTGCTTTGCTTAAATGTCTCATTAAAACAACCCTGCTCTTCTGATGAAGGGGGTTTTGGGTTTATTTGATTGCTGTCATGACTGAGATGATTTGGGTTTAGTCGATTTTTGCTATCATGTTGGAAATGATTCTAGGTAGAGTCGTTTTGTCTTGCTGTTGTGATTTGAACTGTCTTTGCTTCAGTACTGAATTGAAAATACAGTCATGCTGTGTTGATTTTTTTAAAGCATTGGGGAATTCGTTCTTTATGTTATGATATGGTGTCTGCTGTGCGAGTTGTTCGACATTGTTTCTTTACTGAAATTTTTAAAGGAAATGAGTTCCTCCTCCTTGTGCTGTTTTAGAATTTGAGGAAATGGTAAATGGGTTTTATTGAGCATTATGAGCTCGGTTTGAAGGAAGTCATAGTAATATTCTTATTGCTGTGCTTTTCTTTTGTAAAATTTAACGAATACGACTTGGGTATTCGTGGGAGTTGGAGAAAGTAATTGTTTTCTTCTGGAATTATTGATGAGCTATGTTTTCTCTTCCTATGGTGGAAAGTTGATTTGTTGTGTTTTATTGATGAGGTTTGATCTTCCAGTTCAGACTGTAGTCGTGAATACAAACTCGGCTTTGTATTTCTGTGCAATGAATGAAATATATGGGAACTGGCTTGCTGTTTGAGACTATTTAGTTTGTACCATGCTTGCATTTAATACCCTATGCGGGTTTGCCTTGATATAGGTATTGATAAATGATTATTGTATTCTGAGTTCTGCATATCATTATGAAATAGAAAAATGGATTTCAGGTAGAAATGTTTGTTGGCAAGGAACTCGAATTGGGTATTCATTTCATATGGTATATTGAATGGAAACTGTACATGCTATGTAAGTTTGTTTTTCATTGTTGAACAATTGTTCTATTGTCAATATGGGTTGAGCTGTGATGATAAAATAAACACAATTTGGGTGTTTTTATTACATTTTGAAGAAGATGATTGTTTCTTTACTAAAACTAGAAGGAAACAAGTTCTTCCTTTTTCTGCTATTTTAGATTTTGAAAGAAACGGTAATTGGGTTTTATTGAGCATTATAGGTTCAGCTTGATGGAAGTGACAACGATATTTAGATTATTTTTCTGAGTGCTATTTTCTTTCTGTACAAACGGAAGGTTGAAATGTTTCTTGTGATCTCTGATTGCACTGCCATTCAAAAAATTGGACTCGACTTGAGTGATTCTTGTTGTGTTTAAAAAAAAATGGATGTTTATTATTGAAATAGTTAAAGGAATGAATATTTCTCTTCTCGCTGTTTGAGTTCTGGCAATAGTAATAATAGAGCATCACTGTACACCCGGATTGGGCTTGCTGTAGATAACAGCAATGTGCAAATGGTTATTTATGAACTGTGTGCGTTCATGGATATAGAAAGTCATGTGAATAATTGATTAAGTGACTGTATAACTGTTTATTTGGTTAAAATATAGTGAAGGAAGTATGAATCCTTCTAGTACAGTAAGTACATAGTATGCATCTTTATACTGCTTGTTCTATGATGAATACGATGTCTTACTAATCTGTTTTTGGTATTCGTATGTGCCTGCTTGAAAGGAAGTATTGATATGGATAATAAATTCTTCCTTGTCTTTATTTAAAACTGAATATGAATGGAATTATCCTTGCTGCTGGAAAGTGAATTCTGAATGGATTTGGTAAGTTTCACTATGAACTATTATCTTTGATTGATGTCTCGTTTGGATTCAATTTTCAGTACGGTCATGAGGAAAGGAATAGGAGTGTGAATGGATAACTTGGAATAATGATCATTTCTTCTCTCATACAGTTGGGGATCTGTAATCGTTTAGGAACGAATTTTGTATTGCTTGGGTGTAAGCAACTATATTTATTGTTGGTTACTTCTCGTCTGTACTTGATTGCTTGAAATCAAATGAGATGCATGAACTGAAAGGAAAGTAATTGGTTTACATTTCAGTTAGATTTTATCCTTGAGTTTATTACTAATGAAAGGAAATGGAATTGATAGCAGTTATGTTATAACAGCAGTATGCATACTTGTATTCCTAGTTTTGACAAATGTTGTAATCTGGAACTGTTGAAGGAAATTATTTTTTGTAATGATCATTTGGGAAAAAGGACAGCAATTCTTTGATTGATTGGGATGGTATTTAGATGGTTTAGTTGTTATGCTGTTCATTCTTTTTGATACTTAATTCTTGATTGATGTTCATATTAACGTTTCATAAAAGCAGGGTTCTTTTATTGAGACAATGAATTAGAAGCACCTCATTTTAATGACAAGTGCTTAATATGCCCAGTTCAATGAATTGACTCGTGCAAGTAATTTTGCAGATGGAACTTAAGTAAAACGAAGACATGGCTGTTTTCTGATACTTCTTTTGATTGTTTGAAGATGAATTGTATTTGTTAGTTATTATTCCTCTATGAGGAATTGTGAAAAGAAGAAAGTACATTCTTCTATCTATGAGTTGTAATGATTGTTTTATATAAACAAAGTCCAGTCATTTGGACTGACAAATGTATGGATTATGAAATGGATTGATGAATACAAATACAAGTGTGATATTTTAATGACTATATCAGTTTGATATTGTTGATTAAATTAGAATTATAATGTTATCTCTTGATTTGGAATTATTCAATTGTCCTTGGATGGATTTAAAAGGAACCGATATCTATTCTTACCTAAATGCAACTTTTACGTTGAAATGTGCAATTAGTTCATACTTGGGTTAAGATGAATTTTTAATTGACATTAAAAAGGATTAGGAAGAACATGATCTCATAACTGATAGGTATTCGGGATTAGCTTGGAAGCTAAGGAATATCAAATAACTTAGGAGCAACCGAACTTCGTATTCAGACTCCATTAATAGCCTCGTATGTTAAATTCAGAAAGTTAGGATATGGGAAAAATATATCCAGGGCTAATAGACCTTAACTATGTAAGGTTAAGGAGAATAAATGAATATATTTATTGAGAATTAGACCTCGTTTAAATGACGTCTAATAAGCTGGAATTCTGAATTTGGTTACAGTTGTGGAAAACTTGGTTAAGTTTAATAGGTTAAACTTATTAAGTCTTTCGGTAATGGGCTGCTTAATCCAATGATTAAGAAAAGAACCAAGTAGAGAAAATGCAACCCTTCGGTACGAAGGAGAAGATGCATAGTAAGCTAGAAGACGGATTTAGTCTCTCTTAGCTACGTACAACTGTAACAAGAACGAGGATAAAGGATCAGCATGGCTGCTGAAAGTTGATCTTAAATATTAAGATCATAACCAAATCACTTGAGCTGGATGTGTACTCTCGATGGGAGGATTCCGTAGGACATTGACATACGCCAGCTACAGCACGGTGTCTTCATGAAGGGTGTCTTCATGAAGGGTCTTCATGACGACACAATGTTATAGCTGACATATTACAATGCCCTCCCGAATTAAATCATCAAGAATACATAGGCTGAATATTAAGTTCTTGGTTGGGGATAGGAATATGATCACGTATACGGAGTGACTCCGGAGGACTAAAGATAACTAGACACACGGAGTCGTTTAGGGACGACACCGTATGTCTGCGTATCTTTAGTTACCATGAGTGCCTTCCTATACTCGTTCATATTGCTAGTTGGAGTTAGAGTTTGACCCTAAATTGGAAGGACTGGTAGGAACCAGGAAAGACCATTCTAGATAACAGGTGAAGTGAGGTGAAGGACGTATTCCATTGGTGTGTATCACATCCAGGAATATGATCATGCAAAGCATGTGAAAATCTTTGGCCAAAGTATCGCAAGTGCTGGTTGCGTTGTCCTAATCACTTAATTTAAGATGCAGGATGTCAGATGAATATCAGTAACAGATATTCAGATAGGCTTCTTAAATGGATCACTTCGATAACCGGAAACGGTTAAGAAAACTTGTATATATATTATACTATGCTATGCATGAATGAACATGAAGGATCGGTAGTTGCCGAGTCATGAAATGAGAGGATCGTTGAAACTCTGAGCCATGAAAATGGGAGATCGGTAGTTCTTCGAGTCATTTACAGCAGCATATGGAATCTGTTATATGATTGAATGGCATTGAATGTGTGTTCCATATTGTAAATATGTGAACAGGGAACATTAGTTTTAAAAGAAAATTGTGTGTTCCAAACTGCATTGTTTGGGCAGAGAACAATTATTAAAACTTGAACGTGTGTTTGAATTATATAATTCATAACAGAGAACGTTTTATAAAAAAAAAAAAAATTCCCTTGTTCTAGTATCTTAAAATGGGGATGTTACATGAAGGGTGCCCTATTGTATTGAACACTCCATCACATTCTCCACAAATTTCTCATTTGTAGCAAATGAAAATCCCAATCTAATGGTACCACTATTTCTGGTCAAATGAATATATTTCCCACTCTTCCCACCCTCTTTTCTACATTTTTCTATTGCCTATAGTTGCACCTCTCAAATTACCATTTAATTTGAATTAATATATTAATCATCACACTGAAAACTAAGATTGGCCCAAAATACATTTAACAAATATGTAACAAGACATTTTCAAAAGCTATATTTTGAGAATTCATTTAGAGTGCACATTGAGAAGCCCTCCCAAAAACATTTAACAAAAATGTAACACGAAGCCAATTTTTTTGGAAATTTATTTAGACACGTATTGGGAAGCCCTCTATAATATTCTAGTATCTGAGATTCTGAAGCATGATTTTTAGCATTTGGAGTGCAAAAAAGACTTCCACTTATGCCATTTGGTACCTGCTTACATGATTCTGCAACTCATTTATTTTTTTAAGCCAAACAGATTATTTAAACCATTCCTCTCAATAGGAATATTTTTAGATTCAGTATTGTTGTTCAAGACTTGTGAGTTTCATACGAAGGATGTCACCCTATATTTTCATAGTATAGAGTGACAAAAATTTACTATGAGGATATGGGAATGAATCTGCACCATTCAGGAACTTCTGAAATTTGCATTTCCTTTCTTCAGATGTCCTAGGCTATTCAAACTTTTGAAATTTGCATTCCCTTTCTTCAGATGTCCTAGGCTTTTCAAACTTTTTAAAATTTGCATTCCCTCCTTCGGATGTCCCAACCTAGTGTAAAATAATCTGTTAAATAGAACAGCTTTTATGTGTCTTTCAAAAACAGACTAGCTTATTTTTATCATCTTATTAGCTCCGCCACACCCAAAATGAATGCTAAAATTAATTCATTTACTTTTTATTCATTCCTTCCCCTATCTATGTTTCCTTTTCAATATAATATCAAATTTCCTTTGGGTTAAAGTACAATGTTTTTGGTTTGATTCTACCATAAAGTCGAAGCATATAGTCAAGTTCACAATATAAGATAAATCATAAGATAATAGCATTAATGTCCATGTAAAACCAAAATCGGCCTATATAACTGAAAAAATTGCAATGTAAAGTAAGGAGTGGGAAGTGCAAAAGAAACTCCAACAAACCCTAAAAAAACTAAGGGACAAGCAACAAAGAAAATATTTGAAAATAAATTATGTTTTCCAATGTCTTGCAGATCTCACGATATCTACAGCCTTATCAAGAGGTGGCCTCCTACTCAATCTTGAAGAGAAAAACAAGGTGAATAAAAGAAGCAATTCTTTGGGTGCAAATTATTGTAGAAGTAAAGTTTCTGGCCAAGTGATGGCAAAAATCAATCATCTCTCGAAAGAAAAAGGCCAAGCATCTCCGGTCCTCGTAATACATGAAGTTTTGGAGAGGGTTATATGCGTCTCAGAAGTGGAAAATAATTTCCCTTCATCTCATAGTAAGAACATTTAAATATAAAATGATCCTCAGTTTCAGGCTCCAAGGAACAAATATGACAAATATGATGTCTCTAAGGAATAGGGTTATTTGTCTCTATATGCAAATGATGTGAACAAACTTTGAGTTGTGCCAAAGGAATCCTCAAACTGCAAGATAATCGGAGTTGGGAATAGCCAAGAAGTTGAATGAACCCTTTTTGAAAGCGAAAATATGTACTGTAGCAATATTGAAGCTTTGAAGAAAGAGGTTGACAAGAATCTAGCCATTTGACCAAAGGTAGGCTCTATAGATTTCATCTCTAATACCCCTATTTATCTCCATTTTGGATACATTCGGTGCATCAATTGCAAAACTATGTGGAGGGAGTATGTCGATGTCGATACTTATAAGGCCTAGTAGAGCGGAAGCCCTAGTATAACAACAAGATTTTATCCCATGTTGTGCTAGCAACATAGAGGATTTTAATTCCTGAGATGGGTACTTGAAGAAAATAACTGAAGAGTTGGTCATATGCCCAATCTTGTGTATCAGTCATCAATTGAAAGATCACAATAGTGATGAGTGGGGTTGTACTAAATTCAATGAGAATGATGTCATGCGAGACTGATCTCTTAGGATGGAGATGTTTGCATAATATGGAGGTAAGCACTCTTTATATACGGATTCGATCGTCTTTCCTAAGGTAAGTCCCCCATGTTTCAATCCGAGTAAATGAGGCGGCTGGAAGAGGCAAATCTTTGTCTAGCTATAATCCTAGAACTAAAGATGGAAGCACTTAATTTCTCAAAAGTGGTGAGGGCAGCATACCCTTTGCTTAGTCTGGACTCATAACTTCTAACAAATTAAAGTGTGCCCCGGAAAAATGGACCCCTAAATATACATGTATGAAGAGACCATCTCAACCTTTTAACCATATGTAAGGAAAACTTGTTTGGCATTATGTTTTAGGTTTTCTTTTGTGCTACCAGATCAGGAAAGCTATGTCTTCTGTTTTGAATTACGGTCTCTGGTTTTGCTAAAAACCTTGGTGTAACTTACAAGGTGATTTTGGCTTTATGTTAATTATGTAAGTATTTATATTATGGAGATGGTCTACCAAAAAGTAATTGCTCTACCAATTAAATTAGTGCACATATTTCATTTCAATAAAAAATTTAGAAACAATTATTACATGTTTATGAAGGTTAGGTTCTATTTGTGGGTATAACAAGGAACCTCAGCTGCAACAAATTTATGTTTACAGTAAAACATAAATGGTTTGGCAGCTATTCCTTACGGTTGAATTGAGTAAAGTTATTGCAAAATAAAAATTTCCTACCAGTGGCACTACTTTGTAGGGATTTTTCAGTGCACATAAATCAGCTACATTTCTTTTTAGCTTTGAGTCATGATCTAGATTTAATAATTAATATATAAGCAAGGGAAAGGAAAAATTAAATATCCTGTCATATAAATAATAGACTGTGATAATTGTGGTGTAACTTGTAGGCTGAATTCCACTTAATCATGTGGGTATTTATACTTAGATGATAACTTCCTAAATTGTAATTACCATGCCAATTGAACCACTCTTTAGATGCTCTTTCACGATTTTTCTTACAAACATTGTTATGCGAAATGGAAGGTCAAGGTTTTGTGTCAGTGGTCATTGATAGAGGGCATCATCAGAAAATTTGATGAGTGGAAGCCCTAATCGCTAAAGACAAAACTTAATTGCAAATGTGCATGAAATTGGTGACGTAAAGAACCCTAAACATAAAGTTTCTGTATCTAACACATGTAGAGTCAAGAATTTAGATATATGCGGGTTCACCTTGCAAGTATTCATCGACCACAGATTTATTTCTAAGATACATCCAAAGTATGTTGCCTTGACAACCTACACAACGCACCCCCTTTCTCTTTCAAATGAGTGACACAAACGGCTCATGTTTCACCCATTCGTAACAAATAAAATTTCCACAACATTTTATGAACTCTTGAACCTCACCTCCATCATTATCCTTCTTCATCACCCAGGGCCTTCCTCTAATGTTTATCTCCCTTAGATTTAGCTTCTTTGATGTATCCCCTTTGGTGTTTCCATCACACAATGCACATGCAATTGCTAGTTGAATATTGGTATCTGAAGGATTCTTCTTCAGACTACGTAAATCAAGAATGGTCTCTTTAGATATTTGTGAGTTAAGTGGCACAAGTTAGACATGGATTATATGGCATGCAATTTTTCCGAAATCCACGGTGTGGGTTTACTTGACAACTGTGCACAATTTATTGTTGAAGCCTTTAAGGATTAGTGTTTTGGCCTCTGTGTTTGATAATTTCAATACATTAACTAACTTTGACTCTCCATTTGCCTAAAAGAGAACAAAACATTATTCTTCATACGATTAAATGTGATGGCCACCTATACATGTCAAATAATTTTTAGGTAATGATATTTTTCGAAAATATAAAATAATTTTAATTTTAATATTATTAATTTATATATTTTATTATTTTTAATACAAATTTATATGTGATAGTTATTTTAAATATTTATAAATAAAATTAGGAAAAATATTTGAATGGCCATCAAATTTAATTCCCAATTCTTTAACTCAATATTATTTTTGATTTTCATATTCATGTGACTCATACTTAATTTTTTCATTTTTTCCTTCTTTTTCTCCAAATCTTATCCATAAGATTTTTTGTTTTCTCCTCTATGTCATCCACCTCCAAAGATTCTCTCCATAAAATAAAAAAATTATAAAGACTTAAGGTAAAATGTAACTTAAAGGTAAATAAAAGTATCAAGGGTTAATACCTTTTCAAGTGTTGAAGGTAAATAAAATCCATATGGTCTCTTCCCTTGCATGTTTTATTAATGTAGTGTTCTCGAAACTTTGAATTTTAAGCGAAACTTAATTCATGTTAATGTTAGTCTTTTCTTAATATTTTGTGTTGGTATTCTTTAAAGTAATCAATCATAATATGATTTATTCGTATTGTTTTTAGATTGGGGATTATTAAGGTGCAATAAATTTTTGGTGGGAGATTTAGATAGGGTATTTTTTTAGAGTTGTTTATTGTGTTAAATTGTCAGAAACAAAGTTATTAACAACCACAACTAACTCCACACCCATTGTCATGAGTCATGTGTAGCCCTATTGTAGTCGTGTGATATGTTCAACTAGATCTTTGGTAGGAGAAATTTTAACTATTTCACCAAATATAACAAATAGACATCCATTGAGGTATAATAGGAAGCGTTGTTTTCCAAATGTTGTAGTTGTAGATGCCCTGTTTGATACACTGGTCAAATGTGGAAGCATACATATGGCATGTAAAGTGTTTGATTGCCCCATAGAACTGCCATTCAATGGAATGCAATGATTTTAGCATATTCACAAATGGGATTGTTTATAAGGCTTTGGGAACATTAAAATGCCAAAAATGGGAGCTCTAGTAAAAGAACATCAAGTGTTTGACCCAATAACAGAATGTGATATCTTAACATTAATGGTCGTTTACACTTGTTTATGTTTTATTTTTATAAATAATTAATAATTTCATAGCTTTCTTTTTAAGTTTCTTATTGTTCATTAATAAATATTACCATTGAGATGGTCAATGGGGTTTGGGTGGATCGGTTAAGACGGATGGTTGTGTTCGGATCCACCTAGGTTCAAATCCCGCTGGGCACGATCCCTTCGAGGTGGTTTACCGGTGGTGGCGGATGTTGCATCACCGGTAGGTTGTGGCTTTTCGGTTGTGGCTCGTGGCTTCGGTTGGTGGTTCTCGACGGTGGCAGAAATTGCATCGTTGGCATTAGTGGTGGCTGGTGGCACTAAAAAAAAATGGCGGTGGCAGAAAAATTGCATCGTCGGTGCGGACTTAGTGGCTGCAATGGTTTGTGTTGGTTTTAATTATAATATCCTGTCTGAGGACATTGTTGTAGGGTGGGGCCCCACCAACCCTCCGGTTCATAGCTCCGGTCAAAAGCGTTTAACGATAAAAAAAAAATATTACCATTGAGATTTAGGGAGGACCCTTTCTAGCAATGCCTTTTCTATCAAATTACTAGAAATAAAGTTGTTGGAAGCTAAACCATGCTTACTTTGGTGCACTAGCGCCCAACCTGAGCCACCATTGTCATCGTATGAATGGTCCTATCGTAATCGTGCGAGCTATTTGCCTAGATCCTTGACAGGAGCCATTGAAATTGTTTCACCAAAATGCAACAAAATATAGGTATTTTGTATTTTATTTTTCTTCTGATATATTGGTATTTTGTGTTTTATTTTTATTGAAAGACATCAAAATATTAATCAATAGTCAATACACACAGTTAGAATAAAAAGGGTGGTCAGAAAAAGTCGCAACATAATATCTATGCAAACAAAATGCACGGCCATGTAGGAGCCTCAAATGTTGGATGGATGGCCTATTTCAGACACTCTTAACGATGAGCGGACCGGTATGGGAGCCCTCCTGATGATCCACTACCTCTTTCCTAGTGTTGCTGCTCCGTAATCTAGCTGTCATGTGCCTTATTTGAATTTCCTATGTTCCTAAATAACCAGAAGAATATCAAAGTCTCAATAGTTTGTTATTTTGATAATTTTTGTTATTTTACTTCTCAATTTTTTTTATCAAAATAATAAACTATTGAGAGAATATTAAAAAAAATCCAATTGTTGGCCATTGGATGCACGTACATTGAAATGGTGATAAACTGCCCAGTTCAATCTAAATTTAAAAGTCTAAATCAACTGCAATCAGTAAATTAAAAAACATTGTTACGTCAATTTGTAAATTTGGTAAGTTGTTTGACATATTCATGTGCATGCTCTTAAATATATTTCACATATACTGCCGCTTGTTATTATCATCAACTTAGGTAATTTTGAGAGATTAGAGATTGAAATTTTGAATTTTTGTTTCCCTTACTTAGTTTACTATTTTTTGTTTATGACTCATGGGTACTAAGTGATTTGATTTGATTTCTCAATGCAACAAATAATTATATATGATTGCTTTCTTGATATTTATTTTTTGGTTGATTGCATTTTTGAGACCTTGAATGTCTGTCTGATGAAAATTGACTTGGTACAAAACTATGAAGAAGGGTCTCAAAAGAATTTTAGTTGCAACATATCTAGTTGGCATACAAATAGAGATTGAACATGTAAATATTGTAATTAACTACGACATGCCAACTTATGCAGACACTTGCACAGGGTGGGTCTGGTTTGTCTTAATGATAGCTAATGATACATCAAGTACATTAAGCAAAATAAGAATTCTTTTGATGTGCAGGATGGGAGGGCTGGTAGGTTTGGTACTAAGGGTCTTGCTATTACATGAGTTTCTTTAGCAGATGACTCAGATTTACTTAATCAAGTATTAATTTGTTTATGGAATCAACGTGCTCATTGTACATTGTTCCTATGTTGAATTAAATTTATGTTTCCATTATTTTTTTTGTTTTGGGTCCAGAAGCAATTTGAAGTTGATATAAAGGAGTTCCCTGAACAAATTGACACTTCATGTAGTAAGCTCATATTACCTACTATAATATTTATTGATGCTTTTGAGATGAAATAATATCATGGACTCCTTGTTGACAAGGTATGACCTGAATATAGACTCCATCAGAATCTAGGCTAATACCATCTCCAACAAGTGGTCAGGCAATTAGTTCCCTTGAATTAGTTTTACAGATCATCAGTCATATCAAAGTGGTTGTTCCTTGTAGGAGTGGGAGTGAGTGAATGCAACTCACAAGGCAAAGCAAAGCTCAAGGAAGGGGAGACCTTAAACTGTTTTGAGAATAGATTGGTTCAAGAGGTTGAAAACTGACACAAACAACCATGTTAGACAAATTTTGGGACCACTATGGACCAACACTTGAGAGATTGGACAAGAACATAGATAGGTGTGATGCAAAAAACCATTCAAATGGACAATTTAGCTTCCATCATGGGAGGAAGGAAAATACACCACAAAAAGAGGTTGAGAAGGCAAGAAGCAGTTAAAGAAGGACATGGAAAACAACACCAAAACAAAGGGCAAGAGGATTTAAGCTTTTAGAGTTGCCCCACATTTCAAATTGGAGGAAACATTGAATATTGACTCTATGGAGCTGAGATTGATGCTTAAATGTTAAATGAATTGCCTAAATATTTCGAAGTTCATTTTGAAGTTCATGATTTTAACAACAAGTAAATGATATCATTTGCAACATCGAAGATATGCAAGACCATATGGTTATATAGAGAGATAGCTAGGTAGAATCCTTCAAGGTTGATTATATTCCACTTATCTCTAAGTATAGTGATTTCAAAGTCTTTGTGAGAGCCCAAATTTCCCCCTTTGGCTATGAACAAGAACAAAACGCGAAGTTGTCTTTGAGAAAAAAGTGAGGCCAAAGTGTCCAAATATATTCAATAAGCCCTCATGACGAGGATGTCGACAAATGTCTTCAAATTGTTGGAAAAGTACTTGGGAGGTTTGCAAAGCCACATAAAACGACAAGTCTATCTTCTAGAGCTGAATATGTTGATGACTCATCCTTGAAAGGTAGCCCATGCAGAGATGGACATGAAAAATCAGCCATCGCCATCGGTCTTGAAGTCCAAGGAAGACCAACCATCTACCAAACCCCATCAAAGTAAGAAATTCTTAACAAGGACGGATGAGAGTCATTCAAATTTTTTCCATGTGCCCAAAGATCATAAAAATCATTGTGAGCATGGTGTTATTGATAGTCATACTAAAGAAACTTGTTGGAAGTTGTATCCTAATCTTCGTCATAGGAAAAAGAAGCAAAATCAACCCAAGAAGAGTACGACAGATGAGGCTAAAGAACATGAGGAAGTAAAAATGACTCCCAATGAAAAGGATAGCAAGTTGGTATGCACCATCAACTAAAAATCAAAGGAGCAATCACTAGAGAAGCAATATAAATCCAAACTTTTGTAAGAAAAAATGTTGTTCCTTTTCATGGTGCAAAGCAAAGACTCCAAGGTAAATACTCTTATAGATACTAGCTCCCAAAAGAACTTGGTTAGGAGACAACAGATCATCCACAACCCTATCATTTGTGTAGAATATAAATATAGTACTCTGTATAAGATGAGTAAACATTGCATACCACAGGCAGATAGTAAATTCATCTAATTCGGGAGGAACACACTTCCAAAAGAACTAGCCACTTTGTAGTGGCAAAGACAATTGCCAATCTCCAAAGCTATGCTTATTGATGTTGGTAGACTCATAAGAGTTTGCATCTACTGTAGTACAAGTTTTCCAAGTAATAGGAAGTTTGAGAATATACTTACCTTTGGTCATTTCATCAATGCCTTGGGAGAAGAACAAGGTTTGCAAATGACCATCTTTTTCATGATGTTGATAGAATTAGAGAAATGCGCATTCTGATTCCATGTAAGAAGAACATAAATAGACATGAGGCTACTAGGATGTGCATTTGCCAAAATCTATTGTTTCAGATAAGTGCACACAATTTTTTAGCAGGTTTTGGGTCACTTTGTGAAGGGAAAATGGACAATACATTTAAAAATGTTTACTAATTTCCATCTACATACGGATAGCCAATCTTAAGTATTTAACTGCACATTTGGTTCAACTAGATTGAGATGGTATAATAAAATAAACCCAAGGACTTGGAATGAGGGCCTTTCTTACAGTCAATATGTATATAATAGGACAGTCTAGACTGGCACTCGGATCCATTTGAGGCCTGTTATGGATACCTGCCCCTCAAACCATTTGATTTGGTCATGAAAGCATCACATGATGTATATGACGTAAATAAGGAACAAGTCAAGGCTGAAAGATTCACTGAAAAGGTGAAACAAATTCATCGGAGGGTGCAAGAGCAGACATAAAAAAAGCATGCCAGGCACAAAGCAATGCACGACTAGCACAAGTTCAAAGTTGAGGGCATGTTAAGGTGAAGTTTAAAAGCTCCAACCTATTCATTACGGTCCTTTCAATATACTTTTAGCAATTTTGGTGATGATGCCTTCGTGTTTGATGTACCTCCCTACATGAAGATGCACTCAACTATAAATGTGGAAAACTTTTAAGTTATTTAAACCTTCAGTGCTCAATGAGGAAGGAGAGACTCGAGTACTTTCATCAATTGAAGACTTGGCACTAAAAACTATGAAGAAATTGATGACACCATCCTACAACAGAAAAATCATAAAATTATAGTTTCAGCTTTGATTAGGAGTCTATGTAATTTACTTGTGAGTGGACTGTTAAAAGGGTGGGATTAAATCGATAGCAGTAGCCCAAGAGGCCCTTGCATGTGTATTAATTTTTATCCTCGCCACTTGGGTTTTGTGACTAATTGCTCTATGATGAACAAGTTGTGGGAAAAAAGAAAACACAGAAAACACAAACATTCGAATACAAATTGTAATATGGAGATAGTTACAAATACATTGCAAGGAATCAACATGACTATTTATTCTTAAGATGAACAAGGAAAGGGAGGAAGGAAAACATAGAAAATACAAACATTTGAATTTCTTCAATACATTAGTCAAGAATGCATTATATCAGGTCCGAGTTCAAAGCCAATGCCCTTCTCCATATCAGATCGGAAATGACAACTGCACATCAAGTCGGGGTTCAAAGCCCATGCCCTTCCCCCTACACCTTCCCATAACTTCCCAGGGCCATTTCCCATGTGCATGAGCATCTGGACGAGATGGGAGCCAACCCCACAGCTGCTGCCTTAAATTATATGCAATCACCTCCGTATTGTTACTGTTTCTGAAACAAACATAATCCCCCACTCCAATGTGTTCACAGTACAATCGAAAATCTGAATTCACAAAGCAGGTATCGGGGGGCTTCATTAGAAACTCGGAATACAATGATTCAGGCATTCTTGCAATTTCTTTCAAGTTCCAAAGATTCTTCATCTCAAACTCCCACAGAATGAAGTGTTGAGGAGAAGCCGCAACGAGAATAATGGTAGACCCACATGCAATCAGGTCAAACCGACACAAATTACCAGCTTTAAAAGGGCACATCGGCCAGCAAGGAAAAGGGGCTAAATTTATTGTTTCCTTAACCTCTCGGCTATGAATGTTGTACACCATTATTCCTGGGGGCTTAGATGTTCCACAGAAAAGGAGACCCTTGCACAGAAGAATTGTTTTTCCTACGTGTAACTTCAAATCCTTAGGAAACACAAAGGCAATCGTCCATGATTTCTTAGAAGGATGATAGATTTCTATAGTTTTGGACACACAAACACCACTTTGTAGGCATCTTTCCCATCCCCATCCATAATACGTGTCAACCACGTAGCTGGATATTTGGAAATATAGGGAGGGAGCTCGAAATACCTTCTCAAAAGTGGATTGCAAACATAGAGTTTTATTGGACTCAATGGATCGTGGACAGATAGCCAGAGTAAGACAAGCCCTTTTGCCGATCCTAAGTACAAAGCTCGATTTCTTTCTGGAAAGAAAGAGAATGATACTTATCATTAGCAAGAAAAAGTAAGGCATTGTGGAGCTCATCCAAAGAAAGAGGAGCATCACAATATTTTCTATCCTGATAAGACAACTTACAAGAAACCTCCACACATTGTTGCAGGAAGTTTGACTTTCCTTAAGAGGTTCATGAGCCTGAAAAACTAGATGATAGTGATCCACAATGGCATTGACAATAGCAAGGAGATTATTGACACGATCATGAGCCCATTGAACAACTTTATTTTTTTCCCTGGAAACATTAGCCCGAAGGCATTTGAAGAAGCTTTTTGAAGCTTTGTCTCCCACTTAAAGTCAATGAAGTCTTACATGGATCGCACCTCTGACCTTGTGATTCTGAATAACCTTAAGCTAATGATGAAGTTTAGGCACACAGAGGTGGGTAGGGATGTCAAAGGGTTGAGCTTCAAGCAAAGTAACACTGGGTAGGGGATGCCAAAGGGTTGAGCTTCAAGCAGAGTAGAGACTCTCTGAAACTCTTGATGAAGAGTGCAATCCGCCCTTTTTCGAACCCGAGAAACCTGCTTATCAAAATGGCGGAAACTTGGTAGTACGTTGAATGGGAGCATTCCACCAATTGATCCATCTGGCACCATAAAGAGGATGTGGTGCCATATTTCATACCTTGGAAATGAGAGAAATGAAACCTACATGACTCAACAGAGAGACAATAAGATAGAATTGATTATTAGGCACCCTAAAATGGGTCCCTCTCCATTGCACCTTGAAAGAGATGGGACTATGATCTGACAAAAGAATGTTCGATCAGACGGTGATCGAGGAATGACCATTACTGTCCAAATCAAAGGTTTGTTTGGAAATCATGACACAATCAAGCCTTTTTATGACCCTCTCAGTACTTGCTCGAAATTTGGACCAAGTAAACCACTTTTGAGAAGGAAAATCACTCCTCCATCGAAAAATCGGGTCATAAAGACCCCATGCCTCACGTTCCCCCACACACCACCTCATAGGAAGAGTCCCCAATTTATCCTTCGGATGTTGAACCATATTAAAGTCTCTGCATATTAACCAATAGGAGAGAGGTAAATTGTCCCCCAACCATAGCCATAACATCGTTCTTTCCATGCCATCATTAGAAGCATAGGGATTGAGAATACCAAAAGAAAAACTATTAATTTCCAAAATAATCCACATGGCACAATTATTAGGATCATGAACCATGGAAGAGATCATAGTAGAAAATTTAGGAGAGATGAAAAATGGAAACACTTTCTTTTCCGTTTGTATGTGAACAGTAAACATGCTTATAATCAGGAACAATACACGTTAAAGTGGTTTAAAGCATAAAACCAATAATATTAACTTCTTGTAAACAAATAATATCATTAATGTTACCAATAATTTGAAAAGATTTTTTCATAGAGTATTTTCTTGAGGACTCTATGAGACCCATCTCAATCCATGAGAGAAAATTCATGAAATATCGGTCATGTAAAGCTTCCCTGAGCATCCTGAAATCCATCCCTGGAGTCAAGCAAACTAAAATTGTTAGAAAGCGCAAAGAACTGGTTTGAATTGTGTTGTTCAACATGAATGGAGCGACATTTAGCCCCATTTTCATCTTGTGCCTCAGTAGACACCTCACAAGGTGGGCTACGAGAGTGGTTCTAAGAGAGAGATGTTGAAACAACAATCCCAATTCCTTGTTTTTACTGCAAAGAGACATATGATGGATTATCTCTGTGAGGGTTAAGCTATAGGTTATGATGGATTATCTTGAGTTGGCTTATTAGCAGTTGCTGGTTGTGGATTGGAAGAAGATTAGGTCGCGGTGGAGCGGGTTTTGACCTAGATGACTTCTTACTATTAACAACAATCCATCCTTCAGTCGTAGTCTCAGCTTTAGGATTAGGGTTCGAGGGAAGTTGGCAACTTTTTTTTAGCATGCGCGAGGAGTGGGAAGTTACAGATGTGATGGTCAGGAGCTCGACATTTAAAATAGGTGTTAGGAAGATTGAAGTAGATAATTTTTTGAGAAAAATACATTTACCTTTGAATGTTGATATGGTCCTGCAAATCCTTGGCAAGATCAACCTCAACGCAAACCCTCTTATAAGGGTGGGCATGAAAGAACTTTTCAAGTTCTTGGAAAATAACTCGTCCAATGGGTTGGACTTTCTCGTTCAAAAAAGACCAAAGCTACATGGGTTAAAATCAGGGGTCCACCGTGAAAACACAAGCAAAGTATTACCTAGATACCAGCAAGCAGCGCGCGAGAACAAAGCTTGAACCTGAGAAGGTTTGCGGAAGGAAAATAAATAAAATCCCTTGGTGAGGTTGCAGAAACCAGTAACCTGGATACCGTTAGACTCCCAGTGGTTATTGATCCATCCTTGAAGGAAGGATTCCGAAGGGATACAGCCACAAAAATAGGCTATCAAACAATTATTACTATAAAATTTAATAGGATCAATAAACACAGCAGCTATAACAACATCAACAAGGGATTTAGGGTCATTACCTCATTGTACACTTTGGGAACAAATTTCCTCGTGTGCTTTAGAGCCATCTTCACCACTGTTAGTAATTGTGGTTTCCATGGATGGTTGAGAGGCCATTAAGTAAGCGGGTCGTCGTCCTAAGATGGCGGATTAATTACCCAAGGATGTGATGGAAAGACCTAAAATCTTAAATGAGGTCTAGTATGGTGCAAGCCGTACTTTCAGAAGCATGCAAAAACAACCCTAGCCAAGGAAAAGCATTTTCGTCGAGTGCCTTATTTGAATTTCCGATGTTCCTAAATAAGCAGAAGAATATTAAAGCCTCGATAGTTTGTTATTTTGATAAATTTTGTTGTTTTAATCCTCCATAGATTTGAGGGAAAATTTCAAAAACTTACAATTTTCAGGCATTGGATGCACGTACAATGAAATGGTGATAAACTGCCAAATTCAATCTAAATTTAAACATGTAATTCACGTGCAATTAGTACATTTAATCTAACATTATTAAGTCAATTTGCATTTACTTAACAATGTTTTATGACTATGTTAACGTTGC
The DNA here is from genome assembly GCA_019776745.2 of Taxus chinensis. NCBI lineage: Eukaryota > Viridiplantae > Streptophyta > Pinopsida > Cupressales > Taxaceae > Taxus > Taxus chinensis. The sequence continues at coordinate 624,017,818 of CM034152.1, read as the reverse complement.
CATTATCATTATCACATATTCCATAACGTGTTGTACTGTGTACTTAATCGTTGTAGTTTGTTGACTATTTCTTTCAATTTATAGCTATGCTCACTTATCATGACTATGTCTTGGACGTCATGTTTCATACTTATTTTCTTACAATGATATATTTATTATGATTACATTTACAACCATGTTTCGTACTTCATATAGTTTATCTTTATATACTTAACACATGCATCATTTAACTACTCTTTTTTAGATAAGTGACTTGTAGGCATTGTTTCGTTACCTCATCCTACAAGAGGAGAATATAGTAGACTTATTTCAGAGATTCAGATAAATTTCAGACAAAATATTTGTATACAGCTGGATTCAATTTATATACCAATTTTACCAAGCTTTGACCAACATTCACCATAATTATCACCCACTTTTACCAAAGGGCACTGTAATTATTAAGTTTATAAATTTCAATGCAACAAGATACCCTTCCCTTAATAGCACATGCACTATTGTTCGACCTCAATCACCCTTACACTATTTTTCAACCTTAATAACCCTAATGTATTAGTTGGCCACAATAGACCTTTTGACCACAATGCACAAGTGTCAATGAAAAACAAAGGTATTCATTATAAGTTAAATATTCTATGTATTAATTACATCACAATTGTGGAAGAACAATGTGTGGATGGATTTCTCTTCGGTAGTGCTACTTTCGGTGCAAATGCATGTCTAATACTATTTGACACTACCCTGTTGAGGGCAAATGTCAATTAGTTAGTTGGTGTACCCTACATATAGAACTCTTTGTTGGCCACATCTAGTCCAAATTTGGTATTTCTATGGGAAAATGCACCTTCTGCCCTGCCCTCGAAACTATTCCTATTTCTCCTGACAGTGCCCATCCTCCTCTCAGTTATGGTCTTCCCTACCAGACTTCTACCCCATCAATTTCAATTAAAAACTGTCTTTGTTTGGCCTTCACTCTCCCTCCACTCTCAGTCATTTGAAACACTTGTTGGCAGGTCGTTTTCTTTCATATTTAAAAAAATCATTGCTAACAACTATATTGTGGGAATGGTCCCATTTTAACTAATCAGCAAGCTCATAATTTTAAGAAATGCCTCAAACCGCTGCAAAGGGATGCCTTTCTCGAAAAGTTCAAACCCTCCAAATGCCAACGGTAGAAGACTTAATTAGATATCTTGTTATGATGGATACCTTTTTTTTTTATGTCTCTGCTCCTGTTCCATCCCGATCCATGTTATGGTGGTTATTCTTGTTTTTTTTCGTATCACCCGGTTTCATGTTGCTTGGGGGAGTTCCTTCAAGTCATGTGCCATGGTGTTCTGATAACTTTATTGTGACACTTTGACCGGAGTCTAATTCTTGTAGTCTTTTGTTAGTGATATTGGCAGCATTTTCAATTTTACCAAACAAAATTAAAATGCATACCCATATCGAGTAGATGCCAGATTGGATGTGTGCAATGAAGAAGATCAGAATCTTACTGCTAATTATCTACATCTCGCTGATGGTTTTTTTTTGAGTCAAGGATGAGGATTTTGTAGATGTGGAAGCTTCATATGAGGAAGAGGATGGGTATAATGCAGGGCTTCAGGGGAATTAATAATGTCTTAATGGTTCAGCGAGCCTCAGCATGACCAAATGACTTTCAGATAAACGATACAAGATATATTCCTTTTAAGCACTACATTAAATTTCTTCAATAATGGCAGTAGTGGATTTCGCTCAATTTTGAGGTTTATTGATCACTGTTTCAATCTAAGCCTAGTTGTACATACTGTGTTTCCTACGAATTTTTTCTTCTTCGATGAGATGAGAAATTTGACCTTCAAAATTATTATTTCTGCTATAACTGCATGGGGTATTTTGGATCACGAGACCTTGTAATCGTGGAGTCATTTCCCTCAATTTTCTGCTTATTTATTTAATGAGTTGTGTGGGGATTTGAGCCTGTGAATTTAGTGTGTGTGTCTTCTTTTGCGCCCCTCAATTTGATTTGGGATTCCTAAATCCAATTAAGCAATTATACAGTTTCAGACAAGATAGGGTAAATTGTTGGACTGCAATCAAGATTAGTTTGAGCAGCTTTGTGTTTTGAGTCTATGCACAGGTCTTCAGCCACTCTTGAGGCCATGAGACGTTGCATGGGACTCTGGGAGTATTTTTCAATCTCTCTCTGTTTTTTTGAAACCTTTTTTTAAGCATAGTTTGGGAATTATGAGGAGAGGATTATTGAGCGTTTGTAATTAGACAGTCTTTGGATAAGTTCATACAGTTTCAGGTTTGATTAGGAGTTTGTGTAATTTACTTGTAGGTGGGATTGCATGGATAGCATTAGCCCAAAAGGCTCTGCATGTGTATTAATTTTACCCCCTATCAATGAGTTCAAGCTTCTCGATGGGAATCACATATAGGTTCGAATGAGATGTTGAAACCAAAAAAAAGTTTTTTTTGGGGTTTGCATAGGCTTCTAGCACTGTGCATCGCTTTGATTTATTAATTGGACAGTCCTTAAAAGTAGATGAGGATGGTCTCTTTGGGTGAACCAATTTAGCTTCCCTTTTTATTTTGTAGGTTTGAAGCCCCTTTAGGGGCTAGTATTAGCAATTACATATAGGTTGCAAAGTAATGTCCAATGCATGTCAACCTCTGATTTGCTAATGTTTTTTTTAAATATGTTTATTTTTCTTCTGATATATTGATCTTTTGTCAAACAATTCATGTGATTTATTATTAATGAAACATATCAATATATTGATCAATAGTCAATACAAACGGTTACAATAAAAAGGGTTGTCAAAAAAAGTTGTGGCGCAATATCCATACAGGTAAATCACATGGCCATGCAGGACCCTCAGATGTTGGATGGATGGCCTATTTCAGACCCTCTTGCCCACAAGCCTATGGGAGCCCTCGGGATGATCCACCTACTCTTCCCAATGTTGTTGCTATGTAATCTGCCTGTCATGTGCCTTAGTCAAATTTCCTATGTTCCTAAATAATCCAAAGAATATCAAAACCTCAATAGTTTATTATTTTGATAAATTTTGTTGTTTTACTTCTCAATAGATTTGAGAGAATTTTAAAAACTTCCAATTGTTGGGCATTGGATGCACAGACAATGAAACAGTGATAAATTGCCCAATTCAATCTAAATTTAAACGTGTAACTCAACTGCAATCAGTACATTAAAAATCATTGTTATGTCAATTTGTAAATTTGGTAAGCTGTTTGACATATTCGTGTGCATGAACTTGTACTCGGAGAATTTCTGTAGGACTCTTAAATATATTTCACATATGTTGTCGCTTGTTATTATAAAAAAAGGTAACTTTGAGAGATTAGAGATTGAAATTTTGAATTTTTCTGTTTCCTTTGCTGTTTTTTTTGTTTAAAACTCATTGGTACAAAGTGATTTGATTTGATTTCTCAATGAAGCAAAACATTATATATGATTGCTTTGTTGATATTTTTTTTTTGTCAATTGCATTTTATAAGACCTTGAATGTCTGTCTGATGCATATTGACTTGCTACAAAAACTTAAAGGAGGGTCTCAAAAGAATTTGTGGCATCATATCTAGTTGGCATAGGAATAGAGATTGAACATGTACATATTCATGCCAACTTGTGCAGAAACTCACACAGTGTGGGTCTGGTTTGTCTTCATGATATCTAATAATACATCAAGTACAATTAGTAAAATAAGAATCCTTTTTACGTGCAGGTTGGGAGGGCTGGTAGGTTTGGCACTAAGGGTCTTGCTAGTACATGAGTTTCTTTAGCAGCTGACTCATATTTGCTTAATCAGGTATTAATTTGTTTATGGAATCAGCATGCTCATTGTACATTGTTCCTGTGTTGAATTAAAATTATGTTTCCATTATTTTTTTTGCCAAAACTTGCGTCATATCTTGTTTTGGGTTCAGAAGCAACTTGAAGTTGATATAAAGGAGCTCCCTAAACAAATTGATACTTCATGTAGTAAGCTCATATTCTCTATTTTAATATTTATTCATTAATGTTTTTGAGATGAAATAATATCATGGGCTCCTTGCTGACAAGGTATGACCTAAAGACAGCCTCCATCCGAATCTAGGCTAATATCATCTCCAACAAGTGGTCAGGCAATTAGCTCTCTCAAGTTGATTTTACAGATCATCATTGGTATCAAAGTGGTTGTTCCTCCTTGTAGGAGAGAGAGTGAGTAAATGCAACTCACAAGGCAAAGCAAAGCTCAAGGAAGGGGAGACCTTAAACTGTTTCGAGGATAGATTGGTTCAAGAGGTTGAAAACTGACACAAAAAACCATGTTAGATGAATTTTGGTAACACTATGGACAAAGACTTGAGAGATTGGACAAGAACATAGATAAAATTCTTGAATCCAAGAACAAATGAATGGCTGCACATTCAAGCATGACGGGTGTGATGCACAAAACCATTAAATGGACAATTTAGCTTCCATCATGGGAGGAGGGAAAATACACTACAAAAGAGGTTGAAAAGGCAAGAAGCAGCCAAAGAGGGACATGAAAAACAGCACCAAAACAAAGGGCGAGGGGATTTAAGCTTTTAGAGCTACCCCACATTTCACATTGGAGGAAACATTGAATATTGACCCTATGGAGGTGAGATTGATGCTGAAATGATGAATAAATGGACTAAAATATTCCGAAGTTTATTTTGAAGTTCATGGTTTTAATTATGAGTAAATGATATCATTTGCAACATTGAAGATGCAAGGTATATGGTGGGATAGCTAGGTAGAATCCCTCAAGGCTGATTATATTCCACCTATCTCCTAGTAAAGTGATTTCAAAGTCTTTTTGAGAGCCCAAATTTGCCCCTCTTGCTATGAATGAGAATAAAAGGTGAAATTGCCTTTGAGGAAAAAATGAGGCCAAAGTGTACAATATTACACGACCAAATATATCCAATAAGCCCCCGTGATGAGGATCTCCACAAGCGCCTTCAAATTGTTGGAAAAGTACTTGCGAGGTTTGTAAATACTCTCATAGTACCAGCTCCCAAAAGAACTTGGTTAGGAGACGATAGATCATCGACAAACCTATCCTTTGTGTAGAATTTAAATATGATATTGTATATAAGATGAGTAAACGTTGCATTGATTACGTGACGATGCACTCAGCTATAAATGTGGAAAACTTGAAGTTATCTAGACCTACAGTGCTCGATAAGGAAGGAGAGACACGAGAACTTACATCAATTGAAGACTTGGCACTAAAAACTATGAAGAAATTGAAGACACAATCCTACAACAGAAAATAAGGCCTACAAACGAGGGGCGTTGGCAGGTTTGCCCCACTAGGAAACATCAATAGAAGGAAATGTGGCTGTCAAAAGATAAGATGGAGGAGCAGTCTCCTCATGTTTTTCCTACCTTAGTTTGGGACAGAAAAACTCTTTACAAGGGAGGTAAAATTCGGAAGGATCTATGAAATTATTGCAACTATTGTAAACTTTGTAAATAATTTGTACATAGTGTGCTGTACATAATTTTACTGGTGTATGAATGGGACAAAACCCTTTGTATCCGGTATATGAACAATTGTTTTGTTTGTATGCTTTGATGGTTAATTTCAGTTACTCTTCTCCGATGGAGTAATTAGTGTGATTAACCGCATTCTTCCATCCAAATTCACCAAATAGAGGTGATTCCTTGAGCCCAATGGTTGATCAGAAGAGGAGAATTGCAGAAAAGAGTACTGAACAGTGTACGAGGGATAAGAATTGAGTTCCACGTGGAATTTACTTGTTCTTGGCACTTCTCCTTCGTTCTTGCATATTTAAGTTGACGCCATAAGTCCCATTTCCAATTTGGAGTTCTGTTAATACTAAACTGTTCATAAGTGCAATTGATGTGGACATTTTTCAGGTGTTTTTCTTTATTTATGTGTATTCTTTAAACGTGTAAATGTGGAATGATTTGATGCAATTACAACCCTTTAAGCACAATTCTTTAGGTAGTTGCAAAGGAAACTAGTATAATATTTGTAAGTTGGTGAATTAGCTCTCTTGAGTTTACTTCAACAGATCATAAATTGAAAACGATATCAAAAAGCATAGGATGTGGATATGGATGCAGATAATGGATGTAGAAAATTTGAGAGTCGTGAATCTTGACAAAGATATCAGGAGAATGATAGGGTTAGATCCCAAATAGACCTCAGGCAGGAGGAAGCTCTACGATGTGAAATAAATATCTTAATTGTGAAGATTCTCTACAACAGAAATGTAACCTATTTGTTGCTCCCAAGGTAGCAAATTTCGTACGGAGTGTATTAAAAGGTCAATTTATAATATGGAAAAAAGATGGTCCATTGAAAAAGTAGGATAGATATGAGATAAAATACGATAACTTATATATCTAAAAAATGAGAATTTTTTATACTTAGCTGAAAATTCACCATATGATAGCTCTTCATTGTCACTACTTAAATTTTCATAGTATTTTGCAACATTTTGTAGAACAGTTTGCAGAATCACAATTGTATTTGAGGATTTTTTGACAGAACATTTTATCAAACGGTTGGCAAACAATCGATATAATACTTATATTCTGATCTTTTAGTCTTTATACAGTTTACTAGCAACACATCTCCTTGACTCTGGATGTTGTCACCTCTCTCCGAATGCTGTTAGGTTGCTGCTCAAATTTAAGGGACTTGAGCTGTTGAGAACCATATAAATGCATTTGAATAATAAGCAGAAAACCTTCCCAACGCTATCCCTTAAGCTGCTGAATTTAAAATCTTGAAAATTTTCCATTTAAACATGTTATGATATAGATTAATAATAAATAATATATATTATTTCAAATCACTTATTTCTGGATTTAAGGAAAAATCTATTAAATATTTTCGTAACCATGGAAATTTCACGTTTTCGTACAGTTTATAGGAAAAAACGAAAACATACTGGGAAATCATAGAGTTTGACTGTATTTGGCAACTATCGTTGCTCCAAAACCTAGATAACTACATTGCAGCAAACAACACTAAAAAGCATGCCCATATTGTGCAGCTACTAGATTGCATATGTGCAATGAAGGGGATTCAGACTCTTACTGCAAATTCCCTGAATCTACATCTCTCTGATTGTTTGACCACACCCTTCACTCCCCTGTTCCGAGTTTTGGACTAATCCAAATCAGAATAATCCAATTATTTACGAGTTTTAATACAGTTTCAGAAAAGATGGTGTAAGATGATGGAGTTTAAACAAGATCAATTTTAGTGGCCTTGTGTTTTGAGTCTATTCACGTTATTTTCAGCTACTCTTGAAGCATTTTTGACGGTCAGTTTGAGATATTTGAGGAGAGGGTATTTGAGAGTGGATATCGTTAAACAGTCTTTTAGATGAAATTATACAGTTTCAGCTTTGATCGGTTGTCTGTGTAATTTACTTGTGAGTGGACTGTTAAAAGGGTGGGATTAAATCGATAGCAGTTGCCCATTAATTTTTATCCTCTCCACTTTGGTTTTGTGACTACTCTATGATGAACAAGTTATGGGAAAAAGGAAAACACAGAAAAAGCAAGCATTCGAATACAAATTGTAATATGGAGATAGTTACAAATACATTGCAAGGAATCAACGTGACTATTTAATCTTAAGATGAACAAGGAAAGGAGGAAGGAAAACATAGAAAATACAAACATTTGACTTTCTGCAATAGATTAGTCGGGAATGCATTGCAACATCATATCAGGTCGGAGTTCAAAGCCAAACGCCCTTCTCCATATCAGGTCGGAAATGAAAACTGCATATCAGGTCGGGGTTCAAAGCCCATGCCCTCCCCCCTACAGCTTCTCTGGGGGCATTTTTCATGTCCATTTGGACAAGATGGGAGCCAACCCCACAGCTGTTGCCTTAAATTATATGCAATCACCTCTGTACTGTTCCTGTTTCTGAAACAGACATAATCTCCCACTCCAATGTGTTCACAGCACAACTGAAAACCAGAATCCGCAAAGTAGGTATCGGGGGGCTTCATTAGAAACTCGGAACACAATAATTTAGGCATTCTTGCAATCTCTTTCCAGCTCCAAAGATTCTTCATCTCAAACTCCCACAGAATGAAGTGTTGAGGAGAAGCCGCAACCAGGATAACGGTAGACCCACATGCAATTAGGTCTGACCAACACAAATTATCAGCTTTAAAAGGCCAGAACGGCCAACAAGGCAAAGGGGCTAAAGTTATCGTTTCCTTAACCTCTAGATTTTGAATGATATACACCATTATTCCACGGGGTTTAGATGTTTCACACGAAAGGAAACCCTTGCACAGAAGAATTGTTTTTCCTGTGTGTATCTTCAAATCCTTAGGAAACACAAAGGCAATCGTCCATGATTTCTTAGAAGGATGATAGATTTCTATAGTTTTTGAATTCACAAACACAACTTTGTAGGCATCTTTCCCATTCCCATCCATAATACTTATCAACCGCGTAGCTGGATATTCGTAAATAGTGGGAGGGAGCTCCAAATACCTTCTCAAAAGTGGATTGCAAACGTAGAGTTTCATTAGACTCGATGGATCGGCGACGGATACCCAGACCAAGATGAGCCCCTTTTAGCCGATCCTAGTACAAAGCTCGATTTCTTTTCTGGAAAGAAAAGAGAATGATACAGTCTTCCAGGTCTTTGAGAAAAGCCATAGGCAGGGTTAGATAGAAGGCCATGCCCGAAGACCAAACAAGAGCCACGGATTCCTGTTGGGGAGTTGAGTCCATAGATCTATAAACTTGGATGAAAATAAGAAAGAATTCCACTCCTTGCTTACCAGACATGACTTGAACACGGACTCCATGGGAAGCCAGGCCAGTATCATCTCCAGCAAGTGGCGAGGCAAATGAGACCAGAGTAACTCCGGGTCTCCATTGTTTCTCTTCACCTTGGTCATCGTCCACTCCATTTCTGCATCTCTATTATCTTCTTCCACCCTGCTCCTCCCTTCCATGAAATGAATATTAGAGCTTCAATTTAGGTTATTCCTTTGTTGTGGCGTTAGTGCCTGCTGCTGCCTTGTGGGTGCTGTCGCCCATGCAAGAGCTTCTTATATACACGCTTGAGTTATAGTTGTGTAAATTGAGAAAGAGCTACTTTTTTTTGCTGCAATCGTGACATGTTACTCTAACAGGCAGGTGCGAACCTGAAATGAATTGGCACTTTGTGTTGGGTAAAATTTGTTACGTTGCATGATCTGGGAAATGTTGAGTTGTGGGGTTTTTCTGGCAATTTCTATTTTACAAAAGTTGATATATAGGCAAAAAATGAGCAGTTGGTGGGTGTAGTAAGTTGCAAGGTTTGAATACAGTTGTTGAAGCTTCTGCCTTGACTTCTGTTTGAACTGAAGAACAGTTGGTTTGTTTCCAGGTACTGAACGGTTTTTTGATCTATTTTCGTAGAGATTTTATTTGCTTAGTTTTTCAATGAATGCGTAGGTTCCTTTTTTCCCTAATTCCATTTTATGCCAATAAATACTTATGACTATTTTCTGGAGTAAATATGATATCATTTTCTCCCCATCATTATTGTTTATCGTCTAAGTTGCCAATGAATTCCATATGTCATGTTGCATTTTACAGTTAACAAACAAGTTAATGTGGTCTACTGTCATGTCAATCTTTGTTCAGTTCAGTGAAGGTCGGTTCTTTTTAAATGGTAGAGTCGTCTGTAATATTAGTATATCCATACCGTAAGCTCTGCCTACAGTTTTCTCTAATCTAACAATTTTCCCACGACAAGCAATTCATACTGTCCATAATGTCTTTAATTTTTTTTAATTTTTTTTACAAATCTACTTTGCATGTTGTGAGCACTACTTCTCCATATCATTACATTTACCTCCCATCTGTTATTAAAAAAACACATTTTTTTTGCTGCACATACCAGAAATTAAAAGCAAACAACAGCGTAGCCTTACTCCCCTTATAATAATGTTTAGTTGGATTTTGTGAAGGTAAGATACATATGGATATGATGTTGCGGGCTATTAATTGTTGGAAGTGGTGGTTTAAGAGTCTTTTTAGGAGTTTGTTTTCAAAAAATAAGAGTCAAAGAAAAACTTGATAGTAAGTTTAAAAAATGAGACTCTTTCTTTCAGATTTAGAACGAATGCATGCTTGGGAGCACTGATCAAATTTGAAGGGCTCGCCATATTAGGTTAAGTTTTACCCTTTCTAAATGATAGATTAAACAACATATTACCTTTTAATAGGAAAAATGAAAAGGTTAATTTCTTTTCAATATATATGTGATAAATTGAAATAAATTAAATATGAAAAACGCCAAAATTATTAAATATTTAACATATGTAATAGTAATTTTGAAATTATTTAAATTAAATAATCAAGATAAATAATTTAAATGACTAGTTTTCAAAATAAATAAAGGAATTCCAAACATGATTTACAAGCTAGTAAAAACTAAAGTAGAATATCGCTATTTTGAAAATAGAAAGAGGAAATTCCAAACATGATTTATAAGCTAGAAAAAGCTAAAACAAAATATCGTTATTTTGAAAATAGAAAGAGCAAGGTAATTGCTTATATTCTAGAGATTTATCCTTTTTTCCTAGTGATTTTGTGAATGATTTGTTTGAAGTGAGTGAATTTTTTTTAATATAGAACATAGAAAGCTAACAAGCATGAAATTTGTTGCTCTAATTATTATTTAATATTTTATTTATTAAAATCAATTTAACAAATTATTAAAAAAAAAAGTAGCAATTTACATGGCAATTTTTTTTTAATTAGCCCTTATAATGAAAATTTCTAATATTTTAATGCTTTTTAGTATTGAAGTGCAATTTTAAATTTTACTTTTTTTTTGAAGTGTAAATTTTAAATCACCCTTCTATGACAAGCTGAAATATATTTGAAGGGCATTGACGACTTCAAATTTGATCCTTGCTTGGGAGAGGGGTAGAGAAGATTGGAATGGAAGTGGATATAATCAAGTATTAAATAAATAAAAGTTGGTGTATTAGTTAAATTCTTGTAAAAGTGGGTTTTGAAAAGTGTAGGAACAAAGTTGGTATCAAAGTAAATAATGATGGCACATAAGGGAATTTGTATGCCCTGGGGAGGACAAGGTAGGAGGAATGTTGGTCTTCACAGGAATAATGTTGATGAGTGACTCAGAACATTAAAAGTCATTGAAGACATATTGTGTTTGGATGTTTATGACGAGGAACAAGAGCACCCAAAAAATGTAATTAGTAACTGACCCTATGGATAGGCTCATTGAAGCCATATCCAAACAAGGCTCCAAGGTGAAAGTTGATATTTCATAAGTTAAATGTAATGAAATTACTTGTGTAAATCAGGTTATGAGAAGCAATATAACACCAAAGAACATAATATTTCAGATGAATGATCTCAATATGCAAGGAGAATATATTAGCCACTTCAAGGGGGCAACCTCCAAACCATACAATAAGACTTAAATGTTCAATATGATGATCCACTACTACATTCTAACCCCTATTTATAATATTCCTATGCTACGGGCATCCCCAAGATATAACATATATGAAAGAGATACATGATGATAAGAAGTTATGATAGCCACAAGTCGACTATATACATCAAATGTAAGATATATGATTAAGGGCGTAACATGCCCTTCCCCGTCAAAACAACATTGTCCCCAATGTTGAGAAGCTCCGGGTGCTGCTGTAGGAATGTCATATCTTCCCATGTTGCATCTTCATTGTCCATATTCTTTCACTTGATCAGGTACTCAATAATAACCCGTGTCCTTAATCTTTTAGTGTGTATTTGAAGGATGCATTCAGGTTCCAAGATGACCCTCCCCTCCTCATCGAGCTCAGGTAACACTGTTTAGGCTGATACTCTCTGTTCAATTACTTTCTTCAAGCAAGAAACATGAAAGACTAGATTTATTCTGGTGGATTGTGGAAGTTCTAATTTGTATGCTACAGTACCAATCTTCTACAATACTTGATAGGGGCCATAATACTTTGGTGAAAGTTTTGTTATCCTTTTGTTGTTATTTCAAAGACATTTGCTTATATGGCTGTAACCGCACACAAACCCAATCACCGACTTCAAAATGTCCTTTCCATGTGATGTGGATCAGCCTGTTGCTTCATTCGGTTTTGTGCCATGACCAAGTTCTCTTTGAGACAAGAGAGGACCTCTTGTTGATACTGAATGTGTTCTTCTACTGCTCTAACTCGCATAGTTTTCCTCTCAACGATGATGTGATGGATGGTGGATGGTACCCATAGAGTGCCAAAAAAGTAGACATTTTAGATGAAGTATGGAAGGAAGTGTTATACCACCATTCTGCAATTGGCCAACCATTGGACCCATCTTGCTTGTTTATCTGACGTAAAGCAACGAAGATATCCCTCCAAACACTTATTTACAACTTCTGTTTGCCCATCAGACTGGGGATGATAAGAAGAGCTACGAGCTAACTGATGTACCCAAACATGAGAATAAATCAGTCCAAAAATTACTAGTAAATATCGGGTCTCAATCACTTACTATAATCTTTGGTGTCCCATGAAGCTTCTGAACTGTGTTCATGAAGGCTTGTTGCTACCATGCTTGCAGCAAATGGGTGTGCCAAAGCACATAAATGAGCATATTTGGTGAGTCTATCCACCACAACCATTATGACATTTTTTCCTTCAGATTTAGGCAATCCTGTGATAAAGTCCATGGAAACCTCTTCCCACCACTAGCTAGGAATAGATAGAGGTTGTAGAAGACCTGGGGATCGAACTGTTTCATCCTTATTTTGCTGAAAAACCATGCATTTTGCCACAAAATTTTGGACATCCCCTTTGAGCCCTTCCCAGAAGAAATATTGTTTGACTTGATGATAAGTTTTCAAGAATCTAGAGTGCTCCCCCTACTGGAGAAGAGTGAAGCTTAGATAGAATCATGATTTTTAAGAGTGGAGTTCTTACATAGGTATATTCTATCTTTATACCATAAAGCATCCCCTCTCAATACAAATTTTTCAGACATGCTTGGATCATTCTTGAGATGATGAATGAGGTTTTGTGTGGTTGGGTCATTTATCCATTCAGACCTTGCCTCATCTATCCAATCTTCCTGTAATATGGATATGGCACATAACAAGGCTGTAGTTGAGTCATCTTTCCTATGACAGAGCATCCATGCAACTACATTCTCCTTCCCTTTATTATAGATAATCTCAAAATCATATCCCAACATCTTGGAGACCCATTTTTGTTGTTCTTTAGATGATAAATGCTACTCCAAGAAGTATTTCAGACTATCATGATCTGTCTTCACTTTAAAGTGTCTTCCTATGAGATATGGTCTCCATTGCTTTACTGCATGAAGTATGACTAGCATTTCCTTCTCATAAGTCGGCTTGGATAATATTCTTACCTTTGAATTGATGGCTCAAAAATGCAATAGGACGGCCTTCTTGCATGAGAACTACCCCCATACTTGACCCCTAATGCATCACATTCAACAATGAATGTTTTGGAAAAATCTGGAGTAGCCAAGACTGGAGTGGTGCACATGGCCTCCTTTAGTTGTCTCAAATGCTTTGGTATTGCATCCTCACTCCAATGGAAGGAATCCTTCTTTAATAAAGTTAGTGAGAGGTGCAGCTATGCTTCCATAATGCCTTACAAATCTTCGGTAATAACCTTGTAAGCCCCAAAAATCCTCGTAGATTCTTTAGGGTTTTTGGAACCTTCCACTCCATCATGGCTTTGATCTTATTAGGATCCACTTTAACCCCTTCATGAGAGATAATGTGACCCAAATATTCAACCTCCTTGAGTCCAAAATAACACTTAGAGGGCTTTGCATAAAGTTGATGTTGCTCAAGGGTTTCCAAAACATTATTTATATGATGCAAATGTTCCTCCCATGTTTTGCTATAAATTAATATGTCATCGAAGAACACTAAGAAAAACTTCTGTAGGAATCACTTAAAAATAGAATTCATCACACTTTGAAATGTAGAAGGTGCATTTGTGAGTCTAAAAGGCATTACCAGGAATTCATAATGGCCTTCATTTGTTCGAAAGGTGGTTTTATGAACATCCTCATCCTTGATTCTGATTTGGTGGTATCCTAAATGAAGATCAAGCTTTGTAAAATAAACAGCACCATGCAACTCATCAAGCAAATAATCAATAATAGGAATAGAAAACTTATATTTGATTGTGTACTTATTAAGTTCCCTATAATCAGGACACATGTGCCACATGTCATCTTTCTTACGCATACCATCACTACTCGAGAAGAATAAGCACTCTGACTATGGCGGATGATTCCTGCTTCCATACATCTCTTGTACAATCTTCTCGATTTCACACTTTTGCACATGTGGGTACTTATAAGGTCTAATGTTAGGCAGTTGACTTCCTAGTAATAATTGAATAACATGATCATGATCTCTCTTTGGAGGTAAGCCCTTTGGTATATTTTCAAATACAACAAAGTGTGCATCGAACACTACTTACATATCTGATGGTATAATGTCCTTAGAATGATGAGCCTCCAATGAAAAGAGTTGTGTCTACAAATCCATCTGCACGCTTGTTTAACATTTTGTGCATCTGATGAGAACTTAATATTTGTGGAGACTTTGCTGTTAAGACTCTTAGCTCAAAAGTCCTTCCTTCAGAGTGAAATTTCATGAACAAGTCTTGGAATTTCATCTCAATGGTTCCTAAAGTGGTAAGCTATTGAACCCCTAACACAATGTCTACTCCTCCCATAAAAATGGCATACATGGGACTATTTATTATGTAATCTCCCATGGAAAGCTTAATGCTATGGAATTTTCTGGAACAAGTAACAATACCTCCATCAACAATCATTACTTGACATTCAGGAGTTAGATAAATGAAACAGTTTAGGTGCACTGCTAGCTTATGATTGATAAAGTTGTGAGTACTTCCTGAATCAATCAACACTATGACCCTCTATTTTTTTAGGAATCCAACCACCTTTAGGGTTTGGGGGGTGCTAATACCTGAAATTGCATGGCATGAGATCATTGGTTGAGTGATCTCCTGAATCCTCCTCTGGCTCAGCCAAGACCTCTGATTCTGCATCTTCATTATTCTCTTCATCTTCACAAGGCCCATCAATGTAGAACAACTTCTTTTCAGCACGTTTATGTCCGGGTCCAAATTTACTGTCATAGTTAAAACATAACCCTTTTTCTCTTTTTTCTTCAATTTGTTGAGGTGTCAATCTAACTGGCCGAGGGATTATTAGAGGCCAAGGTGTTGCGATCTCTGAGTAAAAGTGAAATGTTGGTCTCTTACTTGAAAAAAACATTTCTCCTCTGCCCTTCTGTGCCATAATCATCGAATCAGAAACCTTATGAGTATTAAACATATGTACCTCATGCTCAATGTGATCCTTAAGAACCCCAAGAAATAGGTCATTCAAATTCTCTTCAATAATATTTTCTACCCATAGAGAAAGTTTTTGAAAGTGATGAATGTAATCCTTAACAGATCCTGTCTGCCTCAACTTTGCTAATTAGCTGAAGTAATTATCTGACACACTAGAACTATGTAGTGTAACTGTATCTCTTCAGTGAAGATTGTCCATGTAACATTAAGACCACGATTCTACCTTTGAGCACATAACCATCGATACCATATGAATTGGTCAGGTTCTGAGATACAAAGATGCCATGGTCACCTTTTGTCCTAATGGAATCTGATGTAGTTCAAAGAAATTATCCATTTGGTTGATCCAATCGATTGGATCCTCTCCATCAAACGTACGTGCATCTCCACTTTCAGAAAAATAGCTACGGGCCTGTAGAGTGCTCATTATTTGGATTGTGCACACTCGAAGATCCACCTCTGGCTCATGTGTCTATTACTGTTGCCCTGAGGATCCACCTTGATTGAAATAGACGTATGATCACCCATCATATGTATACTGAATTTTTGCATGAAATCCTCCAATCTATGTCCAATCCTATCCACATCTTCTTTGCCGACCACCCTAGACCTTCGAGGTCTCGTCAGGTTAAACTCAAGTTAGCTTACTTTATGGTCTGTTGAAGTAAACCCTAACCCTGAGGAATATGTATTTACCCCTATTATGATCTCCAACTCCTCAACTACTATCTCATCCTTTTCAAGGTGTTTTAGCCTGGAGTGATGGGATTCTTTTTTCCCCTTGTGGAAGGCCCCGCCATGATGCCGCCAAAATAGTAGGATGTAGGAATCACTGTCAAATTTTAGGGTTTTGTATTTCGTTATGAATTAGGCCAAATATAAAAAAACTTAAAGAATTAAACCCAAAATATTTTTTTTTCGTCTTTCCGAAAATGTAATGAATTTAGAAAAATTCCACAATTTGCACCCTAGGGAGCAATTTTATGAAAAACCCTAATTTTGTAATAAATTTTGCAAAATAAATCAAAAAAGTCTGAAATTGTCAGGGAACCTTACTTGAAATGGTTTAAAAACTATGGTAAAAAATATCTCCCACCAATTATCTCTGGTTCACAAGATATATGGTGGAAACAAAAAGTTAGGGTTTTTTTCCCCTAATTTTGGCCCAGATCACAACTCTGATACCACTTGTAATGAAATTACTTGTATAATTCAGATTAAGAGAAACAATAGAACAAAAAATAACACAATATTTCAGAATAATGATCTCAATATCCAATTAGAATAGCTTCGCCACTTCGAGGGGGCAACCTCCAAACTATGTAATAAGATTCAAATGCTCAATATGATGATCCAATTACTACCTACTAATCCCCTATATATACTATTCATATGTTATGGCCATCACCAAGGCTGACCCACCCATGACTAAGCATGAGACATAGTATGAAATGATATAACAAAATGATATGAAGTTATGACAGCCACAAGTCGGCTACTCATATCCTAATATGTAAGCATATAGGATTAAGGGCGTAGCATTTCAGTTTCATCTTCCATTTTCCTTTCATTTTCCTGTTGCACTAGATCAAATTTAGAAATTTAAGTTCACCTATTTTCCTCATGAAAAACATTGAGATCATAATGTTTCTTAAAAGGATCATCATTCTCAAGCCATCCACTCAAGTCTCATGCTTGCTTCATGATCTTAAAATGCATTATGTAGAATACTTTGAGCACAATTTCTAGGAATCTATTTACACAGATCAGGGTCATTACCTAAGAAATTAAATCTTCAAATATAAGTACATTGTCCTCATTCTTGAATTCTGTATATATTTTGAAGAGTTACTTAGGATATTTTCATATCATAAGTACATATAGATAAGTCAGTATCAAGCTTATGACCAGTATATTCTTCATCCAGTCCCCAAATTTAGATAGATATTCAAGATGATGAAGGGCAAACACCAACTAGGTATTTTAATGAATTAAGGCTGTCAACGTCAAGATGAGCTAGCATTATTCAAGTTACCTAATGTGGATGAGGCATATGAATATACCTTAATTAAATCAAAGGATAACTTGCATCAGAAGAGAAAGACGACAAGTAAAAGATGTGATAATAACTTGGATCAGAGGAAAAGGGAGTTCCTCCAAACATGCCAAAGTAAAATAACTACAGGGAAATTTGAAGCTTGGATCTATAAGAAATGAAAGTTTCAGAGGGAGGGGATGAGGACGTCATGTTTTGTAGATTGGAATCCATTAGTATATTTCATTTAAACTTAGCGATGCTCATAAAGCTAAAGACTGTACAATAAATCCTAAAGCAAAAACTAGACTATACTAATAGAGGAAGATATTCAAGTTTTGGAGTTCACTAAGCCTAAAATTGAAGAGAACTTAATAATGTGAAAGACCTAGATAGTGGGGGAAAACAATTTTCAGATAAGGATTAGAGGAGGAAAACTGTTTTTAAAACCAAATGCAAGTGTTGAAGAAAGGTATGTGTTGATGCCAAATCACAGCACCCCTGGATGTTCCTCAAATTTGTAGTTTGACAATGGCATCCAGTGTGATTTGCATAACATTGTTTTTTTTCCCCAAGTGTGGGACTTTGCAAATGGGAAAAAAATCTCCAGATTAAGGCTGGTTCTTATTCCTCTGTTTAGGTGTATGCATTCAAATTTTGCAGAGGATCTATTCTAAAACTATTCTAAATATTTCCAAGTTACCAAGGTTAAGAAAAAGTTATAGAAATAATGAAAACTCAAGCTATTAGAGGTGATGCACCAAGGAATGATGAACATTTACTCTGTTGTTAAACACAGACCCAAAAAATGTAATACGACTAAGCTATTAGCATGCACAGATAACCAGATTTGTAATGGAAAGATCATAAGGAAGTAATGAATGTAAGAAAAGGGCTGAAAATCACCCACATGTTTATTTTATTGCACCACATCAGTCGATTCATAGGCATTACGATGGCCAAACGACATAAGTTTTCCTTAAGATTAAGGGAAAGGTCTCCACAAATTTGCTGTTAGAGAAAAAGGGAGACACAAAGTAAAAATGTCCAACGTGAATTGAAGCATGTGTTCCTTTGTTAAACTTGAGCATACATAAGAGAGAGATCAAATTTGATTTAATACACAGTTGATTTATCAAGAGGAAGAATACACACACATATTAAACATCTATTTCACTGATTAATAATGATGATAATGGAACTTTTAATCAATAAAAGGAAAATAATATTCTCACAACTGGTGAAAAGATAATCACATTATTCCCTCACAACATGAAATAGATAACCTGAAATAAAGGTAAACTAATCACTCACACCAAGGAATCAAACATTCACAAAGCATGTATTGACTAATCATCTAACACAATAAATAAGATTTTCAAAGGCAAGGTATAACTCTGAATATAATCAAAAGGTTTCAAACATCTCTGAAGCACTTTTCTAAGGTTGGAGAGAAACTTAACCCAAAAATGATCCATAATTATATGTTGTCCCCCTAATACTCCATGCATTCAACTATTTATAAGTCCTTAGGCTGATCCATTACAACTGGGCCCTTTAACTAACATTTTTACTAAAAATAGAAATGTCATTAAATTAAGGAAACATGCTCCCATGAAAATAACAAATTTCTTACAAAAGTTTGACTCAGTCAACCCTACAACTTTGACCGATCTGGAGCTTGGATCTATCCTTTCATGGCCACTTAGTTTTGGCTTGGTTCAATTATGCCTTCTTTCTCTGCTGGTTTTTGATGTTCTTCTTCCCATGCAGCCATTCGATGCTTATACTCGATAAAACACTTGATGATTCCCTAAATTTCTTCATCTTCAGGCCCACATGCATAGTGATTCACGACATCTGCTATCTCGATCTCTCTTGTGATATTGGCTGGCGTTCTTTGCAGCTTACTCAAAAATTTCTTTAGCCTCCCTGTGAAATTTTGGCATAACACCAATCTATCAATGGATTCACTGCCAAAAGTTGTGGTAACTTCATCATCATGGTTCACTAGATCTTTGAAGTTCTTTTTTATCTCATCTTTTGGGGAGAGCGTCAATATTTTCATTGAAAAATTTACAATTGACAATATAAAATTCTTTCAATATGTCATTCAAGGCATCCATGATCTCTATCCATTTATCATCCAATTTCTTAATTAAATCTTGTAACACTTGGCATCAAAATTCCATAGCCTTTTGATATTCAAATAATTTTGAGGCATCATCAATCAACTCTTCTTGAAGGAGCAGGTCTGGGTCAACTTCTCTTATTGTCACTCCATTTTTCTCTTTTTCTAGGAATTCAACTTGTTATCATCCTCAGAGAATGCTTCTTCCCATCTTTGTCAATAGTAGTTCTTTTTTCTTTTAAATCCCTTGGATTTTCTGCATATATCTTCTTTTCATTAAAGTCCATGTGACCCTCACTGCAAGTTTCTTTCCATCCTTTCATTTATTGGTTTCTTTAGGTTTTCACCTAGGTCTTTTCGCACCTCTAGTCTTTTAGACAATGTCATCTCTTGGTAGCTTCTCAATCTATCATATCACGTCAATACTTTACCACTTCGTTATATACAAACATGGTCTAAGTTACTTTGCATGAAAAATGCAGTGACTAGCTCAAAAATATGCTTTGGAAAGATTCAATCATTTGTAGCCTTATCCTTGTCAAAATGTTCCAGGAGAGTTTCAAGAGCAGTGTGCACAACTTGTCTGGCTCCTTCAAAACTTAGTGGATTTCCCCAGTGAAATGTTCAGAGAATCCAACAATCTGTAGCTGTAATTATTTCCTTCAAGGTCTAGTCACCTCATACGGGAGTAGCAACTTCTCTGAGACAAATGTTAGCTACCCAAAAGGAATTTACTGTCAGACTTCCAATAGTCCTTGGCTTCGTTGGGCTACCTCTTCGGTGTATGCTACAATATACTGAGATCGTATGACATCTCTGCAAATTGCACCATCTTCCATTTCTTTGGATTTTGCCTAAAAAGCCATTTTGGGATGACTAATGTTAATGAAGATGGAGCAGTATATTTAATACCTGAAACATCTAGATATGAAAAATGATGCACCCTAGAAACATTAGTTGGCATTTGTGTAGAAGTGACAATCTACTTGATGAAATTTATGTAATCATCAACCATGGGATCCTTGATACAATGGGATTCTAGGGGATGAGCCTACAAAGGCTAAGACTTGCCTAAATGTTATCTATCTTGTATATTTCCTACATGCAACAATGGATGACATAATTGCAGGGGAATACTTCAGTGGCATCACTATTTTGTAAACATGTGACAAGATCGAGGTTTACATCAAAACTAGACTTAGTGACTCCTTCTTGATACTTCATAGTTCACTTATGTGCTCCACTAATCAGGCCGACATGTCCCTTGAACCAAATTATTACCCTATCACAAAGATTCCTGACACATATATAAAAGCTTATGAATGTCACATTCACTCACTCCACTATCAGAATCATCATAAAATGCGCATATTCACCCAAGTAAACATATAGAAAACCCTCAGCCATTCATTCATTTGTTCAATACTGAGCCATCCAACTATAAGCCGTCTCAACTGGTGTGTCATGCTCTAGCCTTGACTTGACTATACTCTGCAGCTCTAAACCATCCAAAGTCTTATCACCTTCTATACCCCTGGCTCTTCCAATTCCCCAAGCATTCTTGCAAAATATCATGGTTTGATTCTTGGTGTTGACCAAAGAATAATTGGCAAAAATCACACAAGGAGTTAATGTGCAGGTAGAGCAGGTTAGGATTGAAGGCTGTGGAAGGACAGGAAGAAACCGCGCGTGGAAGGCAAGTTCAGTATTAAGAATTTACCCATTTTTGGAGCATGAAGTCTATTTTTAGGAGCTGAGCATGTGAAAAACATTCAAACAACGCCGAGACTTGCGTGCCATGCATTGTCTATCTTTGGAGGATCATATCGAAGTTCTTTTGCATGGAGGAGATCTAAGAATAGATTCAACACATTAGTTAACTATAGGAGATCTATAGATAGCACACTTGCATGTGTGGCTATGTTTTTAAATGGCACGTGGCTATTATTAGCATGTGACCTATTTTTGGAGTAGCTAAGCTGTGAAGGGAAAGTCCCCACCCTATATATATATATATATATATATATATATATATATATATATATATATATATATGAGTTGAATTACTTAGTAAGTAGGGATGGATATACAGAGATTGAGATGATGTATACATGAGATAGGGATATAGATGTGTATGTGACTGAATAATTGCATCAGATCTATGCGTGCATGATTATATGATTATTGTATGTAAGAGCTTCTGTATTACTGTTATGATTAATATATGAAGGATATTGGCTGAACTAGAGTATTATTCTGTATGTTTTGATCATTGCATGTTATTGATTCAATTATGATTAACACTTAAGCATATTCATTCATAGATCTGGCTCTATTATACACTGTGTAATGATGGATTAAGGATAGGTATATGTCTTCGCTACTTCATCATGCTAACATCCTATTACAACAACCCTAAAGAGGGACCTGGTACCTTTGCGCGCTTCGGGTGAGTGCTTCAGCCTATGCTGAGTGATGTGCCAACGCGTCTAGGTTGTATCTGTGAATTCTAGGCTACATCATTGGTTCCATTTCCGGGACCTCTTTTTCAGTTGTTCCTAGGATGGTTCGTGATGAAGACGTACCAGTTAACTCTAGCAAGTGTTGAAGATTGGATACATGATCTAGAGGAAGAATACGCATGAAGGTTTAGCACTGGATCTAGATTTAACGCACGCACTTGGGTAGAGTAGAATTTGTATGACAATTTGTACGAGATCTTATTTGCTATCTTTCCAGTAGAGTTGTACGAGTGGCTGACTGCATATGCATCTAAAAAGAATTGGAGATATCACACACTTGTTTGGACACAAGAGGAATTTCAAGCACTGTATGATGCTAACTTGATCTGGACTCGCACGGTGGATACGTGGTTTCGTGGTGTTCTAAACAGCTATATTATAGAGTATTCAATATCGATGTATTCATGCCCAGAGGTAGCTGAATTATAGTTTCTACGGTATCCTAAGGGGACATATTTGCAAGGTATTCCACTGGCGATCAAGATATTGATGGTAACGTTGAACTTGGAAGATAAACCTATGGCTAGCTAAAATCCTCCATGCGCGGGGGGCAGGAACAGGACTGGTGAAAGATGGCAGACCTAGCGAGCAACAAGGTAGAGGGAAGAGAGGCGGCTGAAGTATGATGAGGTGTGCGAGAGGGATTTACAGAAGCAGTGAGAGATTACAGAACAGATGGCATTGAGGAGAGAGATGGCTCGTGAAGGATTTGAACCTCACGAAGAAGACATGGAGCTAGAGCATCAGGAACTCCCCCATCTAGGAAAACATGATAGAGAACCCTCCTCGGCCTCACATGGAAGTGCGCCAGTAGATATGACCTGGGCCATGGGCACGCATCTGAACCTACCTGATGACCTAGCCCTTGCGCTTGGTTTTCCAGTATCTAGTACAACAGGTGGACAACACTTTCATTTAGGAAGTAAGAGAGTGGGAGTAAGTCAGAAAGTAAGTACATCAATGGTAGGACAGGACAACTTCATTATTTATTTAGGGGTACATTTTCGGGTGCATCATCTACACAGAATATGAGTGCGTTGAACGTTGGATTCACCTCTTGAAGTGGAACTACTTCACAGACTGTAGGGGTTCAATATAGTACTACTGTTGGGACTTAGGGAAGTACATCTATAGGCCCTATTCCAACTTTAGGTGGAGGATCAAGAGGTATAGGTGGTTCTAGTTCCGGTGGATTTGGTGGTTCTGGAGGTAGAGGAAATACAGGAGGTTCTAGATCAGGTGGATAAGGCCCACAGCAACCTCAGAATATTTATATGGAGATGTCCCTTCATCTCCTAGAGTATAGAGGTATCGAAGATGCTGTTGAACATGTACATGTGTGAAATCTTGTGGCGCGTGAAAGGTATCATGGTTTCTGAGTGCAAGGCAAGTCAATTTGCTACTACATTACAGGTGCGCGTGCACAGCTGGTATAGGAAGTTTGATCCCAATCAAACCTACATTGATTATGCAGCATTAAAGAATGATTTTCTAAAATAATTCCATATCCCAGAATTTGAACAGAAGAGTATAAGTGCACTTAAGGATATTAAGCAAGGCACTATTGAGAGTGTACGTGAGTATGATGCCCATTTTAAGACACTTTTATCAAAGTTCTCTTATGATATACATGCAAGTCAACATGCACAATGGTTTTTTGGAGGATTAATTACACCATTTTGAAGGCGCACTGTCACATAAGACATATACTGATCCACGAAGCATTGGAAGTAGTTTTGCATGCTGAGGCAGTTAGGAGCATTGACATTGGCATTAGTCCATTCTTAGAGGCCCAGATAGCAGCTATGGCAAAGCAGTTAGAGAAACTATCAGCAAATTTAGCTCATGAAATGCGCTCAGGGATTTGGTGTATAGATTGTGAAGTGGAAGTTCACACCAAGGATAGTTGTCCTCGCAGATCTGTACATTCATTGTTATTATACTGTGAGATTTGTCATTTAAATCATGATGCTAGTCACTGTCCTTTACTGCAATGCGCGATCAGAAAGAATGTATCTTCTTTTTGTAAAATTTGTTCGGTCCACGACCCATGATACTGAGGATTGTAGATTGATTGGCCAGATCCATGATGCCATAGATATTGGGGTTCGACAGACAAGTGTGGTTGATAATTCTAAGGGTAAGAACAAGCACCAGGATCGGGATTATAATCAAATGCGCTATGATAAGAATGATGGGCGATTTGAAGGAGGTCATGGAAGAGGACGGGGGTATCGAGGCAGATATGGAGGATGAGGAGGAGGTGGAGGAAGAGGTGAGTTCCCTCGTGGAACATGTTATACATGCGGATCACCTGATCACTATAGGCGTGAATGCCCGTAGAATATCTCCTGTTTATTTTGTGGAAAGGGACATAGTTATGAGGAGTGTCCAGACTTGTATAAGCATCTTAGTAAGTAGCACAAGCAAGAGAACAAATGTGCACAGAATGGTTAGGATCCAGACACGTTATAGAGAATCAGTGGATGCCCAAGTTAACACCAAAACCCAAGGTAGTAACAGTGAATATTACCACATGAGATGAAGCGGCACGCCCAAAAGAGGCATTGCACCAGAAGCCGATAATCACTAGGGAGGAGATTTTACATGCCAGGTATCCAGATCCAACTCATCAGAAGGAAGTCTATCAAGAGACCATGGAGGTTCTTAGGAATCTTCAGGGTGATATACAATGTTAAAAAGAGTAGTCTAGGAAAATGGAGCATAAGAAGGAGATAGAGAAGGCCCCTTCTGGCATTGATACCATCAGAGAGGTATGTAGAATGTTGTGCCAGGAGAATATTATTCCTTTAGTGGGGAATTGGTTGAAGGGGAATAATCCGTGCATAGGAACTGAGACTGGAAGACATATACTCCATGCAAATCTCCCTCATAATAGCACTGACTATGAAAAGGAAATCACTTTGAATGTTGTTGTGGATGGTTGGTTATTGAGCAACATCTTGATTGATACAGGTGCAGAAGTGAATGTACTTACATTGGATGCATGGGTACAAATGGGGAGACCTCCATTGTAGCCATCATCTAATGTGTTGTTTATGGAAAACATGACTAAGGCTACTCCCATAGGAGTTTTGAAGGATGCATCTATAACAATACAAGGGGCCAAGTTCACACGAAATTTTGAAGTATTGGCACTCGCGGAAGCAGACAGCTTTCCAACTTTGCTTGGACGCCCTTGGTGTTATGCAAACAATGCTGATTTGAGATTTAATAAGGGATATATCAACTTTGAGAACAAGGAAGAAAGGTTTGTAATACCTTTGACAGATGGGAAGTCCATACCATATGTAACCTTTGAGTGAAGAGAACTTGAACAAAATTTATATACGCGCTATTCGGGACCCAGAGGTCAATGAGCCATCAAAGGAAGGAATTATGCAGTGGGAAGATTCTCAGTTTCTCAGTGATACTACAAGTATTGCTTATGATAATTGGGATCACGGTACCTATAAACTAGTGGAGTGCGAGGTGAAGTGTGTGGTTGCTTTTAAGAAGGGCTTTTCCTCTGTCAGATGTATAGGATGCTTAATACCTAGGTATACTGGAGCCAAAGATTTTACTGTATTTTTACAAGCCATAGAGGTAAAATGGACAGACCAGGTTAAAAGAAGAGATATGTTAGCATATACCTTGCACGGGATGACAGCACGCTGGTGGGTAGTTCATAAGGATAATCTTCTAGAATGGGACGAGATTGGAACCGCCTTATCTACTAGGTTTTTAAGGAACAATGCACCTACGCATATTTGTAGTTATCGTGGTGACCAACCTGTTCAGCATCACATTCAGCAGTGTGAGAGACTCTGGACAATAGGATAGGAAAAATTACCACCTTCACTCTGGGTGCATCGGTTATATTATACTCTACAAGGTTACGCACGCGCTTGGTATGTATATGCAAAAATGCATAGAGAAACTGGAAATTGGAAGGATTTGACTACATGGATGATCCAAACTTTTGACTACGTCTCGACCAAACCACAAGAGGACAAGGCATTGAGCTTTATCAAGCACTTAACTATGGGAGATAGTGGGAAAGCAGAGGATCTTATTCAGGAATTATTTTGTGAGACAGATACAGGAGCGTGTTTTGAAGAAGAAAAAGATGAATCCATACTACTTGAACGCACTTGGCTTGAGAAAGACAAAGGGAAGTCGGTTTACATAATTGATGATGAGGAAGTTGAGAACTTGGATGTTGATCATTCACATGGAGCATGTGAGGTCTTAGACATTGCAGACGTAGATAAGCATGCATATCATGAACCCATGAAGACAAAAAGGTAAACATTCGAACGGAAGCAGAACCTAAGGAAGTGATAATTGGATACTACTGGTCTGAATCAGAAGTGGCAAAGATTATAGAGTTACTTAGAGACTATGAGGACTTATTCCCTAGAGGGTACCATGAACTTAAAGGCATGCATAAATCACTTGGATAAATGAAGATAAAGCTTAAAGAAGGTGCACACGCTGTTAGAAAGAGACCTTATCAAATGAATCCCAATTTGCATGAGAAGGTAAAGGATGAAATTGATAAGATGTTGGAATATGAAATCATTCGACCCTTGGATGAGTTAGACTGAGTTAGTCCTATGGTGATAAGTATCAAGAAGGATGGTAGGATTTGAATTTGTGTAGATTATAGGAAGTTGAATGCAACATGTGTTACAGATCCTTTTCCTACGCCCTTCATAAAAGAGATATTAGAAGGAGTGGTCGGGCATGAGATATATTCATTTATAGATGGGTTTTCAGGGTATCATCAGGTTAGGATTACTCCAGAAGATCAAGAAAATACAACCTTTACTACTGAGTGGGGTAGTTTCGCCTATACTGTGATGCCTTTTTTATTGAAAAATGCACCTGATGTATGCTCACAGATAGTTGTTCAAGCATTCAAGGATTTTATTCACAACTTCTTGCAGGTCTATCTAGATGATTGGATGGTATATGGGCTTATTAAAGATCATTGTGACAATCTGCGCTTAATGTTTGAAATAGGTAGATAGTTGAGTATCTCGTTGAATATCAAAAAGTGCATCTTTGCTACACCTTTTGGAATATTGATAGGGCACATAATCCGCAAGGAAGGGTTGTTGGTTGATCCAACTAAAGTTGCAGTTATTTTAGGCCTGAAAGCACCTGTCAGTTAAAGTGAAGTGCGCGGATTTTTGGGTCACATAGGATATTATAGAAATTTCATCAAAGGGTATGCCAAAGTTGTCGCACCTTTGGAAGAGTTACTCAAGGGGAAAGGTGCATTCTATTGGGGAGAATCGCAGTAGCGCGCATTTGAGATATTGAAGGAGAAACTTACTACAACACCTATCTTATGTTTTCCTTCATGGGCCAAACCTTTTCATGTACATGTGGATGCCTTTGGCACGACCATTGGCGCGGTGTTATCTCAACCTCACGAATGTATAGTAAATCATCCCATTTTTTTTGCTAGTAGAAAGCTGACCCCTGCTAAACAGAATCATACAACTATAGAGTGCGAAGCTTTGTCCATTATATATGCCTTGCCCAAATTCTGACAGTATCTGTTAGCCACACCCTTTTTGTTTTATACAGATCACATGGCATTGTAGTATTTGGTGAACAAGCCCATCTTACAGGGGCGCATATGTAGATGGATACTCTTATTCCAAGAGTTTTACTTTACAGTTATGGTGAAACCAGGGAAAAGTAATTCTAGACCAGATCACTTGTCTAGAATTCAATCAGGTGAAGAAGCACAAACAATAGAAGAGACCATGTTTGATGCACAATTGTATAGGTTACAATGTGTACCATCAGAATTAGAGGAAATTGTTGTCTTTTTAAGGACTAGTATCGCACCAGAAGGCATGAAGGATTTGGAAAAGAAACAACTTGCTATACACGTGGAACCATTCATGTTGATTAGTGGTGACCTATACAAGTTAGGCGGAGATGAAGTGTTACGCTGTTGTGTACTAGAGCATGAGCGCAAGGATATAATGGAGGAAGCACATGGTGGTATTGCAGGTGGCCACTATGGAGGTGATGCTATGGCACGAAAGATTTTACTGGCTGGATTATGGTGGGAGACATTGTATAAGGATTGTGACCATTGTCAGCATCTAGGTCTACCAGGAAAGAGGGATGAAATTCCTTTGACACCAATTACAAGTGTAGAACCATTTGAGAAATGGGCTATTGACTTTGTAGGACCTATTTCGCCAGCTGCATGTAGGACTAGATCATGCTATATCATTAATTGTACAGATTATCTTACAAGATGGGCAGAAGCAACACCTACGAAGGACTGTACAACAGCTAGGTTTTTATGGGAGAATGTTGTTACAAGGTATGGATGCCCTTTAAGTTTGACAAGTGATAGGGGCACACATTTTCTGAATGAGACAATCAGGATTCTGTTAGATGAGTTTATGGTTTCACACCATAAGACTACACCATATCACCCTCAAGAAAATGGAACTACTGAGGCTTTCAACAAGATTCTGAGCCAAAAATTGACCAAAATCTGTGATGTTGGAAGAAAATATTGGGATGAAAAAGTGTCAGCTGTTCTTTGGGCTTACAGAATGACATATAAGAGATTGAAGAAAGCCACACCATTTCAGTTGGTGTTTGGGGTGGAAGTTGTTCTTCCGATAGCATTCATGTTACCTTCTTTGCGCATTACGCACACTGGAGGTCTAGCTGATGAGCAAGCTTTGGAATAACGGATTGAGAAGATGGTTCAACTGGATGAGTGCCGAGCAATAGCATGTTGGAGTCAAAAACAAGAAAAATCATGGAAGAAAGCATGGCATGTTCGACATATAAGGGATAAGAATCTTGAATTTGGACAGATGGTTCTTCTTTATGACTCTAAGTTTTTACGTCATCTAGGAAAGCTTAAGGTACATTGGTTAGGGCCATATGTTATTACTCACATACTTGAGTTAGGCACTTGCTAGTTAGAATCACTTGACAAAACATGGCTACCTGGTTACTTTAACAGGAGTAGGTTGAAGCCCTACTATAAGTAAGTCTTCTTGGTGTTTGTAATAAGGTAGTATTACCAAATAGATTAGGTTTCCCTTTCTACATTTCCTTAATGTATTTCTTTCATAGTCATTATGATTTGTCAATTTAGTTCTTATTTTAGTGTAATAAACATGCTTGTGCACTTGAAACTAACTACAATATGAAGCATGTTGATGCGTAGAGGACTACACATACTTTTAGTGTGGGGTGGATTATTGGTGATACCTAGGTATAATGTTGTGGAGATTGGAAGCTATAATGTTGTGGACGTTGAGGAAGTAAGCTGTTAAGGGTGATTCACAAAAGATTACTTCTCAAAAGTGACCAAGGAAGGAGATGAATGGAAGGAAAGTATAACCTGAGGTAAGCAGTGGCCATGATAACTACTAGGAGAAGGTGCACTGACAAGGTACTCGGGTGCTAAAGTGTGACCTAGAGATAAGTCTATGACTATAAGGTAGGAAGGCGTGCTAGAAGGTTATAAATATGGCACGAAGATGTATCACATGGAAATGACGAATTTGGATGGTAAATGAGGAAATATTTTGTAGGTGGAGGAGTAATTAATGCATCAAAATTTGAAAAATTATATAAGGATGAGATGCAAGTTCATTTTTACCATTTACAATTGAGAGTATTCAAAAAAGAGCCAAGTGCGAAGAGCCAAGTGATAGATTCAAGGCGCGAAGAGCGTGAAACGAGACATGAGAGGCAAATCTATGCAGTTGAGAGCTTGGATCCCCAGGTGAAGAAGGGTTTGAAGGAAGTAGGAAGGTAGAGAAGAGCTAGGGCACACGGGTTTCACGATTTGATATAGGGCACACTTGCATCGAGCTAGGGTTTCGATTATGCCATTAAAAAATACAAAGAAGGTATTTGGCATACAATTGCAAGGTAGAAATGGCTCCCAAAAAGGCTGTAGCAGCAAGATCAAAAGGAAAGAAGAAGGTAGTAGTTGAGGAGGAAGAAGAAATGGCCCCTGAAAGAAATTTTTTAGAAATGCAGTATCCGAAAGCAGTCATTGTCAGGAAAGAATGGGAATCACACATAAGAAAGAGAAAAGTGAGTGAATACAATCATAGGACTTCAAATAATAAGAAGTAACTTGATGCCCTACTGACAACAAGGACGAACAAGCGCACAACGGATGATATACCGGTATATGACGATGCAGGAGAGAAGTTGCTAAGGAGGAATGGGGTCTATCAACTCTACGAGCTTCCATATTTTGGGAAGTATGAGCCCTTGTACAGATGGTTGATGAGTAGAATCCACGAGGATTTATTTACTTTGCAGGAAGAAGGGTCATAATTTCATCTGCGCTCATCTCATCAATTACAGGACTGAAGGCCTCTAGAGAGGATATTAAGAATAACTTAGCAGATAAAGCTGTTATCTTGGAGACCTGTCAGGAGTTGGGGTACATGAAGGGTCCACGTGGAATGGACATTGAAAAATTAAAGAATTGTCTGGTGGTGAAGGCAAGGACACACCTAGTCACGAAGTTGAATGTCCAAGATCGGTGGTCACAGGTAAACACCATGTGGTTGCATATAGCAAAGTGCATGTCGGAGGGTGTAGTATATAATATTGCAGGCTATATTGTCAAGGAGATTGTAGAGGAAGCTTGCAATGGGAAAAAGATAAGCTTTGGCGTTGTCATGCTATCCTTGGTGTTTATGGAGATCGGGGTACCACATGGAACCAAGGAGAAAATATGGGAATACCCCATGGAGAACAAATCTCCAGCTGAAAGGTTCGATAAATATTTATGCAAAGGATCCATGACGAATGATGTGAAACAAAGGGAGGAGATGTGGTATGATAGGCTCCACACGGCCTTTGAAGAAGAGTGGTGCATACCCAAGGAATTACCTTCAGTACTAGGAAAGCAAGTTCAGTTTGTTGTCTATCAGCATTTCTAAATCGTACGCTTCCCGATGAAAAATGGAGCATGGAGCCCATAAACTCCCCTATGCCTTCACAACAAGGTACTTTCAAGCATCCATCCATCAGTTCACAGACACAAAAAGGTTGATTTTTAATGCAGACAAGGTAGACGGTGACTACCACACCCTGCGGAAACAGTATGTGTATCCAAGGTGAAGCGTATACAATGAGAGCATTATTTCATAAGTATTGAGCATAAAGCCAATAAGTCTCGCGGTGGGCGACATAGGGGCAACGCTCGTGTATATTCAGTTGAAGCCCAAGATAGAAAATAATAAATATGTGGAGAATGAGTTTGCACTCCTAGGTCCGCCAAGGGGAAAACATACATTGGAGAACATTTCAGCCCCAAATTCATCAAAGCCCATTCATGTTGACGATGAAGAGGATGAGCATGAAGACAGTGGAGGCTTAGTGCAGAGGAGATAGCAACCAACTGGCAAGAAATAAGCTAAGCGCGTGAGTACTCCACCCTGAAAAGAGGATGAACAAGAAGACACTGAGGTGGGGTAAGAGGAACAAAGATTTAAGAAAGTTTTTAAGCGCACAAGGACGCAAACCCCTCAGACTGTGAGGAAGTCACTACGCCTCTCACCAACACAGGAACCTACCCAGAAGAAGAGATGAAGAAAGCTAAGGCTAGATGAGGAGGCAGCGGAATTAGGGGAGAGCTCGCATGTATCTCCAACACCACATGGGACAGAGCAAGAGCCCCAGGATATGGAAGAATAAAAACAAGAGGATATCAGAAATGAGGAGGTGAAGGATGAAGAAGGAGAGAAAGAATAATCAGAAGCAACACTTGATACAACACATGCTCCTAACCTTGAGGCAAGAGTACCAAAAGGGCCAACGACATGAAGAACACATGAATAACATAGTGCACCATTGTTGGGATATGCAGAAGATAAGGAAAATATTGTCCGAGCTTGCTTCCAGAGCACAGTCACGCAAAAGGATTTATATGGATGGGATCTCATGGATGAAGACATGGCAACGATGCATACCAGAAAGCAGTTGTCATGGTCGATGCACACCCACATGGATGAGCCTGATTTTGACGTGTGTGAGGAATCATGTGTATCAAGGAAACTAAGAAAGGCACCACAGGCCAGGTACATAACCGTAAAGCCAACTATTATGTCGGATGAACAGGTTAGTAATGTGTTGGTAAAATTATTGACATAAGTGGCTAGGTGAAACATAGACAAGGCTGCCATGATCAAAGCGATGTGTGAAGAGCTAAAGGAGAAAGATAAAGAGATAGTGTGCTTACAACAAGAGAAGTATTTGACCCAGAGGAAGTATGACAAGTTCGCAAGCATGGCGGAAGAAATTGGGTATTATGTGATCAAAGTGCGCCCACATCTGGAGTCCAAAGCACCAGATTCTTTTCCTTCAGCGATGCATTATGTAAACACTTTGGTAAAATTGGTATTAGAAGATGAAACCATTAGACTACCAGAAAAAAAGAATGCTGAGGAAGATGCGGAAATGGATAAGGCTGTAGTGGAATGGAAAATTATAACATATGAGGGCCTACTGCAAGCACTATAAGAAGAGTTGAAAAAGGTAGACCATGCCTTGAATATTTGCACAGCCCCGAAAGCACTGATACAAATAAAGACTATGGACGAAGACAATGAAGTACACAGGGACATGAAATATGAGACCTTAGGCCACGCCGAAAGGTTAACGGTTATAAAACAAAAGCGCGAAGCCTTAGGAGTAGCACAACATCTACACAAGGAAAGGTTAGATGAGCTTGGAAAACTCATTTCCTGGAGAATGGATGTACTAGAAGAAGTGTATACTTCAATGTCCAACATTATTTTGGTATTGAAGAATGAAAAGGGTGAAGTGACACAAGATGAACTGGAGTCCATTGTTGTGGATACACCAGAACAAGCAGGAAAGGCACTCACCGATTGGAAAACATTAGAGACTAAAATAAGAGAAGAGTATCCAGAAATGATACTTTAGGGTGGAGCAGAAGAGATTGAGGCATGAGACATTCTATTATTCATTCATATTATTTGTGTATTCTTTATTCACACTCTTTATTCAGTTTTTGGACATAACCATTGTTGGGGTGACAATGAGATTAGTGTGGGGTAATGTTGATCAGAGAAAATACTTAGCAGAACTCACAAAAAGAGTCTACGTAGGAGAGCAGGCCAGATTCAAAGGCACGGAAGGATAGGAATAACCCACGTGTAGAAGGTGAGTTCAGTATTCAGGACTTAGTGGTTTTTGGAGCATGAAGTCTATTTTTAGGAGCTTGCGTGCGGAACACACAAACAACACCGAGACTTGTGCGCCACGTATCATCTATCTTTGGAGGATCGGATTGAAGCACTTTTGCATGGAGGAGATCCAAGAATAGATTCAGCGCATTAGTTAACTATAGGAGATCTATAGATAACACACTTGCATGTGTGGCTATGTTTGTAAATGGTGCGTGGCTATTATTAGCATGCGACCTATTTCTGGAGTAGCTAAGCAGTGAAGGGAAATTCCCCACCCTATATATATGAGTTGAATTACTTGGTTAAGGGGGGATGGATATAAAGAGATTGAGATGGATGTATACATGAGATAGGGATATAAATGTGTGTATGTGACTGGATAATTACATCAGATCCATGTGCACATGACTACTATTATTGTATGAAGCTTCTGTATTATTGTTATGATTAATATATCAGGGATATTGGCCGAACCAAAGTATAATTCTGTATGTTTTGATCATTGCATATTATTGATTCAGTTATGATTAACACTTAATAATATTCATTCATATATTTGGCTCTGTTATACACTGTGTAATGATGGATTAAGGATAGGTATATGTCTTCGCTACTTCATCATGCTAACATCATGTTGCAACAACCCTAAAGGGGGACCTGGTACCATTTCATGCTTCGGGTGAGTGCTTAGCTATGCTGAGTGATGTACCGGTGCATCTAGGTTGTATCTGTGAATTCTAGGCATAATACTGTTCTCGGAACTCTTTGACATTTGTACTCTTTAAAAATTTAACTATAGATAAGATTAATACTATATCAGTAACAATTTTATAAAAAAATATTTGACAGACGTTTCGAAAATTCCTTCCAATTTATAGATATTGATGATCCATTATATGTTGAGGTAAACATTCCATCCCTTGATGAAATATAAGTACAAGAAAATTCATCAAATTCTCAGGATACATCAACAGAGGAAACTTCTACTCCAAGGTCTATTCCAAAAAAGGAGAGACACGAGATTCAAAATATTTATGCTGACAGCCCAGATGTAGAAGTTGAATCCCAAGGAAAAAAAAAAATATGTTAGAAGAAAGATGGTAAACTAGA
Source organism: Taxus chinensis (assembly GCA_019776745.2). Lineage (NCBI taxonomy): Eukaryota > Viridiplantae > Streptophyta > Pinopsida > Cupressales > Taxaceae > Taxus > Taxus chinensis. The sequence continues at coordinate 623,983,342 of CM034152.1, read as the reverse complement.
TAATTGGAAGGAAATTCCAGTTCGAATGGGCTGCAAAATATAATTTTATTTCAAAACCTGTGTACACTGAAAATTCTAATGATGTTCTAACACAATGTGTCGATGAAAAATATGTTTTATAAATAAGGGAAGGAGATCTATATTTGCACAACTACAGAGGTTCAGATCCTAATCCTACTCTAAATTGCAAGGAGACAGGGATAGAAATGCAAAAATTGAAACTAACTAAAGATGGTGATGCACCAAAAGGAGTGGTGAATATTTTTGTCATGCAAATAGACACAAACCAAAGATTGCAACATAAAACATACACAGGCTGATAAGATATAATTTAGGATCTGAAATGAAGCAAATAATACAAACAAAGGACTGAAACCCATTCACAAAGCTTGCATTATCATTTCCAATGTCAAAACCACTGCATTACAACCTCAGAGAGGTAAAAAACTGTTACAATCTTTGAAGAGGTCTGATTCTTGCAACAATCACTTGCTGGAGGTGAAAGAAGAAGTTGCTATGCCAAAAAGTGTTCCCCCTTTAGAAATGAGCCAAATCTGGCTTTTACATTGCATGGGTCGAGCCCAGGAGAGAGAAAACATACAAAACGTGGGAGCCCATTCCTCATTGACTGCAAATGCATTAAATCAGCATGGAGGACCTTACAAACCCATACCCTATCATTTTTGACCAAATTGGAGGAGAATGCGACCCATTCTGCATTAAATTTGGTCGCTGAAATGTCACTTCTGGCCATGAACACGCGTCAGAGCCATTTCTTAACTTTCTCTCTCCAGACTAAACCAAAATTCAAGATTGACCCCAGAATCATGTAGAGAATTTTATAAGCTTTCCAATGATATAAAGAACGTGCAAATCCGAGCTCTGGATCGAAAGATATGGCGATCTGAAGATTTAGGGCACAAAACAGGCAAAAATGGGTTTTGAAATTTTTTCCCGCGCTCCGCCACCTGGACGACACGTGTCGGGCGCTGATTGGATGAGAAATTCTCTCTCCTTCCCTTACCCATGGGTTTTCCTTGAAAGTTTTGACTTTTTGTAATTTTGGAAAATTTCCCATTTTTTCCCCGCGTCCCCGCCACTTGGGACACGTGGCATGATCTGGTTGGAGGACAGGGGCGCGGGGTCATCCTTTACCTTTTAGTTTTTGGCCAAAACTTTTGCCAAATTCTCTAATTCCTCCCCGAGCTCCACACTCCCCTTCTCCTTAGGACACGTGTCCTCTTTTTATTGGCTCGGGCCAACGCTTCAAACCTTGCCCTTTGAAATTTTGGACGTTTTCCCTTGTGACACGTGGCGTTTCCTGATTCGTCCGCGGGCCTGCCGGCTTTTCACGTCCCTCGCGTCCCTTTGGCCCAGTTGTTGTCCCAAACTGTCTGGGACAAATTCCTCCGATCCACCCGATTCGGGCTTCCCTGTCCCTCTTTGAGGTGAAGACACGTGGCGTGATTTGATTGGCTCTCGGCTCCTTCGGCTCTCCGCGTCCCACGCGTCCCTTGTCCCAACTGTCCCAGTGCTGAAAGTTCTCTGTTTCGGCCGATCCGGGTGGTTCGCGTCCTTCGCGTCCTCACGGCCCAGATGTCCCAGCCTGTTCTGCACAGCAGTTAGTCAATTTTTTTTTACCTTCGGCCGGTTCGCCTTTCGCGTCCCGCGCGTCCCCATGGCCCAATGTCCCAGTGCTGCTGCGGACCGCCTGGAGGCTTTTCGGCCGATTCGCGCCCCGACGTCCCAACTGTCCCAAGGACCGCCTGGACTAGGACTTAGCCAATTTTCATGATTTTTTCTGGCCCAAGCTTGTTTTTTGCAACTTTTTCACCCTTTTTTAGAACTTGCTCTTTTCTTCTTGGACAGGAGAGTTAGAAAAAATCCGAGGGGACCCTAGAAACATGATTTTTTGCCTTGAATCAATCTATTTGCCTGGGACTTGAGTATTCTGATGCATGTTATCAAATTTACCCTGGGGGGTGAATTTTGGATAACAATTTGGTGACTCAGCGGGGTTACCTGCTGCTAGGTAGAAGATACCAGTTGCCTGAAGCAGTCCATTGGGCATGGAGTCATCAAATATTCTGTTTAGAACCCCAACTGACTTAGAATGTGTAAGGAGGAAGATGGAATATCACCTGATGGAAGCAAGGACTGCAAAACATCTCCATGGACAGCAAGCTGTGCCAAAGCACTTAGGGAAAACAAAACTAACCTACAGCAAAACAATGTGCACAAGCACTTGGAGGAATGAAAATCTAATCTAATATTTACAAGGTAGTGAATTTCCCTCTAGAAGCAACGCTTGAGATAGATTCCATTGACTGGAATCTGCAGTTCTTCACCATCCAATGAGGCCAATTGGAAAGCATTGTTGTTCTTGCACTTCGTGACCATGTATGGGCCACTCCAAATGGCATCAAATTTTGAATGCCTTCCCGGTTTTGCTCTATCCACATCCCATTTCAACACTAGATCTCCAACCTGAAAAGATCTATCCTTGGCCTTCCTATCAAAGGTCTTCTTGATCAAAGCTTGATCCTTTTCCATTGCTTGGGATGCCTGATTTCTGATCTCTTGCAGCTCCATCAACTCTGCATACCTCACCTCCATGGGCTCAAACTCTAGCAACTCCAGCTGCTTCATGAGTTCCAATGTTGGCAACTCAAGTGACATGGGCAAGATTGCCTCTCTTCCATAGACAAGTTTGAATGGAGAGTTACCTGTGGATCTTTTGGGAGTTATCCTATCAGCCCATAAGGCTGATTTCAGTTTGGTATGCCAAGACCTCTGATTCTCGTCAAGAGTCCTCCTAATGATCCTCAACAAGTTCTTGTTTGTAGACTCGGCCTGGCCATTACCTTGAGGGTAATAGTTTGATGAAGTGCTTAGGTAGATACCGTTCTTGACAGCCCACTCAGTCACCTTAGATCCAATGAATGCCAATGCATTATCAGAGATTATTGTAGCAGGTACACCAAATCTGGTTGTTATCCCCTCATAAAAGTCTAAGATGCTAGACTCATTTGCCTCTTTGAGTGCTACTGCTTCTGTCCATTTGGTGAAGTAGTCTGTGGCTGTCAAAATCCATTTGTGCCCTTGGCTTGAATTGGGATTAATGACTCCAATGAAGTCCAAACCCCATTGCATGAATGGCTGGTCAACTGAGATTGGATGTAATGGAAGGGCAGCAAGTCTCTCTTTTCCTGTGAAGAATGCACAATTCTTACACCTCTTGATCCATGCATAGCAATCACTGAAGATTTTAGGCCAATAATAACCAGCCTTCATGATTTTTAGAGCTGTCACTCTTGGTGCAAAATGACCACCAGCTGGTCCACCATGGAACTCTTCCAACACCCTTTGAATCTGATTTGTGCTAATGCATCTCAGCAGCACTCCATTCACATCTTTCTTGAACAAAACTCCATCAACAATGGCATACGGGACAGCCTGCAATCTGAAGTGTCTCCTTTGGGTCTTGTTCATCTCCGGAGGGCATAGGCCTGTGCCTAGGAAGTGTATAATACCTTGGGTCCAGCAAGGAGTGGGGGCAGCATTGTCTTCTTCTTGATTGCCACTTGGCTCATGGCTGTCCTGGACTGTCAAAACAGCCTCTTCTTCATTGCATACTTCTTTTTGCTTCCCCAAAACCAGCTGCTCACACAATCCTTTCCCTCTTACCAGCTTGGTGATCTTGATCTCAATGTCATACTCCATGACACGGGTGATCCAACCTGCCCTTTTCTCATTCAAATCCTTGTTGAGGAGGAAGTCCTTAACCCCAGCATGTGAGACCAGCAACTGGACCTTGTTGTTTGAGACTAAATGCTTGAATTTCTTCAAGCTTCTGATTACTGCAAGTACATGCTTCTCAATAAAAGAGTACCTCACCTCATAGTCATCTAGGCTCCGGCTGAAGAAGGCAATTGGCTGCTCATCATTATCCTTGTTCTGCTGTACCAAAATGGCAGAAATAGTGTCATTACCTCCAAATGCATAGAGGATGAAATCCTTGGAGAAGTCCGGGTTGATGAGAGTTGGTGCTTGAGAGATGGCTTCTTTGATTGCTTCAAAACTCTCCTTGCCTTCTGCTGTCCACTTGAAAGCCATGCTCTTCTTTAACATTTTGGTGATGGGCTTGACAAGGGCTGCAAAATCTGGGACAAACCTCCGAACAAAGTTTATCCTTCCCAAGAAACTCTGAAGGGCTTTCTTGTGGCTTGGCAATGGTAGTGCTCTTATGGCTTCAACCCTCTCTGGATCAATTGCTAATCCTTCTTTGGAGACAATATGGCCAAGGAGCTTTCCTTCATGTGCAAGAAAGATGCACTTCTTAGGATTCAAAGACACTCCAAATCTCCTGCACCTCGTGAAGACTTGTCTCAAATGAGAGAGGTGGTCTGCTGCATTTTTGGAAAAAACAGTGATATCATCAAGGTAAATCAGCACCACATTGTTAATCAAACCTTTGAATGCCATGTCCATTGCCCTTTGGAAGGTAGCACCAGCGTTGGACAGCCCAAATGGCATTTTCCTGTATGCAAAAGTTCCCCATTTGGTTGTGAAGGCTGTCTTGAACTGGTCCTCTTCCTTCACCATAATCTGATTGTAGCCTGAGTAGCCATCAAGTAGTGAAAACCTCTCGGAGCCAGCCACAACTTGCAAGATTTGCTCCATGGAAGGGAGTGGGTAATGGTCCTTGAGAGAGGCTCTATTCAAGTCTCTGAAGTCAACACACAATCTGATCTCTCCACTCTTCTTTCTGACTGGAACTAAGTTGGCAACCCAACTAGAATGCTTGATTGGGAATATGATCCTTGACTCAATCAGCTTGTCCAATTCTTTCCTCATGAGAGGCTCCATGTGTGGATTGACTGGTCTTTGTTTCTGCCTGACAGGCTTAGTATTTGGATCCAATTCGATGGTATGCTGAGCTAAGTTGGGATTGAAACCTTTCAAGTCTTCATAGCTCCAAGCAAACACGTCAGGGAACTCTTGACACAGCTGTATGAACTCATACCTTTCTTGTTCAGTTGTCATCCTTCCAATTTGCAATGGTTTGTTCTCTTCTACCAAGATGGATACTGAATCCTCTCTCTTGACCTGAATGTTTGCTTTCTCCTTTCTAAACTGATCATTGGGGTTAAAAATGGACTCCAAAGTGATAAGTCCCTTGGGCAGCTTGTTAGTTCTCAGCTGTACCACTTGGTCACCATACTGCTGTTCCAATTTTTCTTGATTCTTGGCTGAGAACTCAGCTTCTTCTTGCAAGAAATGGATGATTTGCTGGTCATTTTCAAACACTTGCCAACTGACATTGTTATCTGGCACTGAAGGCCTCACAATCACGTGGATGTTTGGCTGTACCTTGTCTTGTTGAATGCTTTCCACAATGTCAAAGGCTGCCCCTACTGCTGCAAGCCTGTCAGCAGCTTGATTCTCTTTCCTAGGAATGGATTTGATGCCAAAACCCTCAAAATCTTCCATGAGGTCCCACACCCTGTTCTTGTAGCACCTGAGTAGATCATTCTTGGCAGCATGCTGTCCCTTGACCTGATTTACAATCAATTCACTGTCACCAAAGACTTGCAAGTTCTTTATTTTCTTCTTGATTGCCCAATGCATCCCTTGCACCAAGGCTTCATATTCAGCAGTGTTATTGGAGCATGCAAACTGAAATCTAAAAGCTGAATAGTACTTTACTCCTTGAGGTGAAACAAGCATAGCTCCACCTCCTGCACCTTGTCTACTCCTTGATCCATCAAAAAACAGCTGCCATACCTCATTGTCATCTTTGTGGTTTGGCTTGGTGATGCTAGGAATAGGCTGATTTTCTTCGTGTATGCAATAGACCCCTAGCTCAGATTCTTCCACTTCTTGATAAGGATCAAATGCATGTATCTTGTTTGCCCATTCATCAAGAGTTAGATCCGGGATGCTTCCAACCTTGGTGTCAGCTTCATCAGTGCTTGGGTGATCTTCTTGATCAAATGCTGAGCAATTGGCATTAATCTGACTTGGAGTGTAAGGCTCAATGTGGAAGTTTGCAATAGGTTCAGACCTGATTGTAGCCTTAGTTCCATACCTCATTCTGAACAGCATGTGTGACCAATCAGCAGACAAATATCCCCCAATCTTGGCTGTGAAGTCCCTTGACAAGCATAGGGCAAAGAGTGGTGGAAGGTCTATGACTGATACATCTTGTAAAACAACAACATTTGGACATGCATGCAAGGTAAGACTCAAGTTTCTAATCACTCCAACTGTTGCTACTGCTGTCCCATCTAGCTGCACTACCCCTTTGGATATTGTTTCATACTGGAGCCCTAGCTGATCAGCTATTTGTTTAGGCATTACTGAGCTACTTGCCCCGGAGTCTATCATGCAATTGTGCACTAGCTGATTTCCAATGATCAATGAAACATAGAAAGGAGGGGGCTTCAACATTTTACCTTGCTGTCCTCCATGATTTCCCTCAGGCTGGGCAGCATTTGTAAGCACTTTGTCTTGCATCTGAACTTGCTGATTCGAAGTTGGCCAGTCCTTCATGGCAGCTTGCAGCAGATCTCTTTGGCCTGGGATAGATAGGGATTCCCACATTGATATATTGACATTTGTCTTCTTCATCTGATCAATGATACTGAATGGTGATGAAGGATCTCTTTGCTGTCCCTTGGTTTGCACATTCACTCCTTGCATGTGGGCAGCAACAACTGGTATTTGAGTTGGCCTAGGGGCTGTTCTTGGCTGCCCTTGTGCATTTGAAATTGGATTTTGCTTGCCAACCATTTGTGGAGCCATGGAAGGTTGTGGATTGGTTGGGGCTAATGGCTGTTCTTCACCCAAATTCCTCCTTTTTGACCTTGTGTTGGCTGCAACACCTTGAGAAACTGCCTGGTTCATGCCACAAAAATCCTCTGCTTGCCAATTTACCAATGTGGTGTCATTTGGGGCTGATTGCTGTTGGAATGTTTCTTGTTGTTGGTTGTTTCCTTGACTGCCCTCACCCTCCACACCAGTAGTTGTCACCATTAATGCTTGATTCAAAGCACCATTGAAGCACATGGATTGGTTATGAGGCTCATTGCATGGAAAACACCAATCATACTCCTGAGCAATGTTGTTTTGTGTTGGCACCAATGCCTTAGAGGCAGATATGGCATTTGGATTATAGGGCTGAAATGGTCTATTGGCAGGAGGCCTTGTTTGATTCATATTTGCAACTGGATTAGGTGGCCTTTGTGGTTGGTATGGCTGCCTGTTAGGCTGAGCTTGGGGTTGATAAGAAGGTCTAAAACCTTGGGCTTGCTGCCTTTTGAGAGTAACCAGCTCATTGCCTAGGTTTTGCAATTGCTTCATGACTTCTTGAAGCTCATTTGGGGCACTTGGAGATGAAGTGGAAGCTTCATTTGAACTCTGATTTCTAGGAGTGGGAGAAGGAGCCAAATTAGGTGCTTGATTGGTGTTTGGACTCTCTAAACTTGGAAACAATGGCATGGGAGGTCTAGGGGCAAGTTTGCCAGCTTGGATCAAACAATTTTCAGCCCTAATGGCAATGCTATAAGCCATAGGGATAGTTATGCCTCCCATGGACTGAATCAACATAGAAATATCAGAATTTAGAGCTTTGAGATAGTAGAGAAAAGCACCTTCTGCTGTTGGCCTGACTGCCACTGGAATTCTCTCCCAAGTCTTTTGAAATCTGAAGTTGAAATCGGTCAGCTGCTCATTGGGAGCTCTCTTGATGGTTGTCAGCTGCTCCAAAAGAGACAAGTTGTCTCCCTTTTCTCCAAATTGCTCATGAAGTGCTATACACAGCTGATTCCAATTTGTGATAGAACCAGCTCCAAGGCTCCTAAACCATTGCAATGCTTTACCCTTGAATGAAGATGCCAGTAACTTGACAGCCACTTGCATCTCATTGATTTCATGGATTGCACAAAGGTTAGCAATATCTTTAACATGATCACCTGGAGTAGTCTGATTTTCTCCAGTGAAGTAGGGAATGTTCTTCAAGGCTGCAATAGGAATTGGATGTTGTGCATTGAGGGCAAGTGGGCTGCTGCCTGTGAAGTTGACATAGGGGTTGTTTTGTGCCATTCTAATTGGTCTTAAAACCCTTGTTGACTGAATGAAAGGCCTACCAGGTGGAGGAGTTGAGAGAGTTCTGTTTGGTGGAGATGGAGACCTTTGAATCCTTCTTCCTCTTTGCCTTCTTCTTGGAGATAATTGCAGGTATTCAAACAACACTTCTTCTTCTCCAACTCTTGACCTTGTGGTGATTCTTCTCATGAGTTTTCAGGCCTGCACTGCTGAAACCAGTTGATTCTTCCCCTTGGAGTCGCCAGATATGCAAATAATAGCTCTTTTCAAGCAAGAAAATTGCAGCAGATGCACATCAACTTTGCTGCAATAAAAATGAGACCTCTAGTGTCCCACCGGGCGTGCCAAAACTGTTAGTGCAAAATCACAGCACCCCTGGATGCAATCAGGCTTCTAGGTTGATCACTCTTAGCATCCAGTGTGATTGCACAACATGGAAACCTCTCTCCAAGTGTGGGACTTGTGAAACTGAGAGAGGAATCTCCAGATTAGAGGCTGGTTCCTCAAACTCCTCTGATTTAGATCTATATTTGCACAACTACAGAGGTTCAGATCCTAATCCTACTCTAAATTGCAAGGAGACAGGGATAGAAATGCAAAAATTGAAACTAACTAAAGATGGTGATGCACCAAAAGGAGTGGTGAATATTTTTGTCATGCAAATAGACACAAACCAAAGATTGCAACATAAAACATACACAGGCTGATAAGATATAATTTAGGATCTGAAATGAAGCAAATAATACAAACAAAGGACTGAAACCCATTCACAAAGCTTGCATTATCATTTCCAATGTCAAAACCACTGCATTACAACCTCAGAGAGGTAAAAAACCTGTTACAATCTTTGAAGAGGTCTGATTCTTGCAACAATCACTTGCTGGAGGTGAAAGAAGAAGTTGCTATGCCAAAAAGTGTTCCCCCCTTTAGAAATGAGCCAAATCTGGCTTTTACATTGCATGGGTCGAGCCCAGGAGAGAGAAAACATACAAAACGTGGGAGCCCATTCCTCATTGACTGCAAATGCATTAAATCAGCATGGAGGACCTTACAAACCCATACCCTATCATTTTTGACCAAATTGGAGGAGAATGCGACCCATTCTGCATTAAATTTGGTCGCTGAAATGTCACTTCTGGCCATGAACACGCGTCAGAGCCGTTTCTTAACTTTCTCTCTCCAGACTGAACCAAAATTCAAGATTGACCCTGAATCATGTAGAGAATTTTATAAGCTTTCCAATGATATAAAGAACGTGCAAATCCGAGCTCTGGATCGAAAGATATGGCGATCTGAAGATTTAGGGCACAAAACAGGCAAAAATGGGTTTTGAAATTTTTTCCCGCGCTCCGCCACCTGGACGACACGTGTCGGGCTGATTGGATGAGAAATTCTCTCTCCTTCCCTTACCCATGGGTTTTCCTTGAAAGTTTTGACTTTTTGTAATTTTGGAAAATTTCCCATTTTTTCCCCGCGTCCCCGCCACTTGGGACACGTGGCATGATCTGGTTGGAGGACAGGGGCGCGGGGTCATCCTTTACCTTTTAGTTTTTGGCCAAAACTTTTGCCAAATTCTCTAATTCCTCCCCGAGCTCCACACTCCCCTTCTCCTTAGGACACGTGTCCTCTTTTTATTGGCTCGGGCCAACGCTTCAAACCTTGCCCTTTGAAATTTTGGACGTTTTCCCTTGTGACACGTGGCGTTTCCTGATTCGTCCGCGGGCCTGCCGGCTTTTCACGTCCCTCGCGTCCCTTTGGCCCGGTTGTCCCAAACTGTCTGGGACAAATTCCTCCGATCCACCCGATTCGGGCTTCCCTGTCCCTCTTTGAGGTGAAGACACGTGGCGTGATTTGATTGGCTCTCGGCTCCTTCGGCTCCCGCGTCCCACGCGTCCCTTTGTCCCAACTGTCCCAGTGCTGAAAGTTCTCTTTTCGGCCGATCCGGGGTTCGACGCTTCACCTTTTCACGTCCTTCGCGTCCTCACGGCCCAGATGTCCCAGCCTGTTCTGCACAGCAGTTAGTCAATTTTTTCTTTTACCTTCGGCCGGTTCGCCTTTCGCGTCCCGCGCGTCCCCATGGCCCAATGTCCCAGTGCTGCGCAGACCGCCTGGAGGCTTTTCGGCCGATTCGCGCCCCGACGTCCCAACTGTCCCAAGGACCGCCTGGACTAGGACTTAGCCAATTTTCATGATTTTTTCTGGCCCAAGCTTGTTTTTTGCAACTTTTTCACCCTTTTTTATGCAGGGAGCCAGAAATGGTCTGTGTGTTAGACTTCAGACAACTATTGCTCTGTATATGGTTTTTGTCCACTGCATGGCTCACAGAATGAATCTCGCCTACAAAATTGTGAGCACATTTGAAAATGTAGCTAAAGTGGAGGAATTGATACGTGATCTCCATGCCTATTATCTAGCAGTCCTAAGAGATTTTTAGAATTTCAAAAAAATTCTATTGGACTAAAAGAGGGAAAAAAACTTCTCAAAGATGTAGATACCAGATGGATATCTATGTATGAACCTGCCTATAGAATATATGATGAATATCCTTCACTAACAGGATTTATGTTTAAATACCGTAGGGATGTAGATAAAGCTAAAGATCTATTGTGCCGTCTAACTGACATAGAAAACTTTACTCACACTCTGCGGTATTTTTTCCCATGTTGAGGGAGCTTAATATTTTAACGAAGCATGCTCAAGATCGGTCTTTTCATTACATTACAGACTTTATAAGACTCAGAAGATGTGTTTGCTGGAGTCTAGAAAGTTTATATATTTTTTGATGGGAGTTTTCAGGGTGCTGCTTTTGAAAACTGGAATGCATTGACAGATTTGAAAAATTCCAGGTGCTTCTTAAAGTACAATATAAATGATCATCTGTGTATAACAACACATGGAAGAGAGATTCCACTTCATACGTACCAAAAAAATTGATATGGCTAACTCAGAAATAGAAGAAGTAAGAGTGACATGAAATTTATATGATGCAGTATTAATGGAAACTAGGAATAAGTTGAGAAAGATCTCTGAATCGTTAGCTAAAGAGATCGGGAAAGATTCAAAAATGATAAAATACTTGAAGCAATGGGAGTTGTAAATATCCGCAGTTTTTGGAATTTTTCTGGCGGCAAAAACCTTATACATCTATCAGTCCTTTATTTTTCAAAAACATGGGTGATCTAACTGATCATTTCTGTAAGACTGAAGAGATAAATGGAGTTTTGTAGAAGGAATTTTGGAAAGAAAACTACTTAGTTCATAGTCAATGGATTTTGCTAATACAATGATACGACAAGTTCACTTCTACAAAACCCACAGGATTACAGTGCCATGAAAAGGATTTGGAAGGATATGTTCTAGTAGTATTCTAAGTGAAGATTTGAGTGAGTATATTAAGTTGTATGAGCTCTGTCAAAATGATTCTGGGTTCTGTGGAAGATGAGGGGTTTTCAGTGCACTATCCTTTTTAAAGTCAAAAGTTTGAAACAGATTGGATAGGAATCTAGAAAAGTTTCTCAGATTGTATGTATCGAGTTACTCAGTGGAGTCTTTTCCTTATGATAGAGCACTGACATTGTGGAATTCACTAGTAGAAAGAAGAGGAGTTAGTAATATTCTGCCTGACCCAGGGGATCGAGACACATCCAAAATCATCATGCTACAGTTGATTTCCAAGACACAAATGAAGTGTTGCTCCAGAGGAATGTGCGAATTCACATAGATTTCATTTATTCTATACATTATTGAGACGACTTATGTATTTCATTAAGAGACATACAAGTTTCAATAATACAATATTATATCTTATTATGTGATCCTTTGAAATTGGAGCATGTCATATATGTTTCAATTATGCCATTTGTTTTAATAGTTTGGTTTCAAAATTCAAACCCTTAAAAAAGACACATTCATCTTTTATATGTTGTTAATTGATTTATTTACATCTGCAAACAAATTCAGGAAATGTACAGAAACAAAATAGGGTAAATGAAGAAACATTTACGTAATAATAGAAAGAAACATAGTTTGTATTGAACAAACATATAGTAACATGTACCCAATTCTAACTTCCAAAGTTATTTGAGATAGAATCTCTCATGTGGCAGATTAACTTTATGAAAAAAAGTAAAAAATCATAAAGCATTGTTGGCCAACATACAATTCAACAAACGGGGTTGGTTGAAGAAAAATATCCAAAGCTTCTGGGACAAGTTCTGTCATATAAGGGAAAAATACGAGGTCATCCTATTGTCTGCATATGGATTCAAATCATAGTGGTCCTTACCCATCGGCCACAAGAATAAAAACTAAAACATTTTGCTGGCCACTATCTTTTAATTCCTGAGCCAGTGTCGGAATTGTGATAACACACGGTCACTGGTGTGAATTATAATTATCAAATTTTATGATGCAGATGAAGGTTTTCATTTCTGCGTAAGAGATGGAGGATGGAATCTACTGCATTTGTATTATAGAGTAGCTGCGTATATCTCCTGATGCTGAAAATCTACTACTACAATGTTGAGATTTCTAGTATATTAGCTCCTACCCCGCTACATTCTCAGTAGACAAAAGTGTTGCATCTGCATCTATCATTTTCTCAGGTACGCTTTTGGATCCATTTAGTCCTTTATTATCCTTCTCAATGTATTATTTGGTTTATAAAACAAATGATTTTCCTTCAACTGGATTAAAAGAATTAGGATTTTGCGGGCATTCTTCAAATGTGATTAAAAAACAACTACTTCTTACTTTAAATTTTCACATTTTGCTTGCAAAATAGAAATATTAAATTTTTAGTCTATCAGATAGTATGAAAAGATATTATACTATTAGATTTAGGTTTTTCATGTAAAACTAAAATCCCACTCACAACAACTTTCTCTTTTTCTACATTTGCTATTAAAACATTAGTCCTTGTCTTTAGACCATTTGTTGTAGTAAGCCTATGCTTTAGCATTGAGATTCTCCAACCTGTTTAGCATTATTTCTATAATTTCATCATTGTAATAATTACTATAAGAAATTGTCCCTAATTGAGCTTTGTTTAGCAAAACATCTTGCCATGTTGGTTGGCTCTCTACGACAGTGAACAATGAATGCCTTTGAGCATGATTATGGTATCTTATATTTATTTCTTTTATCAAAATTTTTTCTCTCCTCTCCCAAGGACCGCACCAAATCCACATCAGCCATTACAACCTCTTGAATTGTTGCCCCCATACTATCTGATATCAGATTTTCTAATATAAAATGTGCCTTTTCATCATCTGTTTATGGAGCAGCACTTGGGGGAGGAGGAGAGTCACTGCCCTGTATTACATGCACATTTTGTTGTTTGAGGGTGGAGTAGATTGAATCATATCGTAGGTGTCAAAATAGTTACCCTTATCTGCATCGCCAATATCAAAGCACAAATACTCCATGTCAAGGGCAATGTTGTTGAAAATTTGTGTGGCTGTCACACTTAAAACACCACCTAGTGACAGTCCCAGGAATTTTGGTGGCAGCAAGATGAACTATTCATGCTGACTCTGCAGGAATCCTAATATTCATTCAAGAAGTCCTCCTTTGTGTTTGTACTGTACATGTTGGGGGGAATTGGTGGCGTCCTTGCAAGTGGAATATGCCCTTAAGCCATATTACCTGCATAAAGCAAACAAAAAAATGTTAGAATATAATAGTTCGGGATTTATAAATGCTAAACAATTGTAAGGAAACAAAACATGCAAATCAAACTACTGTAACAATATACCTTGCATAGAAGGAGACACAATCGTGACATTTCGATCTCTACACTCGGAATGAGTTTGATGTTCATCATCAAACTCAGTAGTTTTCTGAATACAATACATGTAGAAAAGATCAGTAGAAATATTAGAATACATAATCTATATTAATTTTTTGAATTTGTAATTTATATAAAAAGATAACTTCATTATTCATACCTGTAGTTAAATGTGATGGTAAACATGATGTGCATATCGACCCCCTAGGTCGCTTTTGATGAGGAGGTCTTACTGATGTTGATTCTGCTGAATCCATGTCAGAATCAACACAGGCCTCTGGAGGGGCTTTACCTCTAGCAATTTACTCCTTATGCGATGCTACAAGTATAGTTTTTCTCTGCAAAATAAAATCATACAATTATTATTTTAATCAAAATATTGAAATTGAAATTGTTATAACAAGTAGATCGTAAAAGTAACTATTACCTATTGTTCTTCGAGACTAAGACCAATCATCTTATCATTTATTGCAACAGGAATCTTATGTTGCGTCAATTCATAGTACGCTTCATAATAGAAAGCAAGAATAAAATTGCAACAAGAGAATACAGTCTTGGATTTATCAGTTTGATTGGGTTTTGCGGGCAATGGGAGATATATCTGATTTTATTCTGTTGGAAAAAATAACTGCACCAATCAAATTCTTGACCTGCTAGTGTCTGTAATAAATACTGAACCACCCAATATAGAATGTCTGCAGATCTGCCCCTATAATACAATCCTGGCCTGAAAAAGTGAAGCAACTGCAATAAAGAATTTGTTTGTAATGCCTTGTAGAAGAAGGCCTCTTGATGAATGATTAAGAGGAGCTGCAATTACAGAAAATATATATTAGAGCCTTTGTGTGGTCGAGTAATGTTAAGAAAAAAAGAATTTGAAAATAATAAAATTACCATCAACTTATACATTGTAATGAGACTCCAAAAACTTTTTGTCTTCATCCGTAAGGACAACCTTTGTAGTAACAGGCGGGCTTATTTTCGAAAGGTAAACCTATTAATCGATGCATGTCCTCGAGTTCAATAGAAAAAAAAAAAATGATGAACGTTTCAGATGCACGAGAAGAAAGGAAAATATTTCATGGAGTGTCGTTATAAGAGGTGAGAAGGTAATCAAGGATTGATGTATTAGTGTCAAATTGGGGCATGTTCATAAGCCTGAAAAATTTAGATTTTTTGAGCCAATCCTTTGGAGCATCTTTTGCTTTTAGTAGAGCTAAAATATGTGGGCACATGAGGTTTTTGTATTGAAAATTTGGGTGTAGGGGTGTAGGAATAGATGTGGTGATGGCCATTGCTGAAATTTGGGAGAAGTGAAAATTGGGTGTAAAATTGGAGAGCTCAGAGCACTAGAAATTTACATATAAAAGTGAAAAAATTGAACCTTGAAAGGGTATTTATAGGGCCCAAGGGTGTCATTAATGAACATTAAATTCATTGGTATCAACACCCAACCCACGCGTGCAACTAATCTAGGCTTAACCATCCAAAGAATGCAAACCCTAACCATTACCCAACCAACCCATTAGCCTTTCTAACAACTTACCCGTCCAACTCACCGATCCAACCAAGATTCGTCAACCCCTCATTCGTCCAACCCCACCCATTCAACCCCCCCACCCAACTCACCCATCCACCCCTTATCTGACCAACCTCTCATCCACCCAACCCACCATGTCCAACCCTTGGTCATCTAACTCCTCCCCCGTCTAACCCACCTGACCAACCATTTCCCATCTAATCCCCCTTCCCGTCCAATCCCTACCCGTCTAACTGATGTCTGTCCAACCCACGTTACTCACTCGTCCAACTATTTTCTGTCCAATCCCTTCCCATCCAACCCCTGCCTGTCCAACCCACCTGTCTAACTTGCCCGTCCAATCCACTCGTCCAACCTACCTATCCAATCCACCCATCCAACCCACCCCATCCAACCCACCTGTCCTACCCACCGTCCAACCCACCCGTCCAACCCACCCGTCCAACCCGCTCATCCAACCATTTACCATCCAATCCACCCATCCAACCATTGATCATCCAACCCATTAACCGTCTAACCTCTATCCAACCCACCCATCCAACTCGCCCGTCCAACCTGTTTGTCTAACTTGCCTGGCCAAAAATCTGAAACGAGGGAAAAAATGCTCAGTGAAATCACCTTTGCATCAAAACATTTTTTTAGAATTTTTCCAACGATTCAAAAGTTGATCTATGAGATTCGCCAATGATTCGAAAGTAATTTTTCAGAGGGGTCTTCTTAAAATGAACCCTGCTCGATAGTCCTCTCCAGCTGAGAGAACTGGAAGGGATGAGAATACTTGTGCCATAGAAGGAGATGGGAAGGAAGAAATGATTGTGAAGATGGAAGTATTAGATATTGAAAGTGATAATGGAAGAGAAAGAAGAGATGGTGGATCTTGTGAGATACTAGGAGAGTCACTAACTTTAACCACTTCTGTTATAGGTGCTGCAGGAGACATGGTCTTAGAAACAAGAGACTTGGAAAGAGATGATCTGCCAACAACAAATGAAATATTTTTTGGCATAGTAGGGGATTTTTGGGTTGACATTTTCCCCTTTGTAGGTGCTAATTGGCTTATGGTTGGTGGGGCTCAATCCCCTTGGGCGAGATCCCCAAGGTAACCAACTAAGTGTAAGTTCTCTACAGAATGGGCCTCGCCCTCTCCTTTGTATTGCAACATTCCTCTACATACTAATCAATCCATGGTAGTGGTTGATTAGCAATATCATCATTTTTATATGTTGCATCCAATACTTCATCATTATCTTTCATATCCTTTGGGACATCAGCTAAACCAAACTTTTGAACCTCATCCAGAGTCAACCTCTCATAATCCCTTTGTCGGATGATGTATTCATCCTGATAATGAATCCATATATCCTCTAATTGGGGCACGTGGGAATTGGATAGACCTGTTTCACCGAATTTACCCCAATAATTGAAGTTGGTCCATGGATGAAAGGTTCGTAAGGTTACTTCGGCCATCTCTGCATCCACATTTTTGGCCCTATGAATATTCGGGCAGGTGTATATACCAATTGAAATAGGGAAATGCATTCTTGATTTGTGGCACTTATTTTAAATTCAATGATAATCCAAGAATTGTCGAACCAATTAAAGGAGAACCCATTTATCAGTGGGACACCTTGGCAATTTACTAGGAGCACCTACGAAGCCTAGAATCCGTATGTAAGTAAATGTGGGAAATTGAAGGTAGATAGCTCCCCATTCCTGCTCTTCTTTGAAGGCTTCATCGGAAATCCTTTGATTGTATGATTCCTTATAAAAAATATAGAGGATAACCACAAAGAAGGCATCGTTGACCCTATGAAAATGCCTGATCCTCTCATTCAGTGTGTGCTGAGGATAGAAATCATAGATTTGGGAGGTGCTGTGAATACCTTTAGTATTCAACCCAATGAAATATCCCATAACAACGGCCACATAAACCAAAAAAGAAGTCATATAGAAACTCTTTGTGGAAAGCACCTTGATCAAGTGATAGCAAATGGAGCTACTGATATGTTCCCCCACCTGATAAACTATTTATTCTTCTTGATGGTAGTGATGTATAAGAACATTCATTCTAGGAATTCCTTTACCGAGGGAAGACCTGAATCTCTACTTAATTACACAATGATGTCATTGACCTCTTGAATGAAATCCGACCGATACATGGTTTTTTGGTAATTTTCCAACACTCTTGGCCAGATAAATTTTCATCATGACTTTCGTACATAACTCCAAATCCTTGTCCCAATGCTCCAATTCTAACTCTAACAAAATTATGGTGTAATATTCAACATCAGGAAGTTTGAACAGATCTTTGAAGAAGTATGGGTCAAAATGGATTACCACCTTATCATCATCATCTTTGACCGACATAGATTCTTCATCAAATTGGGCTGCCACGGCTAAAACGAACTCCAGGAAATGCATGGATGTGGGAAAACCAGCAGCCAGGATGAGCCCACCATCGTAGATGGCCTACATTCATGGTTTCTTGTTTGGAGCCTTTACTCTTTCCAAAAAATATGGAAAACCAATCTGTATTAGGTCAGTGTCCCCTATATTTCCAAAGTCAGAAGACAAATAGGAGTGAGGAGCAACTCCAAGAAATGAGTACTTCATATTTTTTTCCCTTTGATGTAGAATTAGAAATCAAGCTCTGTATTTAGGAAACTGAGGAGTTTCTTAATCTTGAAATCTAAAATTGAAAAGTATCGAAAAAGAGAAGTCCAAAAACCCTGAAGTGTAAACCTCCAAAAATACGAAGCAAAAACATCTGAAATAGAGAAGTACAAAATTCCAAAAACCTGACTTCCGAAAGCCCGAATTCCGAAAACCTAAAAAGAAAAGCTTTGAAAACCCAAAAATGAAAGTTCCAAATTTTCGAAATTAGAAGTTGTAAAGTGAAAAGCTCCGAAATGCAAGGTTCCCAATGACTGAAAACTTTGAAAACCCAAAGATAAGAGTTCCAAAAATGAATGTTCTGAAGATCTGACTTCCAAAATCCTGAAGACAGGAGTTTCAAAATTCTGAAAAGAATACCTCTGAAAAAGTGATGAACCGCCAAATCTTTGAAATTTGGGAAGAAGGTTCACCAAGAAATGCTAATCTCCAAATCCTGAAATATGAGAAGTGTTGAGAGAGTAAATTGAAAAACTTGAGAGGATCCCTTGAAAACTATGAATGCCTGTGGAAACTCCAAATGTAGAAATATGGTGGGAAATGAGTTTGTCATTTCAAAAGGTATACAGAGAAGGAAACAAAGAAAACAAACAAGAAGGAAACAAAACAAAATATCTTAAACCAAAAGGAAAATAACCAAGTTAAAATACCTTGAAAATAATGTTGAAAAGTACAAGAAAATTGAATGTTAGAGAAAAGTATTAGGTGAAAATGACAAGTGAAAATGTGACTTTAAATAGAAAACCCGATATTAATGGTGCAATTCCGATCCATATGAAGGTTGGTGAAAAATTAATTGCATGGACTCCGAAATTCTGAAACCCGAAGTCTGAAATTATTAAATTTTAGAATTTTGAGGTTTCGGACTTTGGAGATTGGGAGATGGAAAATATGAATTGGCAATGGGAAGTTCGAAAACTGGAAAGCCTAAAAGTCTGAAATTTCAGACATTCAGACTTTCAGACTTCGGAAGTCCAAAAGTGAAAACCTCAAAAATGACCTCAAGATTTCCGAAACCTGAAAACCTGAAAGTCTGAAATTTCAGACTTTAGGACTTTCAGATTTCAGAAGTTCGAAAGGGATTTAACCAATAGTGCGACCAAAAGTTATGAAACCCGAAAGCCTGAAAGTCTAAAATTACAGAATTTTGGGGTTTCAAACTTCAAAAATTTAGAAGAGATGTTTTCAAAAACTACAACATAGAGTTCCAAACCCCAAAAGCCATAAAGTACAAAATTCCAGACCTTCGGTGTTTCAGAATTTGGAACTTCAGGTCTAAAATTTCCAATTGTTAAGTAAAATCCTTGAACCCCGAAAGCCCGAAAGTCTAGAATTTCAAACTTTCGGGGTTTGAGACTTTGAAAATTTGAAAACACAATGTCAAAGTCATGCCATTAAAACTCCAAAAGAGAAAATCTTCTAAATCTGAAATTTTAGATTTCGGGACATGGAGAATTTTCAATTTTCTTTATAGAACACTTCCATAAAAAGGACTTCCTTCAAAAATTTGTCTGACTACTTTCGACATCCATTTCTCAAGGTAGATTAAAATGTTAACAGCTACTTCTGCTGATTTCATGCAAGTTCGTACTCAACATCCTAATCACCTTGTCATGCCTATGGCTGACCCTTCTATCAATGTAATAACTACTCAACGCACTCACCCTCCTACGGATACACCCATTTCTATTCCACCACCTATTATTTTTGCTACTCGTCTAACTACTTCTTCTTCTAAAGGATATGATATCATTAAAAATCTTAAGAATACATTAGTCAAAATATCTCTCTATGATTTATTACGCACTGCGCCATATTTTTGTCAAACATTAGAGGCTTCTCTTTATTCTATTTATATAGAAAGTGATAATTCCATGGTATCCTTCACACACCTCATTTAGTCTATCAAAAAAATTTCATGTGCTATATTATTCACTAATGAGGACATATCACAATTTTCTAATAATGATCAGTGTGCACCATTGCTTATCACCACTTTTATCAGCACCACTTTCATTAAATGTGTTATTATTGATAATGGATTAACCATCAACCTATGTGTGCATTCCTTTCTAAAACAAAGGGGATTTAACTATAATCTAATTTCTAAGAACTCTACTCTCATTCGGGGATATTATTCAACTACTCACATATTCCTAGGAGCTATCTCATTGCATATTCGAGTTAGGCCTAAGAATGTCCTCACAGACTTCTTCACTATAGATGCTTCCTTTCAGTTCAACCTATTACTAGGTAGACCTTGGATTCATGCAATGCAAGGAGTCTCATCTACTATACAACAATGTGTTGAATTTTATTATGATGGATATGAACATACTATTGCTACAGATCCTAAACCCTTCAAATTTTGTCGTATAGATCCCATTATTGCTATGCCCATTTCTCCTACACAACTTATTCCATATAGTAGTATCGATACATATGACATTGGCCAATCTAGTGCTTCACAATCTTCTTTTGCCACTCCAAACACTCCAGTTAGTTATACTCATACTAGTGCTATCATTTCACCCACAATTCCTTCTCCTATACAAATTACTAATACACTCGTTGACCCTCCTCTTACATCTAGTGCACCACCTACCAACATACTTGATACAATAATACAATATGAAAATACAAACATAGATGATTTTGATGACTCTGATGATGAATTGGATCATTTTGAACTTACTGATGAAGCATTAGGAAAACTCAACTTAACTCCTATTGATATAGATGAATCTTATTTCAATGACACTTTCATGGCCAATGGCCCCAGTGAATACAAATTTAAAACCCCTCGCTCTACTAATGCTATGGTACTTTATCAGGGGTTTTTCCATACTTAAGATGTTGTTTCACACTCTCCAAAGTAGTTTGCATCTACATGACCTCCTTTCACATGCACGCTCTTAATAAAAAAATATTATTGGCATTATATTTCAGTGGACCGTACTTGTTCCAAAACTATTTGCACATACGACATCTTAGCTAGTCTTTGATTGACACTTAATGATATATTAGCACCTCGTCACTCACCTCATCTTTATCATGTATATTTTCACATTATGATTAATTATGGTATTTGTGTTTTTTATTTATCAGTATTTGTTGCATGGAGTTCCCACACTTATCCATTGATGCTTGGTGATGTAGCCTAGAATTCACTATAAATATCCCAGGCGCACTAACACATCACCTAGCCTGAGCTAAGTGCTCACCCAAAGCGCGCAAAGGATTCAGGTCCCTCTATAAAGTTACTTGTATAGAATGTTAACATGATGGTGTATATATATTTAGATTCGTAACTGATAGTAAACAATCCACAATGCATAAACTAGATCTAGATCTAGAATACATGAAAGTTCGACTAAAAAATGAATATAATAAGATTTACCATGCAAGAACCAGATTCAGTCATGTTCAACGCCATTATCTAGCCAATATGATCCATTGTATTAAATATTGTTAAAAACAAAAGCTTCATACATTACAAAAATATCTTCATGAGTCATGTGCATGAAAAAACCAACAACATAACTCTATAATAATTAGGACTCTCAGAACCATTAAAATCAATACATACATACACACAGACACACACAGATATATATATATATATATACAGACACACACAGATATATATATATATATATATATATATATATATATATATAGGGGTGGGGACTTTGCCTTCACCACTCATGCACTTTCCCAAAATAGGCTACATGCTAATAATAGCCATGCACCTTTACAAAAGGATACAAAACATGTAAATACTCTAACAATAAACTTCTTATAGTTAACTTTGAGTAGAAATCCTATTATTAGACTAAACTATGCATGGTACTCAAACTGATGTTTATTTCCAAAATAACCTTGTGTGAACTGCAAGTCTTCATGTCTTTGTGTGATCAACACACTAAATCCAAAAATAGCCTAGACCCACAAGCGGCTAAGTTTTGAATTCAACCTAGTATGGCACGTGCTTGTTTTACTATTTTTCCACGCCTTCAAATGCGCCTTGTTATAGCACACACATCCCTTATATGTCTTCACCTCTGAGTAATATTCCATCTGCTCAATGTTACCCGACACTAAAATACATTACCACCCTGGAAATGGATAATTCCTTCTTATCTCTCTGACAATAAATAATAAGAAATGAAAGAATAAGTTAAGAACTGTATAAAAGGAATGAAGTTAACTCAACAATACCCTCTTCTATAAGTAGGATCAACTCTAGATATTCATTTTTATGCTCAGCCTCCAATGTCTACCAGTTAATCAGCACATTCACTGTTTTCTCCTAGATTTCTATCACTATGGAATCCAATTCATCCTGAGTTATCTTTTCTTTTTCATTCTACAAAACTTGGACAACATTGGCCATACCTGACACCATTCCTTCTATGATGTCCATTTTCTAAGCTATAAGCTTCCCAATTCATTTATTCGGTCCGTGTGTGAATCTTGGGTTACGGTGAGGGCTTCACACTTTTGTTTCACCAGAGCCAACCTTTCTACGTGCCCAAGTGTCTCATCCTTCATGGATTTCAGGAATTCATTATCTTCTACTATAGTTCTTATCCTTATTATTGTGTCTGGCACTGCACACATATTTAGAGCTTGATCTACTTTCTCCAGCTCATCTTTCAAGGTTTGTAGCAAAGACTCATAACTTGAAACTTTCCTAGAAATAGTGGTCTTTGCTAATGCTACTTCTAATGCAAGGTCTTTTCGTGTGGGCATACGAATGAGCACTTCATCTAAAACCAGATTCACCAGTGTGCGTAGATAATGCATTGCAAAGGGAAACTTATGAGGAACTTGAGTTTCTAGATGAGGCCTCACCTTAAGAATATAGTCACCAATTTCCTTGGCCATACTAACGAAAGCCTCATTCTTTCCTCTTCCTGTTCCTTCTTTAATTTTACACACTTTATTTCTATAGTATTATCTTTATTGTATTCCAGTAGTGCTCGAATTTTTTCCGCTTTATCAATATTCCTCTACCCAACCTCAACAAATACCTTAACCAAGGCATTTCTCACTTCATCTGACATCACTGAGGATTTAAAAATCATGTGCTTGATGTGTGGTGATTTCTTCACTCTGCGCAAGACACATAACTCCTCAGCATACATAAAAATATGGTTCGTCCATATGAGTCTGCATGGACGAGAATAATTTCTTTCTAGTACGTGTATTGGCCATTTCTAGATCAATCAACTCCCAGCCATATAAGTCCTTTGGCCTCACAGTTCTTTGAAATCAGGCGCGTATAATTTTTCTTGGGTATTCTACAGACCCCATAGAAGGAGTCACATAGTCCTCCCTTGCATTCCATTTCTTCAATCTATTCCCCTTCCGAACCTAGGCGCCAGAATATGGAGTTAGTCCTTCACCTTCTTGTGTGGTGTGGGGCGCGCTAGATGGCTTGCCCATTTCCTCTTCTGTTTCCTTTAAGACCTCCTCATCATTCTTCATCTCCTCATCATGAGGCTCGTCTATATCCTGATGCTGCACTATGGTTGCTGGCACGCTCTCTCCAGACTCAGCCTCCTCACCATCCTGAAGATTCAGCTTTCATCTTATCTTATTTTTAGGCACTTAACTTTTGAGGTGAAAGCTGAGGTGACCTTTGTAAAGGTTGTGATGATCCTACGCCTTGATTCCTGGTTCTTCTGAACACCCTTTTGAATTGGTATTCCTCATTGGATTGCTCTGTATCTAAGTTTGATGCATCTGTTTCCAATTCTTTCTCCTCTTATTTATACTATAGAGGAGTATCCGCATGCTCACTTTCCTTCTTATCAGTGGGCTGCCTCCGACCCCCACACACTAAGCCACCACTATCCTCATGTAGGTCTTCTTCTTATTCTTCTTCTAGGGGAGAAGTAGGCTTTTCATCTGCCAATTTTTTTGACTGTCTGCTTCCCCTTAGGTGGGCTTGGTAGCATGAATTCATTCTCCACATACTTACCATTCTCCATCCTAGGCTTAAGCTGAAGGTAAACCAACACGGCCCCATTGTTGCCAATTTCAAAGCTTACTAGCCTCATGGTTATATCGTCAGAGATAAACTTATCAATGTATACAGACCTACCTGGGAAAGTGTAAGTCTTTCACAACATATGGTAGTCACAATCTACCTTATATGCATTGTATAATAACCGACGCACGTCTACAAATATATGAATTGAGGCTTGGAAGAACCGTGTTGTGAATGTGTAGGGTAGTTTGCACCAGGGACTCCATGTTCCATCCTTCATCACAAATCACACGATGAAAAAGTGTTGTACACTGCAAACTGCACCGACTTGCCTACTACTGTGGGCAACTCCTTAGGGATTCTCCATTCTTCTTCAAATGCCACATGGAGCTAATCGTATGACACATCTTCCATTTTATTGAATGAGCCACTCATAGTCCCTTTACATAAATATTTTTCAAATCTTTCTATGAGAGAATTCTTCTCTGTAGGATACTCCCAAATTTTATTCTTTGGCCCATCGTGCACTCCAATCTCCAAAAAAATAAGGGATAATAAAATAGCACCAAATCTTATTTTCTCACCTTTACGTGCCTCTTCAATAATTATTTTAGCTATGTATCCTACCAAATTATATATCTCTCCTTATGACATCTTCTTTGCAATGTGAATCCACATGGTGTTCACTTGTGACCATATCTCGTGGTCATTCAATTTTGTCAATAGATGCATGGCTTCTTGTACAACTAGATACTTTCTCAACTTATAGATGTCCATGCCGTGTTGACCCTTTGAATAACCTAGCTCCTTGCTGGTGGCTATAATGTCTACCTTATTAGTTAAATCACTACTAAAGTTTGTGCCTTTACTCTTTAACCCTGCCAGAATAACAATCAAGGTATATGTGATTTTCATTCGTCCCCCAACAAAATAAAAGAATTCCTCATGGACTCTGCTCATAATACATTGGTAAATTTTTTCAAGTTTTCCAAAATAAGGGAGTTCATACAACTGTAAAACCCCTACCTTCCTTAGTAGCTTCTCCCTAGCATCGTCATAGCAAACATCTGTTTATTGGTCTTGCTATTCAACAGCGCATCTAAATCCTCCTTGTTATCAGTGGTGCGATGATTGTAATCACTCACTTTACTTCGGTGGACATGAGAATCCCAATCACATCCCATGATAATCTCTTCTAGATACTGCATCTCAGATTACTTACTTTCAGGGGAATCTTCTACTTCAACTTCAACCTTTACCTTATTATTCCCCTCTATCCCTGCTCCAGGTGCTCTCCTTGGTGCCATAATAAGAAAATGGTGTGCACCTTTTTACCCCTATTTCAAGCTATGCGATCCAAAATCCCATACGCTAGCTCAGAAATACGTGTGCCCTGACTTCTTCTCGATACCCTGGTGCTCTGACTTCTTCTACTCTGCATGCCTATTACTTCACTCAAATCCCTTATCTAATGAGAACATGCAAGCCAATTTCATGCAAAATTTTGTTATCCTCACGTCTAATTTCTTAACTCTCTACACTTTAACGCATCTTTCTTGGCTCGTTCGACAAATATCTCACTTAAATACTCGTAATCGCAAAGGTAAAATTGAACATGCATCCCATCCTTATATAGATTTTGAAAAATTTATCAGATTTATTGCTCCACTACCTACCACCAATCCTCACACATTAACTCACCATTTACCAAATTTTTCATGCACTATACATATGCGTGCACCATAGTCATAACCTTCTAGCATGCCTTTCTACCTCTTGGATATAGACCTCCTTTCACGTGCTCCCATGCGCCGAAGTGCTTCTACCACTATGTTTCATTCTTCTAATTAGTTTCCACTAGTTGTAAATTACCTTGTGTTACACTATGTGCATTCGTTTTTTTCTCACCTATGGTTTTTATTAGGAGCAATTTTCTTTCTAGCAGCACCTTTCCACACCATCTGCATTTTCCAAAAAGGATAACACCTGAAAAATTATTTCCTTATGCATACCCAAATTTTGATGAAAACTACCCCATACTAAGGCTATGTGTAGTCCTCTACACATGAAAACACTTTAGATTCCAATCAGCTTCTGGCGCAGAAGTGCGCTTATTACACAAAACAAAGAACTGAAATGGACAACGCTTAACAATATGATGAAGGAAACACATCTAAAGGAAAATACATTTAGGGAAATCTAATCTAAATGGAAATAATACCTTATTACAAGCACCAAGAAGGATTTTTTATAAAAGGGCTTCAGCCTAATCCCGTTCAAGTAACCAAGAAATTGGGTTCCATTAAGCACCTCTTCCTGGCAAGCACCTAAGTCAAGTATATGAGTGATAAAATATGGTCCCAACCAATGTACTTTAAGCTTTCCTAGGTAGTGCATAGAAAATTTGAATCATAAAGAAGCACCATCTGCCCAACCTCAAGCTTCTTATCCCTGATGTGCCTATCGTGTCATGCCTTTTGCCTATATTTTTCTTTCTTCTGACTCCATCATGTTATGACGTGCACGCCTCTCATCTAACTGTATCAACTTGTCAATTATTTCTTCTAATGCTTGCTCATCAGCCAGACCTCTTGCACGTGTAATACACCAAACAAGGTAACATGAATTCCATGGGGAAAAATACTTTTGTGCCAAACAACAACTAAAAGGGTTTTTCCTTATTCAACCATTTGTAGGTTTTTCTATATGCCCAAAGCATAGACAAAAACTTTATCATCCCAATACTTCCTTCCAACATCACATTTTTTTGTCAAAGTATGACTCAATATATTATTGAAACCCTCAGTAGTTCCATTTACTTGAGGTTGATATGGTGTTGTCTTGTGGTGCGCAACCAAAAATTCATCCAATAATATCGTGATGGTCTCATTAAGGAAATGAGTACCTCTATCACTTGTCAAACTTAAAGCACATCCATACATGGTAAAAATATTTTCCCACAAGAACTTTGTTGTTAGTAGAAATGCTATAAAATCTCTCCATTGTAGGATATTATCGCTATGAACCATCCACCAGCATTGTTTTATCCCACATAAGGTATAAAACTAATGATGTTCCTTCTATCCACTTGATCCTTCCACTAGCTAATTCTCATGGACTCGCATAGAATACCTAAGGATTTCCTTCACTAATGTACTCGGGGTATAGGTTATTGCACTAATCACCTAACATAAGCATAGCATGCTTACGTATGCAGCTACACTTCTTACCTCAAGGCCAACCATGCTACATAGTGATCATGTGCCCAATTTTCACAGGAAATACTTATAGTATCACTTGTATGGATCCTGTGCATAATCCCACTAGTAGAATTCCTTCTAGGTAGATGGCTCAAGCACTTTCTGGATCTCGTAATGGTGCACACATAAATTCTGTTACCAATTTTCTTCACTTAAAGGCTCAACATACATCGGCACAATACTTTCCATCTGTCAAAGGGATAACAAGTCATTCATTCCTTGTTCTCAAAACTGATATATCCCTTATTGAAAGTTTAGATTTTCTAACATTATTTTCATACCACCAAGGGCGCCCAAGTAGACATGGGAAGTTGTCTACTTCTAAAAGTGCTAAGAACCTCAAATTCCCCAGTATAAATTGACCCCCTATCTAGTATTGGATGCATCCTTCAATAATCTAATTAGAGTCGCCTTAGTCCTTATTGAATCCTTGATAAAGTACATCTGGAAGCTGGGATGTACTGGAGGTTTGCCTGGATCTGAACCACATGCATCTAAGGTTGGCACATTCACTTCCTGCTCCTAATATCAACCAAGAAATATTTCTCATATGCACCCATCCTACAACAACATTTAGCTTGCTCACCATTTTATAATCCAATACCATGATTGATATAGAAAATAAAAGGTAGAATTCTAGCGAGTATGTGTCTCAATACTTATGTATGGAGTGTAGATCCTTTGAACAAATCCTCATGCTCTAGTAGTTGTATAATTTTGTTCTAATGTAGCATCTTGCATACTTTCTACAGATCAGTCAACAGTCCAATGGACATTATCTGTAAATACCTTCTTTTAGGATCCAGACTTCTATGACTATTGCTTTATAATATTGTAGTTCATGCTTGCAGATTTTTGAGTACCACCATTGTTTCCTAATAAAGGTATGTTCCATGAAGGGAAAATGTAGGGTAGGTGCCATGTTAGTAATATTTTCCTTCAGTTCTTTGAATGCGCACTTTTTTGACAACATTCTCCCCAATAGAACGAGCACATCTTTAGCACTTTTAATAACTCCTTCAGGGGTGTGGCAATTTTAAGATATCCTCTGATAAATTTAGCATGTAATAGATTTCCACGATATGTTGTATTGTAGACCATCCTTGCGCACCTTATTCTCGACTAGTTTATGCTTCCTACTCAAATGTTCATGTGATTGACAAGCAACTATTCATAGCTATGATTATTTCTGCAAAAACATTCCTTGTAGATGATATGCCATAGCACACTCGCACCTGTAAAAGGTGTAGTAAATATCCAACTTCTTGATATTTAACATGTTCCATGAGGGAACTCATCTACGTCCTACTCAAACACTAACCTTGGCCTCTGAATCCATCACACTGATCCACAAAACCCTCGACCACTACCACGAGCCTCCCTCAAAGTCACCCTTCATTATGATCATAGCACCCTTTAGTGTGATCATGATCATGTTTCTCACTTTTTTCCTTAGAACTATTCATAACTCTAGTCTGTCTTACACCAATATCAATGGCATCATGGATCTGAATCAATCCACCTGCATAATCTTTAGTATTATGAGTTGTGGGTCGGAAAAATATTACAGTAACAGGACAAGTTCTTTCTTATCGCATGTTGTAATAATGAGACATCAACTCACATCATGATCTAAATGACATATCTCACATTCTAGTAATAAGGAGCACACCGATTTGTGAAGAAAATTATCCTTAGTATGCCCCTCTAATTCACAATTTGTGAACCAAATTCCAATACGTGTCTCATTTGATATATTGGTTAATAGTTTTCTCCATTTATTTTTCCATTTCTGCAATTTGATCCTCTAAGAATGGGCTCACTCTAGTTTCTACACTCTCGACTGCCTTAGCACGACAAAGATTTGCTTCAAGTGCCTCACGCAGGTGGGTATAAGTCTTATGAGAGTGCACCCTCCTAAAAGGCATGATCATGCATCTCACGAATCACTATGCCTGGTTGAACTTGTGTGGACATCATATGATAGTTTAGACATAGATTGTGTTTTGAAACGAGCATCATATTCTCAGACACTCTCAATAGTGCCCTACTGCTTGATATCCTTGAGCGCACTTATACTTTTCTACTTGAACTCAAGGATACAAAAATTCTTTAATGAAAGCATCTCCTAATGTCATATAATCCACACCAATTCCTGGTCAAGGTCAAACTTCATGTACTAGCTGTACGTTGCATCCCTGCAACATAGTTACAAACTACCCTGGCCTTATGCTTATGAAGCTGTAATTTCTTTTACGCATGCCACAGTATCTCACACATATGAATATGTTCAGTAAGCATTTTCTAATTCCCCTATAGCTGTAGGAGATTTAGTGACATCATCCATGTAAATATTCTGGAGCTAATGAGAACCATGCCCACCATAACCAAGAACCTCATGTGTTACCTCTACCTCTTGATCCACTAGATCCACCAGATCCTGAGCCACTTGTGCCTACCTAGAATCCACCACTTGTAACTAGGAATTGAACTATAGGATGCACTACCTTGCACTGCCTTGTGTCTCAACAATGGTACTAAACTAAGCTCCCTATAGTCTGTGAAGTTGCACTACCCCCAGATGTGAGTCTGAAAGTTTTACACGCCTTGTGTTATGCTGCTGATGACACACCTTGAAAAAGTTACCTCTAATTGGACCTCTAGATAATAAGGGAGACATGTCTACCCAAGCCGTAAATGTACTCACTATTTGATCTACTCTTGATCCTACTGATAAGGAAACTTTACCTCATGCTACTCTACTTCCCAAAACTAGCTTGTTGACTACTCGTTGTACTAAAAACTAGAAAACTAAGTACAAGTGATAGGTCACCAAGTAGGCTCAAATGTGCACCCACATGGCCCATGTTGTATCTGTTGGTGCACTATCATAAGAGGCCAATGATGGTTCCCTTTTATGCTTGCCCAAATAGGGGAATTCTAAGATTCTCTTGGTTTCGTGTCCTCTATGTGAGCTCTGAATCCTTCACGAGAAATCTCTCTCTACAATTCCGTTTGTTTCTACAACCTTGTTGTTGCTTTTTTAAATCCATCTCGTGTGCACCTCATTATAAATTTATCCTACCTTTCTTCTCTTTTCATTTATCTGCCACTAGGTATATCATCCTTTCACAACACCCAATCCATCCCCTGCTCATGTGGTGGGGTTTAGCTAGCCATCTTACTTCCCTTCCAAATTCAAGGTTGCCATTAGGATCTTGATCACCAGTGGAATCCCATGTAGATATGGTCCCCTGGGATAGCGTAAAAATTGAAACTTATCTACCTCCAGATAAGAGTAAGTGGAAATTGAGTACTCCAAAATATATCTATATCAAAACACCACAAAACCAAGTATCCACAATAGCCAATATGTCCAAATTAGATCAACATCATAGAGAGCCTGAAATTATTCTTATATCTAGACAAAGAGTGCAAAACCTCAAATTCCTTTTAGACACATAAGCAACTAGCCACTTGTGTAGTTCTATGGGAAAGATAGCAAAGAATCTCTCATATAAGTAAGTCATACAAATTCTACTCAACCCACGTGTGTGTGTCAAAATTAGATTCAGTGTTGATTCTTTGGGTGTATTCTTCTTCCAAATCTACTTTCCACTCCTCAAAACTTGCTAAGGTCAACTAGGTACGTCTTAATCACATGCAACATCCTAAAAAATAGTTGAGAAAGAGGTCCCGAGCAACGAAACCAATGATGTAGCCTAGAATTCACTGTAAATGAACCCAAGTGCACTGACACATCACTCATCCAAAGCTAAGCCCTCACCCAAAGTGCGCAAAGGCACTATGTCCCTCTTCATGAGTCACTCATGTATATAATGTTAGCATGATAGTGCATATGTAGGTATTCAGATTCATAACCGAACAGTAAACAATCCATACAGTGCATAAACCAAATTTAGATCTTATAATTTATATAGAAGATGAATTGAAAACAATGAATATACTAAGATTTGCCATGTAAGAACTAAATGTCAGTCATGTTCAACACCATTATTTAGCTACTATGAATCATTGTATAAAAATACTCGTAAAACACAATAATCTTCTTACATTACACAAAGGTATCTCCACGAGTCATGTGTGTGGCAAAACCACTACAGCACAACTCTACAATAATTGACACATACGTTAACCATGTTAAATCAATGCATATATATAGGGGTGGGGACTTTCCCTTCACCACCCATACACTATTCTCAAAATAGGTCACATGCTATTAATATCCATGTGCCTTTACAAAAGGATGTAAAACATGCAAGTTCTCTTAATAATAAACTTCCTATAGATAGTTTTGAGTAGAAATCCTATTACTATCCTAAACTATACATGGTGCTCAAACTAATGCTTTTTCGCAAAAAAACCATTGTGTGCGACTGACAAGTCTTCTTGTCTTTGTGTTCCCAGCACATGCTAACTCCAAAAAATAACCTTCACAACATAAAATGACTAAGTCCCAAATTCAAAGTGTTCTAGCACATCGCTTGTTTTCCTGTAGTGTCTGGGCATTTAAATGTTTGTCCCTTGCTCACACAAACTTAGCATCCTTTATGTGTCTTCATCCAACCACCTCATGCCTGAATATATCCCACTCAAGAAGCTTTTTCTCATCCCACTAGTTCATAAGGTCTACCAAAACATTCTATTTTTCAAGTCTTTTAGGTCCATGTGGGTGACATCATTGTCTCCCATACTAGGGTATTCAATGATCAAAGTGGAATTTAGATCCAAACATGAATACATGCACCTTTTACTAATGAAGAGTATGCAATGAACGTGCACACTTTGCATCACAATGACTCTCTATATGACCTTCTTCATATTATTGCCTATCAAGTCTCCAATGCAGCCCTAGTTGGATTTGATCCAGAGAATGATGATATTTTAGAGCATGTTACTTGATCACTCTCTTCCTTCACACACGTGGGGGGAATTGAGCTTATTTTCTCCCCCCGCATCAACACACATCTTACATTCACCTTATTACACACCTAACTTCTAGCCTATATATATTCACAAGCACTCGTGTCTTCATTACCCAATGAAGGACTCATATGCTTTGGTTCACACTACACTACACACTACACACTACACATCTGCAACACATTCTTCTACACATTGAAAATCTTTGATATATTTTTCTTACATCTACTGTAAATTTTATGCATTTCACGCCTATCCTACATCCTCTTCTTCCTACACATTATACATATTGTGCGCTTTCTACATCTTATATTCCTATCATCTTCTATATAATAGACGCACCTTATGCTACACAATTTCCACATCATATTCTTACATATACTATCCATCATATGCGCGTTACACTCTCCACACTTAAATAATTTGTACATCTTATGATACACATTATACATCATCACATTGAAAGCATTCAATACGTACCTTTTTAATGTTACATCTTCAAAAACACATTCTACACTTTACTTCATTTAGACATATCCTCCTCATATGTATTCTACACATCCTTTATCTAACTTATATAGCACATACCACCTGACGATGTATTCTAGTCCCATGGTTCATACTCGATTGCTGAGGGTCTAATTCTAAATTGAACCTCACCTCCTCTTTACAAAATCAACCAATCAATCGACTCTTCTATTACACTATGCAGCATTTTCAGCAATCACCTTACTCATAAATTTCATGATATAGAATTTGCGCTACATCATCACGCTTTCTATCATTTCATACATACATTTTGTGATATACACTTCATGCTACATCATCATGATTTATATCATTTCATCCATACATTTTGTGATATACGCTTTGTGCTACATCGTCACACTTTCTGACATCTTCCTCACATGTTTAGTGGTATAAAATTTAGGCTAAATCATCACACATTCTACCACCTCATCAATTTTACTTTGTCACATTCAATCCTACACATCACAAGACAACCTATAATCATCATGTTTCTTACAAACATTTCAAACCATTTCCCGATGACACACTCTCGTTTAAAGTTCATTCTTGACTTTTAAGGGGGCATAAATAAATGAACCTCATTACATACATACACATCCAATTGGGGGCACGTTGCTCATATCATTCACTCAGCATTCCATTCTACCTCATCCACAACATACTTCATATCTTGGTGGAATTTAATCTTGCTTACTAATACTTTTACATGATCACGTTATTACACATGCTAGATATATATCTTGTATGCCATTATATTTATCAAACACACATGTGCGTTCACTTTAATTTCTAGTTTTGATCGTAGATTATACAGATCAATACACACAACATAGATGCTTGGCACAGTACCTAGTACTAGTCCCACATTGGATCTTGGGTGCATCCAATTTCATACATTACAGGTGTTATTGTTTCATTTTGTTTCATAGCACACTACCTTATTGGACTCTACATGCTTTGAAATACTTTTTTATCTTTCTAACATGCTAATGGGTGCTTCATGTGTAATATTTTTTATGTAGGGATATCTATTTCTAGGGTTATTTTTACATTGTTTTCCATTGTTTTCTCTTTGTCTGCTCTTGTATATGGGATTTTCAATTTGTCATGTGTGCACACGTGTCTGCTTGTGGCCACTATGGCTTTGATTGTTTTGTGACATTGTGAGTGATGTCCCATGTTTATAACCCACTTTTTGCAGTCTACGTTGTCTTCTTGTGTGTTTACATTATCTTCTTATGTATGATATTACACATTGTCTACACTTGTATTTTACATGCATGTTTTATTATACTAACAATTGTTTCCTAGCCACTTGTTTGTGTGTGCCTTATTTTCTACAAAGAATACTCCCTTCCCCCCTACAGGGAAAATTTCACCGCAATGGTTGGTCATCTTTTGGGATGCTTCCTCCTTCAGCGATGTTCCATGCACCCCAAATGAGGGGGCATCATTTGGGCGAATCAATCACCCCATACAATGTTATACACAACATAGCACGATACTATTACAACACAATTTTCAGTTTCGGAAAGGACTTAAAATCAAACTTGGGTCCTTAAGCACAATGACCTTCCATGATTACCGGTAACAGGGGGTGATTACACAAATTTTGGCATGTCATAGAAGCTTTTGACAAAGCAGAGAGTCCTTAAGAACTGGGAATTTACACAGTGGCTTTTACAAGGCAAACAATCCTTATCCATGCATTTATGCAAACCATCTGCATCGGTGTTATACATTACGATAAATAGTTAAAGTCTGGAGGATGACACCAGACTATTCTCCCTACACTTCTTCCATTACATTGGTGTGACATCACCCAAAAAACTCGTGTGTCGAAATCATCTACATGATCCTTTTCTACACTCTTTCCTCATCACAGATGAGGTACACATGTTACTTTTTCACACTTTCAACATTTTTACACACTTTTCTTACACACTTTTTAGATATTTTGATCATATACATGAGTATTTGACTACTTTTTAGCTTCTCTTTTGAAGGTATGTTCATATGGGAAATGATAGTCAACATCATCAACAACATTGACATCAACAACAAGCACACAGTGACATCTACACATGTGTTTCCACCCTAGGTATTTTCATCATTACTTTTTTTTGAGATTTATCCTCCTTAGCATCCACGCTTCACATTTTTTTATCACTCCACACTTTGTTTAGTCCCTCGACATGCTTTCTACATCTATCTATATGGTTATCAGGTTCACATCTCTCTATATTTTATGTTACTGAGCTTTCCACTCACCAACATAAAATGGGGGAAAATGTAGACACAAAATCATGCACTTCGGGTACTTATCTAGTCCTAATTACACACTCCTATTCATATGATTCCTAAGAAAAGTACTAATTAACCCATGTCTTTGGCCACCTTTATTTCCTTTTATTTTCTTCTTTCACTCTTGCACCCTTACTTGCTCAGTTTGCATTTTTATCCTTTGGCATTTTTCATCCTGACACTAGTTCCCAACTAGGATGCCAACGCTAGGTTCCCTCATCCCCTCTAGGTGCTCTTGTCCCCTTTGTACTTTACTCACACTTTTTGGGTCCTTTCTATCCATTTGAGTATCTTACCTTTTTTTTATTTATCCTTTTTGGGGTTAATTACAAAATTCAAGTAAAGGAATCATATAAATATAAAGTTATGTTATCATAATAAAGGACCATGCACTAAGCATTAGCTATCACCACCTAAGGTTGCATCCATCAAGCATCTAAGAGCTCTATTACATCCATCTAACACCATCAAAAGGGACAAAAGGGCTTGTTTTTTGCATCAAAATTCATAGGAGGGAATTTCATTTTATTCCATGCACACATTTATTACATTCTACATATAGCTACTTACTTGTTATCCAAGTGCAACACACAAAATAGCAACCTCGGGCATAATTTTGCACACACACATAACTACATTAGTTTTGAGATGTAGTGCAACACTCAGTTGTAAGTTCACCATCATGACAGATGAGGACAGTCCGAACCCTCATTCTACATATTTATTTTTTGGGATTTGATGTCTATTTGAGGGTTTTTTAGGTCCATTCCTTATTACAGGTTTTGAGTGACCTAGGCGAACTTGGTGTGGCCACATAGTGACAAAAGGTGACTAATTTCAAACATCTCACGACACCTCAGAGGCTGTTTTATGAGATTTTATAAATACTCGAGTGCCTAGAATCAGGACCAGGGTGCCCACAAGCACCCCTATCCCTTCCAAGGTTCCCCAGTCCAGCATGTTCCTCCCCTTCTGTATTCTTTTGGGTCTTTTTACGACCATCATGTCATTTTGTTCTCCTGGTCATCACCAAGGTACACTCCAGATTTCACTGCAAACCAGTTAAGTCATATTACTCCCTCTTTGCACATTAGGGTTTCATTATTTATTACTTACTTGCTTGAGTATATTTATATCCTTAATAAATTATTCATTCATTGCTGCTATAACATTTAGATTAGGCTACATTTTTACATTTTAACTTATTCAATATCACATGTTTTAGTCCAATTTCACCTTCTGAACCTCCTAACAAATTCCATCCTCTTCCATTCTTGATGCATTACTATTTTTTAGTACATTTCTATTTTTAGAAGGCAATTTTTTGGGGGCCTGCTATTTTTGGAAAATTGTCATTTTTTGCATGGCTTTAATTTTGCATATTTTTTGACCGTTTTGAGTGATCAAACTTGCAATTTGGAAGAATTGCTATTTTTGGCATGTAAAAGATCATAGGATATGTTATTTTTAGTAAGTGGAAAAAATGGCCTCAATTTGTGATGGGAATGGTATTTTCAAATTCATCACTTCGTCGGGATCTTGTGATCCAAATTTCACCGCATTTTACTCACTGGAAAGCTCAGAAATAAAAAACAAAAATTTTACCTAGTGAAGCTTCAGGCATGAAGCTACTATGGAAACCATTAATGGAGTCATTGATGTTTTTTGGAAAATTTCTTTTTGTCCTTTGATTCTAATGAAAAAAGCTCCATTTGGATAGGTTTTTCATTTGGAGTTTGTGCTCACAATTTTAGCTTCACCCGCTTTTTAGGAAATATTTGTTCATAGTGTGAACTTATAGTTTGAATATTAGTATTATTTAATATTTAAATAATATGTGAGTGTGCAGAATTAATTGTCATGCACAACTCATAGAGATAGGAGTGTGTGAGAGTATCTTGGGATTGGGAGTAAGACTAGGTATTAGAGGAGAAATATGGGGATAAGATGATGAGACTTGACTCCATGATTATAGAAGCAAGCAATTGTATAAAATTCCCTCCACTAATCAATAGAAATTACTCCATTATTCTCTATATTTTATTTGTTTATGTGTTTTCTCTTTTTTCATGTGTTGATCTAAAATTATTGTTGCTTAAATTCATTATCAAATATAGGGTTTTGATATCATTTGGTATCATAGCAGTGTAGTAAGATTTATGAGAGTGATTTTAGGATAAAACTGCAGCCTCAAGGATGCAGATCTAAGAGTTTTAAAGCTTATGTCGCCATTTTTCTCAAAAATCCAGATTCAAAATCTTTTGATTTTTTTGGGTTTGTTTATTTGGTATGGGAAACTTTTTTCAAAAAATTACAGAAACCCATTTCATATTTTAATATAAATCATGGAAAAAATTCTAACGTTTCTAATTATTCTGTTAAAAAATAAATAAATCTAATTATTATTGTAAGAGTGCATTATCGGTTGAAGCCGACACCTAATAGAATTGTAAAATGAGTCTCAAAGACAAATTAGGCTGAGTTAGCATCATCACGATGGAGGAAGGAGGCAACAGAGAAAGGAGGTTAATCAGTGACCTCCTGCCATCCGCAAGCGAAGGGGCCACACAATGAATTTAAGGATTTTTTTTTGTTGTGTGTTTAATTTTCATTGTGTGATGTAATATGAACAGAAGGATAATTCTTGTTCATAGTTAGGAACATATTTTCCTATATATTGTTCCCTTTTGTAAAATGTGAGTGGGGAAACATGTACATTGCTATGAAAGTGGTTGGTGGTCCACTAGAAAAACAATTTGAGAATTTGTAAATCTATTAGAAAATCACATACAATGTGGTTAATGGTTCCACTAGAAAACTTGTTGGAGTTGATGGTACTCTTTGAAAACCATCAGATTGTAGAACATGAGAAGGTACTAGATAGAACTCACCCATTTTCACACTAAAGGGGTGAATTTTAGGAAATATTTATTCATAATGTGAACACATGGTTTAAATATTAGTATTATTTAATAATTAAATAATATGTGAGAGTGCAAAATTAGTTGTCATGCACAACTCCTAGAGATAGGAGTGTGTGAGAGCATCTTGGGATTGTAAGTAAGACTAGGGATTAGAGGAGAAATATGGGGATAAGATGATGAGAATTGACTCCATGATTATAGAAGCAAGTAATTGTATAAAATGCCCTCCACTAATCAATAGAAATTACTCCATTATTCTCTATATTTTATTTGTTTCCATGTTTTCTCTTTTTTCATGTGTTAATCTAAAATTATTGTTGCTTAAATTCATTATCAAATCTAGGGTTTTGATATCACTGCTCTCCAGATTAATGGGAAATCTAAAGAATGAGAGCCATGAAAAAATGGATTTTTTTTTTGTAGTTAATAATCTAGGGAATCATTTGATCTTATGTGAATTTATTTTTGATGGCCTAGGGATATGCACCAGATTGTGAGATATGAGAATTTCATGTTTTATGTTGGCATAACAGCTGGTTAACACGATGAAATCCCTCTCCACCATTAGTTTGAGATTTTGGTGTGACAGAAAATCATACAGCTTTGATACCATGAAAGATTTTGTGAGAATCAAATTAGAAACAATGCACCACAAAGTAGTTGCACTCCAACGGAATCGTAATGGCTCCAACGTAATCACAAGGATCGATCAAAAATGGAATAATTTGCATAATAGAAACAAAGCTTTCTCATACAAGAAATACAACAGAGTGTCTTGAAATAATCCTAAATCAGGAACGAAAGGGTACATATAGGGTGATGAGTAACCATAGTGCATGACACATAAGAAAACCCTAAACCTTACCCATGTGAGATGACCCTCCATATGTGAGTGGAGCACACATATGGAGGGTAATCTAACATGGGTTAAATTTAGGGTTTTCTTGTGTTTCATGCACTAGGGTTACTCAGCACCCTATATGTACCCTTTCATTCCTGATTTAGGATTATTTCAAGACACTCCATTGTCTTTCTTGTATGAGAAAACTTTGTTTCTATTATGCAAGTTATTCCATTGTTGATCGATGCTTGCGATTACGTTGGAGCCATTACGATTCCGTTAGAGTGCAACTACTTTGTGGTGCATCATTTCTAATTCGATTCTCACAAAATATTTCATCATCAAGCATGGAGTCATTCTGGAAAAAAACCGAGCATGGTGTCTGCTAGAAAAGAAAGGTTTTGGGGATATAATAGCAATAGAGGAAGAGGAATGGATGTGTAAGGATAAATGGAGGTGATGGAAGTAGCAACAATGGAGGAGAAAAATATTTCCAGTAGTTGAGAGTTTGAGCGTGCATGGGCAAGAAACAACAACAAAAATGCAAAAAGTTAGTTTTTTTATTAACCTTCACATGGGTGCACTTTTTGTCCAAATCTTCACAAACATTTGGGATGGTTGGTGCAAAAAATTGCACCCCTTCCTTGTTGCTCCAAGTGGCACTATGTGATTAGATGGAGGCGGGTGATAGAAAAGATGCGGGTTGTGGTTTCAAAGAATAAATCACTCTTCTCTTAAAAATGTGTAATTGTTTGAGATCTCCTTGTTGTTTTTATTTGGGATGGATAATTTTATTTTCTTAAGGTATTTTAGTACCATAGTTGAAAAAGTTAAGATAGTTACTTACATTGTTCGGAGAAATTTAGGTATTCTAATACCACTCTTCAATAAGGTTAAGGTATTTTATTATGTTTGTTTAACAAAATTGTGGTAATTTCTTTATTATTGTGTGATAAAACTAAGGAATTACTAATGTTTTTGGATGAGAAATATGGGTATTTATGTTGTTATCACTATTCAATAAAGTCAAAGTATCATTTTTTGGCATGGTTTTCCTTGGTTAAAGCTTTAAAAATAATCTCATTTTACATACTCTTGGATGTAAACCTACCACTGTTGAAAGGAATGAGATGTTAACTTTAAAGTATTGTTAATGTGTTTAATTTATTTGTTGATATCTATGATGGGACGAATAAGATATTACCTCAACCCTTTCTACTGTTGTGGAATGAATGGCTAGGTAAATTAGTTGTGTTTATTAATTGTCTTATGTGTTTTACTTTAAATAAAAGAATTAAATTTCTTTTGAATTAATCTAAGCAAGAGTGCATGATTGAGATATGTTAGCATTGGTTTATTAAAAGTAAAATTACTAACCATATATGATCATGAATGCAACTGTAATGCATTGATTATTAATCGACAGGTGAAGATATTTACATTTGTTTTAAAATAGTGAAGTATGTGTTAAGGACTACTACAATTTGTTCCTTTTTTACTTCATGTGGTTCAAATAGAATGTGTGGGTTATTGATTGTTTTCATATACTCATTATAACACAATAAATAACAAAGATGATGAGAATGAAAATTCATGCTAGTTCATTTTGAACTGATCATTTTTACCATCTTCTCTCTCCTCAAGATGGCAAAACTAAGTTATTTTTTGCAGATGATAAAAGAAAATTTTCACATGTATAACATGTAACAACCTAGAATTTGTAACCCAGATTAGTAGGATTTTTTCTTCTAACAACAAATAGAAATTCCTCTGCATATATAAATTAGATAACTAGCTAAAGTTAGTTAATGCATAAAGTCATATTAAATTAATAACAAGTAGACATTCCTCTTCATATTTAAATCAAGTAACTACCTAAAGATAGTTTATGAAACATGTCTTAATAAATCAATCCATCCTATAACATAGTGATAAACCTTGTGCAACTATAAGGGTTATTTATCCCTGATCTCCATGATCAAACTTAACATTCGTTTGAGTGTTCATACTTAGCCTCGCTTGGTTTTACCACACTGTGGTAGTGAGAACATGTGACTGATCCTCTAGTGTCAACCTAGAGTTTCATTTAGTAAAAATCCATCCTGTATCCTACACTTAGGTATTTTAGTAATCACGGTTATTAGAAAATTTATCCAATAAGAACATTACTTTGGCCAAAGTTTCTTAGTTTTACTATGTACACTTAGTATAGGCGAGTGCACATAACATCTAAAATTTTCTATCACAACTATCTAGATTCATTAAACTTATGTGGGTGAACCTATTAAAACTTATCTAAATTCCTAACGGGTTCAACTTCATAAGTACAAGGAACACAAATTCCCCTTATTGGTTACGTACGGGAGGCCAATCCGCTACTTAATATGTTACCATATTAAGCAATCTATGGGTCATTTGTAGATAGCCTACAACGTGCATTAATTATGTGGTTCTTACAAGGGTCGTGATTTTCATGGCTTAATCAACGAGGTCATGTCCAGCCAAGTTGGATTATAATAAACTCTCTTGGTCTATTTGCTTAGTGAAGTAAAGTTTACGCATCTATTAACTTTGGATAGAAGGATAAGATCGCGAAGTGATTTTCTCTTTACTTCCCTATCTATACGTACTAACCATTCTAATAGAAAAGGTGTGTTAGATCCCTAGTCAAGATTCCAATAGGTCTTATTAATATTACAATGCCATACCTTAGTTTATCTTGATTATTTATCCATTAATCAAAGTCACATCTATGCTTTATTGGGACTATATCTCACATCTTGTTTTAAGCTAGAGATAACCACAACTTAGGATTTGTTTCTTTTTCTTATCGTAGGACGATAAGTTCCTTTTAATCTTACAAGATATTAAATTTATTTAAAAGATGAGTCTATATCATACTTATTTTAGATTCCTTTATACCTATTTTTGAACTAGTCTTATGAATTCTTGACAAGATTATTATCAATTATTTACTCATTCCATATCACTATAGATTGAACCAATATGTTACCTAAGATCAGATTTTAATCCTGTAAATGTTAAGGCTATCATCATGCATTTTCCCCTTCCAATTACAATATTGTATCTCTCTTATTATTCTTTATATTTACCCATAATGATAATCTCTATATTTTTTTAGAGAGTTAAATAGATATTGGGTATAACATTATTATCATAATCTATTCACATTCTAACCATAAGATTGTAAGCTAGGAGCACCTTAACTTTATCAAATATACCATATAGTTACCAATACCCATATAAAGACAATGTATTTGAACATATAGAAATCAGCCAACATATTTATAAATTACGAGTATTGTCCATAAATGGACTAGTACAAAGGAAATATTGTCCAAGGCAAGTTTTTTAAATCCTTAAATACAAGTACAATAGGTTCAATGATTCGTGATAAAAATCTTCAAGTCTAACGTCATTCCTCATAAGCCAGTGATAAAATTCCCACACATTATCACAAAACTTGCAACGTTGTTTTGTTTTGGGGTGTCAATTCAAAATAATTAACAAGACGTCAATCTATTCACTTAACTATGTTTTTGATAAATAAAGTAGATTAGTCATCACACATAACTAAACTATTATGCAACGGTAATGCTTCTGCCAAAGGTAGGAAGCTATAATCCTCCAACAGTCCTATAGCTATAAACGAAAGAGGTGTGGGGTATATATGTGAAGCATTCCTGAAGGAACACTTTGCATACAAACCTCCCACTTCTTTAATTGAAAACTATGCAATTGATGGAGGTTTCAGGTTCCCGATCTTTATCAGAGCCACTATCTTTGCACATCACATGAATCAAACCAATCAAAAAAATTTAGATAAAAAACATTCAAGGAAAAATACATTTGTTTTGCAACAAAAATTATCGTAGAATATTTCTCAAGCGATCAAAGTCATCCAATTAATTTTATTCCATAAAAATGACTTAGTATAGAATTCTGACAAAATTTTGCTAGAGTTTCCCCTTGTATTTTCCACTTTTAAATTTTTCTAGAAAGCATAATCAATTAATCTAAATAAAATAATGAATTAAATACATTAAATGAAAATGTATGGATCAAATGATCCAACCATCCGAGCCACAAGGATCTCGGGAAAAAATAAAACTAACAAGAAATAAACTTAACAAGATGAACCATCAAATTTTATTTACCTTTGTTTTATTATCATTATCCAAATGTTCATGTAGGAGGTTAATGCATCTATAAAATAAACACATATATGTAGAATCTTTTTATTTCCTTTCATACCAAGAGTTAGTTCCCACTTTTATTTCATATACAAAATGAAGACACACATTTCATACTAATTTTCATTCCAAGTAATGTGTACTAATAATCTCAATATTAGCTGCAATAATAAACCAATCATTCAACCACTTGCACCCACATTTACGTAGAGAATAAAACCATGGTCCATAATCTATCAAAAATTATTATTTCACTCACTTTTACAGTCTTTTACAGTCTTATTGCCAAATGCACGCAAATCACTCTCATTCCTTGCCAATTTCGTTATAATTAGTAATATTTAATAATTAACTAATGTTTCCTTACCAATTTTGTCGGTTAACAAGCACTTTGTTGATCACCAAACCTCTTTTGCATTCAGGATGCCACTTTACAATGAATCGCAAGTCAAAATCCTCTTCAAAACAAACAATTAGAGCTTATAAGCTAATTAGACCTATTTCTCCC
Source organism: Taxus chinensis (assembly GCA_019776745.2). Classification (NCBI taxonomy): domain Eukaryota; kingdom Viridiplantae; phylum Streptophyta; class Pinopsida; order Cupressales; family Taxaceae; genus Taxus; species Taxus chinensis. The sequence goes on along the minus strand of CM034152.1, from coordinate 623,939,708 downwards.
TTGATTTGGTCAATATGCCCTCGGTATTGACTCAAACCCCTCTTCCAATCACTAAAAATCACCCCATTCACCTCCACAACATCTCAGTGAGCTTCAAAGTCTTATCCTAGCCCCCCTAGTTGACCCCAAGCGGTTGATTAAAACTTCCATACCTCTTAATCGATTGCTAATTCACTAATTGTGATTAACAAGGCCTAATCAAGATTATAAATTCTAATCTGATTTGGGGATTTTAGTACCATATGCACCAAAATAGAAGTTTCTCCTAGAAGGAAAAATATAAAAAGGGCGGCACCTCATTCCTTTATAGTTTACACCATTCTTTGATTTGAATCTCATATAATACATATGATTCATAAGCCAAGTTTAATCCTTTCCTAAAACCTTCGACAAGGTTAGTAGATGAATAATATAAAGTGACTTAACAAGTCATTTGGAGAGGTCATTTCACCATTGTTTGGAGTAGCAAATATAACCATTTGATTGCCCTCTTAGGTGTATTTAGGCCCATGTTTAGTAATTCAAGCATATTAGTAGACATGTTTAATTATATCTTGCATTATTTTCATACTAGGTAAGCATTCCTTTTAGCTTCTATCTTAATGTTACATTCCTAGACTTAGAACCCTAGCTAACTAGGTGGAAATGGTGTTAGCTTTCCTTATTTAGCTTTGTAATTTGCTTATTAAAGTTTAGGGTGTTCACATTTGGCACACCTGGTGGGACCATACCCCATTACATTCAATTTGTAAAGATTTTTAACTTAGTTTAAAAGTTTTTCATTTAAAGTTTTATATTAGTTTCAAGTTTCCTACATTAATTTCAAGTTTTATAGTTTACTTTCAAGCTTTATAGAGTACTTTCAATTTTTTTAGATTATTTTAAATTTTTTTATAGATCAATGTCCATTTTTAAAAGTTGTTTCAACTAGATTAATGGTAGAAGTTTTGTTTTCATGATTTTTTTAGGATATAAGGAGGTGAAGCCCTATCAAAATTCCCTCAAAATACCAAATATTGGACCTTTTTCAAGAAATATTCTCAAAACAACATTCATCAAAGCATTGAGATATGTTAGAAAGGAATAGTTTTATAAAATGGAATACCTTAAATTCTTGGAAAATTTTTGCTCCACATTTATGTTGGCATTATGTAGAGATCCTCAATACCTTTCCAACACAAAAAAACATAGTCATTTCAAGGTTGGGAGAAAAAGTTATGGCCTTCGAAAGATATTTTTGACCACATATAGGAAAAAGGTGCCTATGCATGATTGTGAGTGCCTGTGTCTCATTGGAAGCACCCATGCATCATTGACTAAGTGAAAAATGAAAGAGGGGAACCTGTGCATGATTGTGAGTGCCTTAGCATATTGTGAGTGCTAGTGCATGATTGTGAGTTCCTGTGCACTAAGAGGGGTGCCTGTGCATCAAGGTAATTTTTTCTCAAATTCCAGAATTTCAATTTTATGATTCCTATCAGTTTTTAAGGTTTTTTAGATGTTGTTTTTGTCAAATTATTTATTTTAGAGAAATATTCCTAACAAAATTTTCCTATGATTTGATAAAGGATTTTTGAGTAAATTGGGTTAGGGTTTGAGGAGTGATTGTGTTTTCATACTTGATTAAGTTTGGAATAGAGTTGTGTATGCTCTTCTCTTGCACCTAGTGTGAACTTGAAAATAAAATCACCTCTAAACAGTTTTTTTTTCTTCTTGGGAGTAAGTAGGAAAAATTATCATTCATTTTGTGCTTAAGGGGAAAAACCTTCATTTTTTGCATGTGCTTGATATTTTAGTGTAAGAGATTTTTAACTTAATAAAAAAATCAAGGTTAAAATTTGTGTATACTCTTCCCTTGCACCTAGTGTGATCTTCAGAATCAAAAGGCAATTTTAGTCTTTTCATTAAAAAGCACTTGGATGAATTGGGAGTAAACCTTATTTTTACAAAATTTTATGGTAGTTATTTGATTTACAAGCATTTTTCATTGCTATTTTCCTATGATATTGTGAATCTATTTGAAACTACTAACCAATTTGTGAAGGACCTAATGCTAGTCAAAGAAAGGAGGACCTAAACAGTTTTTCTAAATTCACGTGTGATTGTAGGTTTCCAAAAGGAGTGTGACAAAAACCACATTAAATATACAAGATAAAAAACACACCACAATCATCACATTGTATTTATAGGTTTCAATTAAGAGCTACGACTCGTTCGATTAACTAGGACATAACCCATTTGGCATAGGCCTTAAGCTACAAAAATGGGAATGGTCCTAGGAACTCTAAATTAGTTCATGCAAGAGGGAACCTTATGAAAAAAATAGGAAAGTGCTCCACACTACCGACTTGTCTAGTACGCCTTAGTGAGATTAGAGTCAAAGATATCCGTATTACGACCCCAGTGAAAGTATAACTGAACATACTTCGATGTTAATTATACTAAACGGGGTAAAGTAAAGCCGAGATACTCCTTAGGAAACCAAGGTAAATTGATCTCACCTTAGATATCTTGTAACACCTAGAGAGAGAACCACCTAGGAAGCTTACCACTTTGGAGCCATTGTTTTTGTCTTAGATAGTATACTTGAGTGCTCTCACAAAGTGACATATTTGTTAGATTCAAACTTTTGTTTTTCAAACAAGGGAAAGAATCTCTTAAAGTTGAAACCACATGAAATTTCATCACGAAATCTACTTAGTGTCATTTTGTCTTAGTTTTTCACTTGTCTTAAGACAAGGCAAAACTCTGCCAAAATAACACCAAGTTTATTTCAACACCATTTAGTCTATCCCCTTATTTTCTTATTTCTCATTTTGAGACACAAGGATAAATATACACGGATACCTAATAGATATAATCATGTCCACCAATTTCGTATTCTTCTTGTATGACCATGTTGTGGTAGGAATTTAAGAGTTGAAAGTGTGAATGGTATGTCTTCACGATCTAGTAGCCCCTTATGTCTCAAAACCCATATTTGAGACTTACTATCATTGCAGCTAGGTTGTCTTATCATTATCTTCTCTAGATTTGTTACGCTACCAAAATTATAGCCATATAATTATAACATTTATGTATTGTTTCCATTGTGAAACTTTTCCTAAATCTTTATATTGTATCGTTACACTGCTTGCACACTTAATAATTCCTTGCTATACTTAGACGTAGTTTTTACACCCTAGCCTTGTCTTGAATTTTTTAAATGTTGAGGTTACTTTGTTATCATCGCTATAACACAATTTTGATACTAAAATCTTTATTTCTTGTAAATCTTGATTACGTGTCTAAATAACGTTGTTACACTGCTCACATTTGTATCGTGTATTTTACAAGACTTAAACTTTGCTAGTATTTAGAAACTGGTTTTTTAGTATATCTTGTTAGAAGGTCATGTCAACATTATCTTATCATTTAGGCCTTGTATGTTTCAAACTTAACCTAAATGGTAGTATTGTGTTGTCACTATTTGGTTTCAAACCTATCTAGATAAATTATAGGGAATAGACTATTTGTTGTGACTAAATTCTGAGTCCTATGCATCGTCGTATTATTCTAAAAAAACTTGTGTCATATATTACCTTACTAGGGTGTCTTATTCTTTAATTATTAGGTTCATATTGACCTATTCAATTTGTGGCTATTTTATAGTCACCATTGTTTGTGATGACTTATGGTCATTACGCTATAAAAATCTGACTAGGGTCCCTTGTTAATAAACCTTAGTGGAAATATTTCGCATTGTACCTTCTATTCTAAGTAATGCCTACTACGAGAACGGGGTCACAAAAGTTAGAAGAAATATATTTGGAGGTGAAAACCCTATTTTAAAGGATAATCTCATGGTTAACCACAGTGGTGGAAAGGAATATTATCCTCATGTGGATGCAGAGCTTCATTCCACCCATTTTGACAACTACATTTTTCATAACAAACATGAAGTTCTAATGCAATTTGTGGAAATAGGGGCCAAATTACCTTCCATAGTAGACCCTTCTCTTATTTCTGACATGGTTTAGGGAGAAGAAGAAGTAAACTTCCTTCATCACACTCTTAACGAGATAGTAAACGTAGGTCATGCCTCTACTTCTAGACGATGAAATAATGAAGAGGTGCCTTTTGAAAATTACAGGGAGTATCACATACCTACAATTAGGGTTCATTGTGAAGATGATGAAGACCATGTTCACCATGCATAACCTCCTCCTAACAAATATCATCATGAGATACCCATTAAATAGGTGATGTTAGAACAACAGGTCCAAGCCCTCACTCACCAATTGGTAAGTTTGGCATCACATATACATAAGGAACAACCAATTTTTTTGAAACAAGCATACCAAAAGTGAAACCTAAGGCTTCATTTTATGAGTTCCCAATAAACACTCCTTGATGGGACCCATAAAGATATCCTTATGAAGAGATTCTTGAAAAAAATAGAGGTGGGAATACAATTAGATTTAATCCTTCATATAGGCCTATGCCACCCACGTAAGATCCACTTTTTAATAAAGATTGGTTAACTATGAAGAACACCCTTCAAGCATTACAAGAGGGAAAAACTAGTAACAATAACAAGAAATATTCATTTGATGAGTTATGTCCCTACCCTTTTGACAAAGCCATGCTACAAGTACCTTTCCTAAGACATTTTGATTTTCCAAAATTTGATAAAAATAAGGGAAAAAGAGACCCTCGTGATCATATAAAAGAATTTTATATGGCATGTCAAGAGGTTACATATAGCGAAAATTATCTTATGTGCCTCTTTCCACAAATTTTAGGAGCAACAACGCTATAATGGTTTGTACACATCCATAAGGGATCCATATGAACTTAGCCAAACCTAGTAAAAAATTTTGTACGAAACTTCTCTTTCAATATAGAAAATTAAGTTACCATGTTAGATCTCTACAATACCAAGAAATGAAATAAAAAAAAATGGTTGTGTTTTTACAAGGATGGAGAGGATTAGCTAGCTGCTTTCCTTGTGCCATACCCAAAAGTAGTTAATCAATATATTTGTTCCCAACCTCCATCTAGACATTATGTTCCACTTGAAAATGCATTGTGGCAACAAATTCAAAGAGGTAATCGAAAAATGGAGTCAAATTGAAAAAGAATTGCTAGCTAGGGGAACTCTAAAACCTTTCTCCCATGATCAAAATGATTCAAAATCTAACAAAAAACCAAAGCTTGGTCATAATAAGAACAAAAAAGTCATTGGTGATGGAATAGTATACTCTAAGCAAGTATAAGCCATTCAAAACAACACTCCTTTGAATCTTGTATAGGGAACTCTGCCTATGGAGTATAAGCATCATACTTTCACTCCTCTATTTGACTCAATGTCATAAATACTAAAACAACTAGAGGTAGTTAATATGGCTAGATATCTTGAAACTATGCCTTATGAGGATAATGCACCTAAACCATCATGGTTTAGAGATAATGAATATTTATAATTCTACCGCATTAAAGGTCAAAAAACAAATAAGTGTTTGAAGTTGCAACACTACATCCAGGACTTAATAAAAAGTGGCGATGTGAAGATGGATTCATCCACTCCTAACAAATCCCCCAATATGAAGGCTCTTCCTAAACATAATCAGGACAAGACTGCTAATTGTGTGTCTAATGAGGAGAATAATTTTGATGTTCTCATTGGTTGTTTAGATACACCTATTGAACATGTCAACACAATAATCCCTATGATATCCCCTGGACTATCTATGTCTAGGTATGTGCCGAAAAAGACTCATTATCATGCAGTTATGCATACTTATGATAGTAAGGAACCTACGTTTCAACATTCCCATCAAAGGATACATAGCACAACTAGACCTTTTTTGATTCTTCACACTAAAGAACTCGTTTAATTACCTCTTCCCCCATTTTTAACTCATGGAGTAGTATGATTTTGATTCTTCTAATTCTTCTGAAGATTCCAAACCCAATGATTCTAAGTCTTATAAATCTTCTTAAGATTTCAATGTAAATTATTCCTCTAATACGAATCCTAAGTCATGGTCCTCCATACCTTTGTAGGACCCCATTTCTTAGTTGCCTTAATGACCCCTTCTTCCATTGAAGATCTCTTCGACTCAAATTACTTCTAATAAATCATCCACATTGACTCTCATATCACATTCATCCAATGGACCTCTTGTTGTAGAAAAAATACCCAAACCGATTGATTCATTTCAAAATGAAGAAGCCATTAGATAATTTATCAGGGTACATGAAGACATTCCTCTAGAATTTTGTGAGCAAGAAGCTTCTATATACCTTGATACGTTCACATATTAGGAGGAAGAGATTGATTCCTTTTTTCAAAAAATAGAGGAAGACTATAAGATCACGTTTAAGTATTGGGAGGAAGAAATTGATGCCTTTTGTCAAAAAACAAAGGAAGACCCTATTATCATCTAACATGATCCTCATCTTCTTCTTCCATATCTACATTCTTCATTGAGTGATGAAATTCTTGGTTCTAATATTGATCCATGACTTATCTTCTCATTACCTAATCATTCTTTATCTATCAAGATTCCTCAATTATAATCTCACCTTGGATCACCATCTGGTAGCCCATCATCTGCTTTTATATGTGGGGCACCTCTAAGTTTCCCTTCATCATCTATTTGTGGCTCACCTTCTGGTAGCTTATTTTATTCTCACCTTGGGTCACCACATGGTAGCATATTGTCTTCTTCTATATGTGGGGAAATTCCAAGTAGCCCTTTGTTGGCTTGGAAATTTGTCTCGAGGGAAAATTATGGGTTTCCAAAACAACACTATGGGAATCTAAGTCCCTCTACTTATAACGGTGTAGCTACCGTATTATGCATGAAAATCAAGTGAATTCAGTGGTGGTTTTTCAGCTGGAGATCCATAGGGGCACTCCACTGACCCTATGGCAAACCCTGTAATTGCTTGCAAGGACAGAAATTGGTCTGAGAGTGGGAAAGGGGAGTGAGAATGAAGGCAAGGAAATCAATGGTGGAGGTAGCAAATAAGAGGCCTATAAACATTGATTAAAAAGTTTATAACATGCATTTTTATAGAAGAAATAATACGAATTTGTAAAACAGAGCTTACAAGATTGAACAAACATGCATTGGTCACAAAGTGCCACTTGAATCCTTGATCAAAGGGGCATAAAATCCAGTATTTTTTATTGTAGCTGAGAAGTAAACTAGTACAATGAAATAAATTGGAATAAATTTACAGAGAAGAGTAGATTAGAAGAAATGACAACTATCTCTTTTTTCCTCTGTACGTGAAAAATCATTTCCAGTTTTCAAAAGTGCAATTGCCAGCCCATGAAATGAATTGTAGAGAACATAAAATATCATGCCCACACGGAGTGGTTACAACTTCCCAAGGTGCCCAACAATAGTTACAATTGAAATCTAATCATTTTGCATCGATTTGGATTCCAAAAACATAGAAAAATGACCATGGCAGAAAATTCCAGAAAAAATGATTAAAACGGTTACATCTTTGTCAGATTGAATGTGGGCCATTAGATATGCATTATGTGCCTTTGAATTGGAGTCATCCACGTGGCAGAAAGAGACTGGAGTGGCCAAGGGTGAGCATTTCACGTTTCACGAGATTTTTTGGATTTTAGAAATTTGGAATGATTTTCTCCGCCGGCCCGCTTTGACGTTTAGGAGAGGACACATGGTATGATTTGAATGCCTAAATGGAGTCGTGACCTCTTTTAGAACACATGAGACCTTTGTTGGAAAAATTTTTAAAGTCGCAAACTACTCCACCGGCTCGCACTCTCGTTGTTGACGTGGTAGCACCCTATTTGTTGCGGGGATCTATCCTTGTTATTTTCTCTGCCTACTAGGTCTGGTGCATCTTCCATCGGCCAAGTGTACTGGTTTCCAAAAATGAAAAGTGGGAAAGAAATCTCCATAGCCCCACTAGTACATTTTTGGCAAAATTTATAACTTAAGCCCGCCGAGCCATATCTTGCACAAAACAAAGAGTTAGAACAACTTCGTTACCTTTTTGGGAAGGGGAAGAAATTTCCCACCTGATGAAGTGGGTTCCAAAACCTCCTTGATCCCTTGAAAAGTGCCACATTTCAAAAACAAAATCAGACTAGACCATTTTGAAAGGGGCCTAACTCAAAAATTTAGGACTAGACTTGGAAATAATGAAGGAAATTTTTGAGGGGATAATAGTGGCTCTAACTTGGGGACATGACATGGATTGAACAAGGAGAAAACATGGCATGAGGATCCAGAATCTCAAGTTTTTTAAAACATATATAACGTTGACCAATTCCTTATCCATTGGGCCTTACAGAGTCATGTACAACTTCTGAGGAAAGAAAGAGGGAAGAAGAGGACACACAAACAAAAACACACCAAAACAGAGAAGGGAAACAAAACACACACAATAGAAAAGGAGAAAAATAAAAATATGTTACAAGGTGAGGGACAACTCACTTTCACTAATGGTAAAGCTTCAAATATTGCCCACTTCTAGGCAATCCTAGTGGAGTTCCATCCAAGTATGATAAGAGAAAAACATTCTCACCACAAGTTCCATGGATTTTAAAATGTCCTAGCCACAAAGAATCAAACTTTCCATGACTGCCCTTTGGTTCTCTTCTCTTGTCCCAAAGAAGGACAAGATCTCTAACTCTAAACTCTCTTACCTTAGTCCTTTTGTCAAAGAGCTTCTTCACTTTCAGCTGATGTTCTTTGATTTTATCAACCACCTGAGATCTGATTTCTACCAGCCTTTCAAGAAGAAGGATTCATTTTTCAATGGAGTCTTTGTATTGGCCATCTTCCACCGATTGAATCAATTTGAGTGTGGGAATTTCAATGGTGATAGGGATCTCTACCTCAACTCCATACAACAGCTGAAACGGTGATGTTCCTATGGCCTTCTTAGGAGTGATTCTATCATCCCACAATGCATCAAAGAGTCTCTTGTGCCAATTCTTTTGGTTCTCATCAACAAGCTTTCGGACAATGGTCACAATGTTTTTGTTACTTGACTCAACTTGACCATTTCCTTGTGGATAGTTATAAGAAGAATGTGCAAGAGAGATTCCAGAGCCATAACAGAATTATTTCAGCTCTCTTAAAGAGAAGTATGTGGCATTATCAACAACAATCTTATGAGGCACTCCAAACCAGACAATGATGTGTTCTTTTATGAAATTGCAGACCACTTCAGAAATAGCTTGTTTGGTTGGAACGGCTTCCACCCATTTGGTGAAGTAGTCCATGGCTGTGAGCACATAAGTATGCCCAACACTTGAATGGGGATTCAACATGCCAATAAATTCCACCCCCCGTTTTTGAAATGGTTCTTCAATAATCACAAGCCTGAGAGGCAAGGCAGCCAACTGTGGTTTTCCAACAAATTGCTGACATGGTATGCATTTGGAAACCCAACTATGAGCATCAACAAAAAGAGAAGGCCAATAGTATCTACCTTTGAGAATCTTGTGGGCAGTCACCATTTCTAAGAAGTTTCCACCACATGCTTGGTTGTGATAAGCTTTAAGTAACTTCTCTTGCTGTTCTTTATCAACACATCGAAGAAAACAACCATCCATTCCTTTCTTATAAAGCATGTGATTCCAAATCACATACTTGGATGCTTTTAGTTTGAGAGTTCTTATTTGCTTGTAATCTAGATGAGAGGGACATTCTCCATACGTGAGCAAGAAAGAAATATCAGCATACCACTCATTAGTAGTGGTTACAAAGAGAACTTGCGGGCATTCTTCTGGGAAAATTAAACAATTTCCATCTTCCTCAACATGATGAGTATTAAGAGTTTCATCTTTAGCAATCAATTTGCATAAACCATTTCCTCTTACAAGATTAGAGGGATGAATCTCTAGGTCCTATTTTTGGGTCTTTGCAATCCAATTTCCTCTCTTGACTCTAGGATCTTGTTGTGTTAAAATAGATTTGATTGCACTCCTAGGAACCATCACCACAGTGTGAGAATTCAGAATGTAGAAGTGAAAATTCTTCATAGCCTTTACCACTGCATATGCATGTTTTTCCAATTGGCTGTCGTTGAGCTCGTGTGTCTTCAAAGGGAAGCTTAATAAAGTGATTGGGGCTTCCAAACCTTCATCATTTTTCTGAACCAGAACAACAAATAGGGTGTTTGTTGAAGCATAACAGTACATAATGAATTCTTTATTAAAATCCAAGGACACAAGAGTTGGAGCTTTAGCAATAGCTCTCTTGATCTCTTCAAATGTTGTTTTCCCTTCATGGCTACATTTGAAACTTGCCTAAGGCTTCATCATGGAGGTGATATACTTTGTAAGTTTAGCAAACTCAGGAACAAAGCGGCGAAGAAAATTTACCTTTCCAAAGAATGAATGAACTCCTTTCTTGCTTGTTGGCAGAGATAGTGCTTGAATAGCTCTTACTCTTTTGGGGTCAATGTGTGCTCCATGCTTGTTTATGATGTGATCCAATAAATTTCCTTCGGTGACCCCCAAAATGCATTTCTTAGGATTTAAAGATATACCATGCTTTCTACATCTTGCAAGAGTCTTCTCCAAATGACAGATGTGCTCTTCTCTTTTCTTTGAAAACACCATGAGATCATCTAGATAAATAACAATACAATGTTTTAGATCTTTGAAGGCCAAGTCCATTGCCATTTGGAATGTTCTTCCTGCATTGATTAAGCCAAAAGGCATTTTGCTGTAAGCAAAAGTGCCCCAAGAAGTTGTAAATGTTGTTTTGTTGCAGTCTTCCTCTGCCACTTTTATTTGATTATATCCCAAAAAACCATCAAGCAGAGAGAGCATCTCAGATCCAGTGACCACTTGCAAAATATGATCCATGATTGGAAAAGGATAGTTGTATTTAAGTGAAGCTTGATTTAAATTTCTGAAATCAACACATATCCTTATCTCGCCATTCTTCTTTCTTACCGACACAATGTTTTCCACCCACGTTGAGTGGTGAATGGAGAAGATGATTCGATCATTCAACATCTTGGTTACTTCTTCTTTAATGATATCAGCAACCTTTAGATTATAGGACCTTTTATTCTTCTTGAACTGACTTAGCATCCTTGTTTCAAAGGAATGGCATGATGCATTTCCTTTGGCTGAAAAGACTTAAGCTCATCATATGAGTAAGCTAAAACATCACAATAATTTTTTTAATATAGAAACAAAACTTCTCTTCTCTTCAGGTGAGCAACATTTACCAATGTTTACCATCCTTGGATCTTCAACAGTACCAATATTTTCTTTGTCAAAGTCAGAAGGAAAACGAGAAGATAACTTGTCCTTCTCTTGAATGAATATGTCGTGCTTGTCAAATAGATCTTCTAAAGAGACCAAGCCTTTAGGAATTTTATTTCCTTTCAATCTTATCACACATTCATCATCAACTTCATCAATTCCACCAGCTTCTTCTTCAGCAACAACTTATCAATGAGGATGAACACTTCCTTCGAAGAAGAGATTATGGAAATTATCTCTTTTATCTAAGAATCTCAAAAATATGAGTATCAGATCAATGAAGACTTGCCAATGATCCGCATTATCAGGTACACTCAATCTGAACACCATCTCAATGCTGATTTTATCCTTGCAAAAGGAAGGATGTGGTGTCCATAAAGAGGCTGCTACAACAAGATAATCAGCCCTTTCATTTTTTGCTCTTGGAATGGCTTCATTAGAGAAAGCATCAAATGATTCATTGCAGTCCCAAACCCGGTTTCTATAGTGTCATGATCCTTGGGTTCTTAACTTTGATATTGCTGTCGGATTTGCTTCACTATTACCTCTGCATCACTGAGGCATCTCAGCTTTCTTAATCCCCATATCCTCTGCAACACTCATGCCCAAAAGAAGGGCTTCATATTTTTTTGTATTATTTGTTTTTTCAAACTATATTTTGTAAGCGAATGGATGCATCTCCTTGGAAGGTGAATACAGATACAACACCAGCTCCAGAACCTTATCTTGAATGGCTGCCATCTAAATTCCATGGTCCAAATCTGATATTCATTTTCTTCCATGAGAAGTGGCAGGCTTTCATCTTTCTGTGATGTAAGGAAATAATTTCCTAACTCATAATCTTAAAGAAGTATGTTAGCTGTTGGATCATTTGACTTTTTTACTGTGAATTTCATCTTTTGAATGGGCAGACAACCTCTTCATCTCACCTTTGACTAGGTATAGTAGCAGAGGACCAGTCCATTTTAATTTCTCCACTTAGATCTCTACAAAAACTTCTACTCAAAATCATGCCAAAGGATGTTGGGATATCCACCACCAAGATAGTTAAGAGCACTTTCTTGTCGGGGAAATCAGCTAGAGCTACTTTTGCATCTTTTATCCTTCCAATCAGCAGCACTTGTTTTGATTCCATGGAGTAACTTGCTCCATTCAATCTAGTCAAATTTAGGCAAAGGGAATTTGTAAATTTGAGAGGAATTATGTTATTACAAGCTCCAGAATCAATAATACAGTTGTTCAATTCAAAACCATTTATGAGGAGGGACAAATAAAAAGGCTGAACTCTAGATGTTTTGGTAGCACTGAGAGCTAACATATTCTAAGATGGAGGTATGGACAGTGTTGGAAGGAGTCCTTTAGAAGTGGAACATGAACGTATATAGTTACTACCCTGGACTGCATTAATAAATCTATCAAATTGGATAGGGTGCATTTCCAAGTATTCTAATTCAGAGAGCTGGACTTTGGTTTTGCTTGTGTGCTCTACAAAATTAAATGGTGCAATACTGGATGAGGAGGTTGTCCCTGAAGTGGAACTTGATTTACACTAAAAAGGGATTTGAAGGAACCTTGTTTGTTTTGGATGAAGGATTCTCTACATAAAGGTGCAACAATCGGTTTAACAGAGGATGGAGATACAATCTTTGGCTGAATTGTGGGTGTTTTAACAGAGATTCCAATGGAAGGGGAATTGATTTTATTAACTTCTGAATTAGAAGAAGAAGCAAATGACTTACATGGCACAATGTTAGCATTATCCTTGGCAACAAATTGGTCTAATTTTTCTCTAGCCAGAATCCATGGAGGGTGGCAATGGAGAACCTTTGTTGATAATCCTTTTTTGTGCGGCCTCAAAAGTGGAAACTTATTTAGTTTTCTTGTCCCTTGCAGCCACCGAGGATGGAGTGTTCTTTTTGGAATGCATTCTAGTGAAAATAGTGCATGAAAATCTTGGTGTTTCCTCCTCTTTGTCTTCATCATCATCGATGAATTCGAACAACCCAATTGTGCATATCGACCTCCTCCACTTCTAGATAGCTCTCGTAGTTTTCTTTATCATCTTTGGGCTCATCAACTTCAGATTCTTCTCTTACATCACAGGAAACATTAACTGGGGGTTGTTTTAAGAGCAATCTGGTGAGGAGGAGGTGCAATACGCTACCTATCATTAAATTTTTATCTTCTTGGGTTGTTCCTCATAGTGTTCTGTAGACAGTTGCTTCTTCAAGGAAACCAGATCATTGGCCATTGTTTGAAACATGGGGTCCGTTTGGACTGAACTAGAACTCTGACCCTTTTAATTTATTCTTGGGCCCTTCACCTTCATTAAAAGGATTAATTCATCATTGATTTCAATGGTAGAGTCTTGTGCTTCCCTTAATGTTCTTGGTTGGTCTCTTCTGAGGAAGAAATCAACTTCTGATAGCAAGGCACTGATGAAGAATCTCCTCAAATTTTTATTAGGAGGGACTATATCATCTGAGATTATTCTCGTTAATCTGTCAAACCTTGAAATTAAGTATCTCATGGACTCGGAAGCTTCCTTCTTCATTTAAACCAGCTGAACCAATAGATCTTGGAAATATTTAGTGCTCTTAAATCTATGTTCAGATGCACTCCTTATATCATCCCAGCCAGTGATAGATCTTGGGGGCAGCATGTAGAACCATTCCGCAACCTTTTCTTGGAGTGACTCCATGAAAATTCTGAATGATACATATTTATCTTCACAACCTAACACACCACAAGCTGTGACAAAGGATACTACGTGCTCGTCAGGTAGTTGGGAGCCATATCCTTTGAACTCAGGGAAATTCTTCCTGGAACCTCTTGGAAGTTCATGGAGTATTTGTGGGAGAGAAAGAAGACCAATATTTCTTCCCCATGGCACATTGGGTGTACACGTGCTTCTCAGTTCATTATCAGCCATTAGTTTCTCTTTGTTTGGCTTCTTGAGCAGCTAGGGCTGTTTGTCTTTCTACTGGTCTCTTTCCACTACTTCTCTTTCTGCTGCTTGGAGTCTTTCAATCTCCTCGAACTGAGCCCGAATATCTTCTTCTCTTTCAAATGGAACTCTCTGCTCAACTTCTTCCTTTCCAGCTCTTGTTCTTCTTCCTTAAGATCACCAAAAGTAGGGTCAACAAATCTTCCTGATCTTAACTACCGAGTATATCTTCTGTCAGCCAGCTTGAAGGCTTATGGTCTTCTCTAGAGGTGCTATAATCTGTCTTTCCTCCTCCAAATCACGAGAAAGTTCTTCTTCCTGATCCAATATCCTCGAAGCAGTGTAATAATGGTTTACACTTTGGCTATTATGCTAAATATCGTTTCTCAGGTCTGAAGTAATATCCTCTTTAATATAAAACAGTCAAGGTGGGTCTCTCAACAGGTGGATTTGCTTGAATGTCCATGACTTATATCCATGTGGATCATAAGAAAACTCATAATTTTCAATAAACTAAAATGGTATTATATGACCCTGTGGTCATTTCTTGGGTGCAGACGCTGCAAAATCTGCCCTATGGTGGGGGGCCAAAACTGTTGGCTTGGAAATTTGTCTCGAGGGAAAATTATGGATTTCCAAAACAAAACTTTGGGAATCTAAGTCCCTCTACTTATAACAGTGGATCTACCATATTATACATAAAAATCAAGTGAATTCGATGGTGGTTTTTCAACCAGAGATCCACATGGGCACTCCATTGACCCTATGGCAAATCCTGCAATTACTTGCAAGGAAAAAAATAAGTGTGAGAGTGGGAAAGCGGAGTGAGAATGAAGGTAAGGAAATCAATGGTGGAGGTAGCAAATCAAAGGCCTACAAACATTGACTAGAAATTTTACAGCATGCATTTTAACAGAAGAAATAATATAAATTTGTAAAACATAGCTAAACGATTGAACAAAAATGCATTGGCCTCAAAGTACCACTTGAATCATTGATCAAGATGGGCATCAAATCCATATTTTTTTATTGCAGCTAAGAAGTAAACTCGTACAATGAAAGAAATTGGAAGAAATTTATAGAGAAGAGCATATTAGAAGAAATGGCAACTATCTCTTTTTTCCTCTTGTACATGGAAAATCATTTCTAGTTTTCAAAAGTGCAATTACCAACCCATGAAAAGAATTGTAGAGGACATATAAATAGCCTTTCAAGAGGTGGTTATAACTTCCCAAGGTGCACATAAGAATAGTTACAATTGAAATCCAATCATTTTACATTGATTTGGATTCCAAAATCACAGAAAAAACAGCCATGACGGGAGATGCCAATCATAAACCGATTAAAACGGTTACATCTTTGTTAGATTCAAATATGGGTCGTTATATCATGCTTTCTGTGTTTTTCAATCTGGATCCATTCACTTGGTAGAAGGTGATTAGAGTGGCCGAAGGGCGACAAGCCCTTTCATATTTCGCGACATTTTTTGGAGTTTCAGTAAAATTTGGAAGGATTTTCTCCCTCATCGGCCCACACTCCCATGTCACACGTGGACACATGGCATGCTTTGACTGGTTATGGAGTCATGCTAGAACCTCAATATGTTCTCCACCTAGCCCGGGATCATGGATCTCCTCAGCCCTGCTAATCCACCTTGGGAAAAAAATGCAACATAAGAATGTCAGGCTGTATCTTGCAAAATACGAGTTAGAACAAATTCTTTACCTATTTGGAAAGGGGAAGAAATTTCCCGAGTTAGAACAAATTTTTTACCTATTTGGAAAGGGGAATAAATTTCCCATGTGATGAAGTAGGTTCAAAACCTTGTTGAGCCTTTGAAAGTTCCAGATTTCAAAATACTCAGATTACATCATTTTCAAAGGAGGCTAACTCAAAAATTTAGGTTTAGACTTGGAAATAATGAAGGAAATTTTTGAGGGGATAACACCCTTCATCATTTATGTGTGGCTTGCCTCTTGGTAGCCTATTTTCTTCTATATGTGGCTCACCTCTTAGCATCCCATCTTATTCTATATTGGGGGCATGTCATAGAAGTCCCTCATCTTTGATTCTTGGGCCACGTCCTAGTATCCCATCTTCTTCTATATATGGGACACCTCCAGGTAGTCTTTCATCTTCAATCTTAGGGCCACATCGTTGTAGTCATTTATCTTCTTTCTATGGGAAACATCCTGGTAGCCCATCCTCTTCAATTCTTAGACCGTATCCTTCACATTCATCATATTTTCTTTCTATTAGTGATTATGGAAAACTCACTATCTTTTCTCACATCAATTGTATTCATCTACTTTTTTCTCCCACTTCTCGGGATTAGAAAAATCACATTATAGCTTATTAAAAACCAAAATGGTTCATTCATCCAACTATGATTTAAACTTCCAAGAGCTCCAAGGCTCCCAAAAATTCAAACAATCTTAAATTTCATAATCAAACGCAATTCAAAAATTCACATCAACGCAACCATCAAGTATGGTGTAAAGTGCAGAGAAATTTGAATAGGGACCTCAAGCTCTCATGCAAAAAATCCATGTTTCATGATAAAACACAGTCATCTATTGAGCATGAGCTCACCATGATCATTGAGATTAGGTATAATATGACTCTTGATAAGCAAACACGCCTAGTCTTCCTTATTAAGGAAATTGCTAACATTGTTGTTGGATCTTATCACGTCAATTGACCTTTTTGGTCCCACTTTTCAAAAACAAATTCACAAATGCAAAAAAAAAGAAAAAAATTGTCAAAGGTAAACAAACACACATTGCAATTAGGTATTGCGTACAAATGGATGTTCTTTCTATACTTTCTTGCTCTTATTCTGAAATTAATCCTACCATTTTCATCCCTTTAGTGATATTTTGGTTAGCCTATTCACATGAATTTTGCTACAGTTATCTCTATGGTATCCATTTGGCCTTGGTATTTTATAACCTTGGTAAATTAAATAATGACTAACCTTTTAGAGATCCTATCACAATCAACATATAAAAAACGTATTTCGAAGAAATTTTGGATATATTTGTTGACACTAGCGAATGTCATCATCACACTCATTTTTGCCTCCTTCCATCAAGCCATTAGTGGTTCTTAACCCCTTGTAAAAAAAGATAGCTGAAATAAGTCTTTAGAAAGAAAAAGAACCAATCAAATCAAAAATCACAAAGCTGAAAGAAAATGCTAAAAGTAAAAGAAAATTGATATATAACTCTCTCTTGGGGTATTTCTAATAATATCTACCAGGGCTATGGATGCTTGAATTATAGTAGAGAAATGATATGATTAGAATCAAATTCATCTCTGTTGGGGCTATGGACGTGTGGCTGGCAGTGGAGACATGTACGACTCTTCTTCTGTAATCTATTAAAAAACATCAAATTTGAAAATTAAATCATTCCTACACATAGGCTAGGGTGTCTTCACTTATTGTCTATCAAATATCCCCTCCAAGAGGTAATAAATTTCCACATGCACACACTATATCTCTATGAGAAAATAAGATTAATATGTTACCAAGTGTCTTTTTTTGGACCTTGTTCAAACTCTAACTCTAGTATGTATCTTGTCTCACAATTTTTGCGTTGGGCTAGTTGCTTCTTTATTGTGAGGCTTCTAAGATACATTCATTCAAATTCACATTATTCTTCTACTTTGTTAAGAACATCCATGTGTGTAATATTTTATTTTTTCCATTTGTGTGTACCTTTGTCCCCTTCACAAAAATAATCTTCCACTTGTTTATATCATGTGCTTTTTGGCCAACTTACGATGGGGGAATCCTTGGTCCTTCCTAGAACGTCATTATGTTACGTTCATCATCGTGTTGAAATTATCCATATTTTTCTTGATCCATCTTTTGCACGTGAAGATTTTTCCTTTGAATATTTCAATCTAACACTGGGCGAAATTTCACATCTTCACTTTCTTGCTCATACGCCTGGCATTATACCCTTGTACATCCCATCTGTCATTGGGGGCATCCACGTTTCTTCATTTATTGTACATAGCTTCAGAAAAATTTTAGAAAATAAAAAAAACATTCAAATATGTTTCAAAAATAAAAAACATTCAAATATGTTAGTTGAAAAAGAAAAAACATTCAAATAAACATAAAAAACCCAAAAAAATTAGTAAATAAAACTAAAAAGCTCAAAAAAATTGGTAAAAAAAATTCAAATACCAAAATTTATCTTACCATTGTGTATTTTTCTTCGATACCTTTCCAACGCAAAATAAAAAGAGTCATTTCGAGGTCGGAAGAAAAAGTTATAGCCTCCAAAAGATAGGAAGTGCACTCAGTGTTGCATAGGGGCCCTTGTAGCTGCATACATGAACCCAATCACCCTTACATCATCCATATAGGCACCTAGGTTCCCTTTCATCATGCACACAGGTGCCCAGGTGCCCTTACATCATGCACATGTGCCTAGGTGCCCTTGCATTTCTCCTTTTCTCCTATGTAAGTGACTTCTCTCCCATGTGAGCTACTTATCACAAAGATTGATATTGATTGGTTCTAATTTTACAAAATATAAATTTGAAAATCCAAATTTATCTTAACATTGCGTAGATCGCTTCGATTCCTTTCCAATGCAAAAAAAATGGAGTCCTTTTGAGGTCGGGAGAAAAAGTTATGACCTCTTGAAGATAGGTAGTTCACTTAGTGTTACACAAGCACCCTTGCAGTCAGGAACATGCACCCATGCTGCAGTCAAAAGATTCAAAAAATAAAAAAGGAGGCCAGCAAAGGTGCCCAGGTGCCCATGCTACCTCACATAACTTAAAAAATAAAAAAGGAGGCCAGTACAAGCGCTCAGGCGCCCATGATGCCTCACAAAATTCAGAAAATCCAAAAAGGAGCCCAGTAGAGGTGACCATGCTTCCTCACAAAACCTAAATATCCAAAAATGAGGCTAGCATAGGTGCCCAGTCACCAATTCTACCTAGCACAAGTGCTCCTATGAGTGTATAAGCACACCCAACATTGCACAGGCCATAGATTTTGCTCTCGACCTTGAAACAACTCCGTTTTTTTGCGTTGGAAAGGTATTGAAGAAATATACACAATGGTAAAATTAATTTTGGATTTATATTTACCAAAAATATGGTTTTTCATTTTTTAAATGGATTTAATACTATTGAAGCCTTTATCACCTGCTTTATCCTCAACATCGAAATTGGTCCTATAAAACCATCTTTCTGACATTCTTGTTTGTTCTTGTCTCCAATGACATGGGGATCATCATGATCTAACTCCATTAACAAAGTTAGGTCTGCTTACTATGTTGGTACTCCCATGCAACAATGGATTTTTAGATACTGTGTCATAATGCATGAATGCTTTCCATGGGACTACTTGTGTCCTCCGTTTTTCCCTCGCATGTGTTATTGCTTAGGGAATCAGTTTTAACTCTTGTCATTATAACAAAAATATTTGTTAACTGTATATTGATTAAAAAAATTTGGTACAACTATCTTGAACATTGTTTGTTTGAGTATATGTGATTGTGCTTGTTTCTCTATTAGGTTAGCTGGTTTACTTTCTCGTATTACATTGCATTATGTATTTTACATGGATTTAAGCATTGTTTTAATTTCTCATAGTTGCATTGCATTATGTATGTTTCATGGAGTTACGTATTTTTAACAATGAACAAATGTTAGTAATTTAGATTTTCATGTTATTTTACACTTTTGTTTATTTTAAATAAAGGTTGATGACGATAGATCATTGGGGCAACAATGGTGAAATAACAAGTTGCTAATGGAAAGATTGGATGTAAAGATATGGTTATTCCTATATTTCTCCAATAATAATTTCTTCTCCATTATCATTTATTACCATTACTAATTTTTCTCTTAAAACTCACTCGTGGGACAATAAACAAACACATGTATCCCTATCCCTATTCCTTCTCAATACCTAAGGATTTCATGCCTGCTATGACCTATTTTCTTCTATCCATTTCAAATTCATATCTTCAATCATTGATTGAATTCTTATATCACACCATTGACACTCGAGGGGGCATCCTTCATTCTACTAATTTTTCTTCAAAAAATTTACTTGTCTTATTCTTGTCTACTATATTTTAAATGAAGTTACGTAACTTCACCTCAAACAGGGGAAAATGTAGACATCTGAATTCTTGCTTTTGCAATCTTATTTCCAAATACACACAAATCACTCTCATTCTTACCATTTTTGTTATCATTAGTAATTTTTCCACTAATTAACTAACGTATCTTATCATTTTGGTCAGTTAACAAGCACTTTGTTGATTACCTATCCTCTTTTTTATTCAGGATGCCACTTTTACAATAAATCGTAAGTCAAAATCCTCTTCCAAAATAGACAATTAGTGATTATTAGCTAATTAATCCTATTTTACTCTTGTTTTGGTCAGTATACCCTATTATTGGCTCAAAACCCTTTTCCAACTATTCAAAATCACCCCACTTCACTTCCACAATGTCTCAGTGAAGTCTTCAAAATCTTATCCTAGCCTCTTAATTGACCCTAAGTGGTTGAGTAAGGCTCCTTACATCCTAATCAATTGGTTAATTCACTAATAATGTGATTAGACAAGGCTGTAATCATAGATTTAGTAATTCTTAATCTACTTTGTGGATTTTAGTCCCACATGTACCATGAAGATGCAATTTTCTCCTCAGAAGGAAAAAACTATAAAAAGGACTGCACCACATACCTTTAAACTTTACAACTATGCTTTGAATTGTACATCTCATTTAAGAACATATGATTAATAATCCAAGCTAAATCCTTGCCTCAAGTACCTTCAATGGGGTTAGTAGATGGGTAATCCAATAGTGATCTTAACAATTCATTTGTTAGAGAGGTCTATCTCACCATTCCTTGGAAGTAGCAACCATAACTCCCAATTTGATTGCCCTCTAATAGGTCTATTTAGGTCAATGTTAGTTAATTCAAGCATACTAGTAGGCATGCTTTAGCTCGGTATCTTGAATTATATTCATGTTAGTTTTTTAAGCATTCCATTAATATTTCTATCTTTAACATAACTATTGTTAGACTTCAATAAGAATTATCTCAATTAGGTGACTATGTGGTGTTAGTCTTAGCTTATTGAGCTTGGCAACTTACTTATGAAATGTTAGGGTCTTCATATATGCAATGCATAAGCATTAAAAGGTTCATTAGTCAACTTATCGTCATTTGAGCCAACTATGCATGAGAACTAAAATTATCAATATTAGATAGATAATTTTGCTAATAAACCAATTTTTATACCACTTGCAGTGACATGCATGTACAGAAGAAAACCATGGGGGCATAGCCTATCAAAAAATCTCTATAAATTGTGAATTCCCTATAAATATGAATTTATGGGGGATAAACCCTAGTACTGGGTTTACGTAATATACTGATCATTAATAATCATAATCAAAGTAAGATAAAATGGAATGAGCAGAATATTTTTAGAGGGATCCCTATTTGAACATCATAGATAGCAAATTATAACGAAGCAACTCAATAACCAATAGGTAATGACATTTGAATATATCATTTTGGGTGTGAGTGGATTGTGAAACACATACCATGTGATAGAACCCCATATCATTCTCATAGACCATCAAATGCATTTTCACACATAGAATTAATGTGATCATGCCAAGGTATATTATGAACAATGGATTCAAGATAATTTCATGGTTATCAATCATACCCAGATACTATGTATAACCATAAGAATTAGACCTGTGAGATGTCTAGTAACCCCATTGTGGTCACAATTTCAAGACAAATACATTTGATAGGAGTAGGGTACCCCCAAATGGGTAGGCACCATAGAATGTAGCAATAAGTAAGAGCTCGATTATATCAGTGTGGATTCATGCTAAAAACCATACTTATCATATTATAGATCTCATGTCAGCATAGAGTTACTAAACCCTCTAATCAAATTCAGAGGGGTCAAATAACTCATTCACTAAGAATTAGTCACACATTGTTGGCATCAACTCATTAAGGGATAATTATTGATCATGGTCAACTTCAAAGAGTGAGAATTCACAGATTATTGGCCTTAAGACCAAAACGATCCATATGATTTCATGGCATATAACACAAGTATTGAAATAGTTTCAACATAATTTTCATATGCATTGGGTCATAAGAAAGAGGATGGGTGGGAGAAAGAGGAGGTGATACATCATAAGTAATCACATTACTAAATCAAGAACCAAAGTATGCAAGCAGAGTAACCCCTGTCATGAATAACAGTGGTGGATTACCTATGTAATTACAACCATGTGGTATGTCATTAAAACCCTAGGGAATCATCATGAGTGCCAAGAATGTGATCTCTCTAGAAAATACACCTCAACATTGCATGGCCTCTTTTAACAAGAGAGGGTGGTGCTAGAAAAAATAGATTCCATCACATGTAGAGAAACAATCGACAGAGTATCCCCCATAACTGGAGCTCAAAACCATCGAATGTCATGCAACTAAAACCTAGACTCTATATAGCACCCCAGTTGGCTTCCAGGGGATTCTAAGTAACCATGTTTTACAGTTGACTCCCTGTAACTGCTGTGTGCCAAGTGGATTCCAAAATAATTGGAGGCCCAAGCCTTCGTGGGAGGGGATCTCTATGTGGTTGTAATAAATTGCATTGAAATCAATGAAATGTTTGTGACTCCCTGGGGGAAAAAAACAAAATAAAGTTGGTTTACTAATTAGTAAATCATATCCTGACAAATAAAGAAATCACAAACATTATTTAAAAATAATCAGAAATCAATACACAATGAAACCCTAAATCTCAACCATTCGATGGGTTTGGCCAGTATAGAAGGCGATCAATTACATGAGGAACAATATAGATGCCATAGAATTTAATGTTCTAAGGCAAATTTACCAAGGCTTTTAAGCCTTATTGTTTTTACCATATAACACCAAATCAAAACAATTCACGCATTAATAATACCAATTATTGAGATGACGTGTCATGACTGTATGGTTTAATCCTAGGTTTAAATTTAGGGTATAGGTTGCCTTAGGATTGTTATGACCCTTATTCTATATGGGTGTCAACACAACTTCCAAAATTAAACTGCATGTAATATTAATAAAATCGGTGTTTTAGTTATCTATGCAACAAAATATATAACTTCGAAAACACATTGGATGACTAAGTGCCATCTTAGCATAATTAACACTTAATGATTTGATAGAAATGTTTAGGAGTGCACACTACTAGAACAAGGACCTTTGAGCCTAGAAGTACATCTCAAAAATAAGATATATAATTAGCAAACCACCTTGGGTCAATACCATACCATTTAGTCAAGAATGTATTGTATGGTTTATCCCCTAATTGTACAGTCTTGAACCTACTCTGTATGGAAATCTTCTAAAGTGAAAACTTAATGTGTCGTTGGTATATTGTGTGTGCAATGGACAAGTTGCAAAAGCTATGGAATGAGGATAAAGAACCTCAAAGCTTTGCTAAACTCAATCCATGCATCATGAGATGAGTGCTAAACAAGATAAACTAACATGAAAGCATTATAACTTTGAATTAAACATAAAACACTATCATGCATACTACTCTAACTACTCTATGATTAGCTTAAAACATAAATTGAACCTAGTATAGATCCTATGAGAAATCAAATTAGATTTTTTGTTTCTTCAACAGATGTGAAGAGGTCTCTCTAAAATGGCTATAAGACCAAGTTAGATACCCTTCTACTAGCCTACTATGAAGTTATGGATACAAGATGAAGGAGCTCTCAACAATGGAGGATAGCCAAGATTCAAATGTTCTATTAGCTTAAAGCTAATCACAAATGAGGTTCTAATGCCAATATCTCCAAAGTTCTTGAGAGTATAGTTGTGTTTTGTGTAGACAAGGTGTGTAAGGTTGTGCGTAAAGTTGTAAGTTGAATGGGTAGGGGTGACCCTTCTATTTATATTTTTCCAAATGGAAGAGTTTGGAACTATTGGGTGCATGTGGGACTAAAGCTAAAAAAGCACTTTTAGATTAGATTAGGATAAACATGCTTTAGGCTTAATTGAGCTAGGATTAGGCTATTTAAACTTTATTAGCAAGTGATTAGAGACTCATTGAGAGTTGGGAGGGGTCTGGTTAATCAATTCTGACTGATAGATAGCCTATGAAGCCAATAGAAGTGGTCTAGAGAGAACTAGGGAGGTTATGAATGGTCGAAAGGATGAATGTTTACCTAATAAGAGAGATATTAACCAAATTAGATAATTATAGGAGGAATATGACCAAGAAGGTGTCATAAATAGGTATCCAAGAATGGAGTGAAGAATGGGTAATTAACGAAGTATCGTTAATTGGTTGAATTGGAAGAAATGCTAAGTGTAAGCATATTTTAGGTGTCTATATTTTCCCCTCTTTGGGGTGGCGTAAGTGACGTCACTTCAAAGAAAGTAGACAAGCATAAACAAGTAGAATTTTTTTTGAAGGGATAGAATAAAAAATGAGAAGAATGGAGGATTCCCCCTCAATTGTCGATGGGGTGATAGAAGAACTTGATTAATGATCGAAAAGATGACATAAAGAGAATAGAAGAAATAATAGTGTGAAGAAGTAGAAAAGAAAGGGGATGTAGAAGAAAGGGGGTATGAGGAAGGGGGAATGAGCTAACATCCATCCAGTGCCTTTTTTAAACAACTTTATTTTGTCATCATATTACTAGAGATCTTCATCATCAGTCCTTATTAAAAAGAATGAACAAAATTGTAGTATGACATAAAAGGCCATATACGAACAGATGTCCATTGCTAAAAACACCAACTCCATGCAACATACAAAATGCAATGCAATACGAGAAAGTAAAATATGCCTAAATTCATGCAACATACATAATGCAATGCAATACGAGGAAGTAAACAAGCTAAATTAACAAAGAAATAAGTAAAATGTTTTTTTTTATCAAGCTTCAGTTCCAACCTATTCAAATTAATGACAAGGGTTAATGAGTGTACCCCAAGCAAGGATACATGCGAGGGGAATAACAGAGGACACTCAGGTTCAATGAAAAAGCAATGTGCACTATGAAACAATACTAGGCAACTCGTTGTGCCCCAGAGTATAGACATAGTAAGCAGCCTAGATTTTGTTGATGGAGGTAGATCAAGATGATCTGCGAGTCACACATATGAATAGGTGAGAACTAAAGAGTGACATTTTATAGGATGATTTATATTGTTTTTGAGTTTTTTTTTTGGAACTATTTGAATGTTTTTTATTTTTTTATATTTGAATGTTTTTGATTTTTCTAACATATTTGAATGTTTTTGATGTTTTTGATCAATTTTGAAAAAGTTTTTTGAAACTATGTACAGGAAGACAAAGAAGCATGGATTCCTCTAGCAATAGACAGGATGTACAAGGGCAAAAGGCCACGTGCATGTGAGAAAGGTGAAGATGTGAAAATGCCCCAGCGATTAGGTGGGAGTATTCAAAGGAAAAATCTTCACGTGTAGAAGTGGGACCCAAGGCCATTATGGATAGGTTCAACATGATGATGAACTTACACCAATGAAGTGCTAGGAAGAAGCAAGGATACCCCTAGCGTAAGTTGACCTAAAAGCACATGATAGAAAGGAAGGAGTGGATTATTTTTGTGAAAGGGGACAAAGGTATCCGAAAACATGGAAAAAAGGCAATATTATACACATGGATGTTCTGAACGAAGCAGAAGAATGATGTGATGGTATGAATGTAACTGAGAATCCTAGTGATGAAACAATGATTAGCCAACGAAAAAAATCATGAGATGAGATACAAACTAGAGTAAGAGTCTTAACAAGGTAAAAAAAAAAGACACTTGGTAACATACTAATCCTGTTTACTCATAGAGATCCAATGTGTGCATGTGGAATTTATTACTTCTTGAAGGAAAGAGTTAATAGATAGTACGTGAAGACAACCTAGCCAATGTGTAGGGATGATTGATTTTGAAAGGCAATTTTGTGAATGGATGGTGGAAGGATAACCGTACATTGCTCCGCTGCCAGCCAGACGTCTATAGCCCTGACGGAGATGCATTTGATTCTAATTGCAACATTTCTCTACTACCAGTCAGGCATCCATAGTCCCGATAGAGATTATTGGAAATACCCAAAGAGAGAGTTATTTATCAATTTTCTTTTTCTTTTAGCTTGAACAACTTTTAGTTTTGATTGATTTTGAATCTTTTTCTTTCTAAAAAATTATTTCAGCTCTCTTGTTTGACAAGGGGTTAAGAACCACATATGGCTTGATGGAAGGAGGTGGAAGTGATTGTGATGACGACATTGGCTAGTGTCAACAAATATGTCCAAAAGTTCTTCCCAACAAGTTTATTAGATGCTAAATGTGATAGGATATCTAAGAGGTCAGTCGTGCTTTAATTTACCAAGGTGATAAAAGACCAGGGTCAAATAGATACGATAGAGATAAATGTCACAAAATGTATGTGAATGGGCTAACCATAATAAAATCAAAGGGATGAAAATGGTAGGAAGACTTGTAGAAGAATAACAAGGAAGGGAAGAAAGAAACATCCATGTGTACGCAATACTTGATTGCAATGTTTGATCTTTGTACCACCGATTTTTCTATACTTTTCTCATGTTTTTTGTATTTTTGAATTTAATTTTATTTTTAGATTTTTTTTTATAGTTTTTGGAAAGGTGGGACCAACAATGTCACTTTGCGTGATAAGATCCAACAATAATTTTTGTGACTTCCTTGATAAGGGAGATTAGGCGCGTTTGTTTATCAAGCGTAATATTATCCCCAATCTCAATGATTATGGTGAGATCGTACTCAACAAATGACTGTAATTTATCCTAAAACATGGATTTCATATGTAGGAGTATGGTTTTTTTTGTTGTGCAAAAATATTATTTTTTGTTGTGTGAAAAAAAAACTTGATGTCGTGCGATAGAAAGAATTTCTGTCATGCAATAGTAAATCTTGTTATCATATGACAAAAATATTTGTTGTCATGCATCTTTAGGGTTTTTCTATCACACGTCTCATCCTTCCTCTGGTCATATGTCTCAATACCAAAAACCGTAATCCTACCCTATAAATACCCCCTTTGGCCCTCATTTCTCACACTTTACACAACATTTTGCTCCGTTCTCCTAGTGCTCACACGTCTCATAACTCATTTTCAACTCGGTTCTCAGGAGTCAGCCTACATATTTCTAGGTCTCGATTGAACTGTTTTTAGCCTTCAAGTCTCAATTATCATGTGGTCTTCTTAACTACATCATAACAGTTGAATCTCAAACTCTCTAGGCCACCACTTTACCTAAGATTCAATATAGGAATTCAATGTGCCCATAGATTAATGTAGTCTTGCAATTGAATGAAACTTACAAGGAATGGGTATAGGATTCTGGGTTCGAAGTGTAGACACCAAATTTGGGTCACACTCCCTTTAGTCCCCTTTCAATCAGTTAACATAACGTGTTCACCTAACCATGAACCCTTTACCCCACATTCATATTAATTTAATTACTTACAATTTAATTAATTCCCATCCTCACATTATTTATTAACTTAATTACTTTAATTACATTAATTTACACCTCACCTTGCCACATCACCTAGACACCTCACCATGGAATTATTCTTAGTCTATTAATTAACTAGGACTGAGTCTCTACTTAGCTCAACCAATTAGGACTTAGTCTAACCCTAAAATTAAAGTGCTATTCCTCCTCTAAGAACATTCCTGCTTATATAAGAGTTAACCATCACTTGAGACTCATAATGACAAGTAGAGCACGCCAAAAGTAGACAAGATCTACTATTTTTGGTAAACCTAGTATTTCCCACCTTAACTGACACTGGTTATCCCTTAACCAACGCCATTCACCCTAACTATCATCAGTTACTATATATACAGTTTTAAAACCTTTTACCTGGGTTGGTCACTTCGAGTTTTGAGAGAGATATTTACATTCAAGCATGAACCAGATATTTTCTCAGCATCCAGATGACAGAATACATTCAACCTCAGGCCCAAGAAAGTACATGATACTTGTCCATAGGAATTCGAATTCATGGGAGCACTCTGGGAAGTATTGCCAGGAAATTGACCAAAAATTTCTTCACGGATCGACCATTACCTTACTTCACCAACCATACCTATAAATACAAGTAAGTGTGTTTGATTTGAATTATTTCTATACTTAATAGGTTCTTTATCTTTTGTTCTTAGATCTCGTTCTTCCCTGTATTGCTCCATTCTTACATTCCTACCCATTTACCTATCCAACCACCTAAAGCCTTATGGTTCTCCATACCTAACCTTTATACCTTCCTGAGTCTCATTGAAATTATCATGAACCCAACCATCCTCCCTCTATTCTCTGTGTAATCACATAGAATCATGAAAATTAAGTTCTATGATCGCGATAACTTACCATTTTCATGATTCTATGTGATTACCGGGTGAAATTGATTATCGCAACCTTTGTCGGGTTCCCCTATTCATTGGCATCGGTCACCCGATCGACATCGGTTACTGTATCCCATGTCAAATTTCATGAAACTACCCCTAACATCCCTAAAACCTCATAGAACCTTACCCAAACCTGGTACCTCACCTACAACCTCACCATAGACCTTCCTAACTCTTTGTGCAGACACAGAGAGAGTTTAGACACCCATTTTTGATATTCTACCATTCCCCACAGAAACCAATATCGTTTATCTCAAAATGGCATCGGTCATACCTAAACCATCATCAGTCACCCTAATTGGCGTCAGTCTCTATGTCTGATAAACTTCCTTAGACCTGAAAGCCTCCAAACTATCCAAAATCAACCCAAACTATACCATATCTTACCCATACCTTGTCTATGACCCTCAGCCTACCAACCCAACCTGCAATCTAACCCAAGACCTTCACCAATTTAATTACTAGGCATTTAATTGGATTAAAATTGATAGTAATATGAGATACCTAAATCAAAACACTAGCATTATATTCTTTTATTTGCATGTTCAGTTATTTAATATTGGGTTATATATTAGTGGATTGACAACCATTGAGGAAGTATCACACTTCATGGATCTATCTCACGACAGCTAATCCACTAACCTTCACTATTAACTATATCTTGTGGTCTTTCTTTGCTTTACAAGTAGTTCCTCCTAGCCAAAAGGAAGCTCACACAATCAGTTTGGATTGGAAATCAGAAACGCGTGCACTCAACCTTCAACCAAAAAACAAAAGGTATTCCTCCTTGGCCCTTTACCTTTATATGTTTCATTATTCTACCTCAATCTGGTGAAACATTTTGGCACACCTGGTGGGACTCATCAGGGGTTCTCTTGCATTGTTTATTCCTAGGTAAAAAATTATGTGTTTATTTCCCTTTGAAAAGTATTCACATTAATTTTCTTCTCTGGAATCTTCTCCTTCTTTCTATTATCTAAAATAAATCATTTTTTTGGTGCTTTAAAAATAACATGTCTTCCTTTCTACCGCATTACATTAGTGAAAGAGCATTCCTCTTCTTGTTCTCTATTTTCTACATCAAACATAATTGTGGATTTGGGCTTAAAACATTCACATTTTATTCCGGTCTATTGCATTGTAGCTCACATTAATATGAGGTAAACCTATATGCTGGAAGTCATGCCCAACTGATGGTTGAATAATTCAATCGTAGTTCACTTTACACATTCGCTATACCAAACAACGAAAATTTTTACACATTTTCTTAAACATCATCCTACCTGGAAAAATATTTTAACGATCACACGATCAGAGGATTGACAGTGGGTGCCCAAATGGTTTTTTTGTCTAGTCATTATCTTAGAGAAAGGACCACCCCCGCCAAAAATTTACCTGAAACCATCCTTAGATCTTGGATTTTCATAGGGCACCTTCTATCAAACCAAAAACACTGTTCTATTTACAATTCGGTCCTAAATAACATAAGATGAAACATAAAATTCACCCATAGGATTTCATGTTTCTTAGTTTTTTCTTGATTTTTGAGATCGTGTTCTCCATTTTTTATTTCTTCCTTTCACACTCCATAATTATAGTTGGTGTATTCCAAATTTTTATGAGTGTGTTAGGGTCCATCAATACCATACTCAGGCTTTTGGGTTGGTATTTTAGCTGATCTAAGTCACTAAAATCAACTTTATCCATATTTTCAAATTTCACAATGATTGGTATTGGTCCAGCAACCATCATCGGTTTACCTAATAGTTGTCAATTATATTTTTTTTGGTCATTTTACCAAAAATAGCACTCACCACATCTTATGTTATTTCTGAGGTTCCCTAGATACTTCACTATACCTCTAGATATTGGAAATCGCTGTCGAATACATATTTGTCTCATTTTTATTAGTTATTACAACATTTATCAAACTTTTGATTATTCCACATTAGTCAGTATCGGTTCCCCTAATCATCATCAGTCGCCCTCTATCACCGTCATCAATTAAGCCAAATGCCATTAGTTCCTATGTTTTATTTTTTAATTAAAACAACGACAAGTTTTATATCCCAAAAATTATTTTCTCCATTTCCTTATATGTTTCTGTGTCAGTTACAGAGAGTAAATTACCAAGTCTATGCTAATTCACATAGTTTTGACTCATAACCAAGCCAACGACCTTGTATTCCATGCTAGCCTTTAGTCATTCCCACATAACCCATCATCACCTTCTATCCTGTCACCCATGGATCTTACTCAGCCCATTATCATAAGTATCTGGTGACGAGGAGCTTGCAAAATGCTTTAACCAAAACCCCACTACCTTACAATACTATTTATCCCATTCATCTACTCGGGACTCATTAGGATAATATGGTATATGAAATACCTGTGTCAATTCCCCCTTCCCTTGCTCCCACTTCTATGTCAGATACTACTAGCTTGGCCTTACCTTTTTCCACCTTACCACCTATGGTGTCACAACTGGACCCCACATTATCTATATCTTCTGCACCTATGACATCTATCGTACCCTTGACGACAGTTTCTCCTATGGTGTCAACCATTCCTTTATCATCTGCCTTGAGCGTAGCCCCATATGCACCCACCGCTTCTTATATACTCATTACTTCTCATCCACCCATGATGTTGGAAACCCACACACCCTTCCAAAACATTGTACTTTCCATCCCGCAGTATCTTCCTCTAATTACCATGAGAGTTGTCACATCAACTCCACCTACCTATACCTATAATCAACAACATCCTGTTTCATCTGTTACATATTTAGGATACTTGCTAGCTATATCTATTCCCCCCTCCCAATTATCATACTCGACACCACCATATACTAGGATTCCATCCTCATCATACATTCATTATCTACCCCCTTATACTGTAGGGGGTGCTCAATCATCACAACCTATCAATGACCTTATTAAAATGATGATGGAAAAGATGCAGACATTGGAAGCATCATTTTTTAGCTCTTGTAACTCTTCGACATATGATGAAATTTGTAATGAGCCCGTTCATCCATCTATTCCCATTTATCCATATCCTACACATTTGGAAATGCCTAAATTCAACTGGTTCAATAGTAAAGAAGACCCACAACAACACTTGAGGTCTTTCAAACATCGATGTTATATAATTACCCATGACGACACTATGCTCTTGTAGACATTCTCGATGTCCTTGACAATACCTGCATTGGATTGGTATATTGGTTTACCTATACATTCCATTTACTCATTCAACCAAGTGGCTCAACCCTTTCTGGACCATTTCTCAATCAATATCTTTAAGAAGGTCACCATGACCAAATTGTACTCAACATTACAATACGAAGATGAATCTATCACAGATTTCATCACTCATTGGCGTAATATCATCGACAAGCTCACATTCTAACTACCTAAAACCAAGCTTATAGAGTTGTTCACCAGGTATTGTGTCAGGAACATCTCACCAACTCTCCAAGTTCAAAAATTCTGCACCTTTGACAAGGCATTTAACATGGCTAGAAAACTTGAAATTCATGCCATTGAAGAGAAGAAAATTCAATTGCATAACAAAAATGCTGCATTCAAATCAAATGATACCTCTTCTTCTTCCAAACCCCAAAATAGTTATTCCAAAGCCAAATGATCTGCCAATGTGGTAGTTTTAAAATTCGTCCCATCTCACCCATCCAATCAATTGAAACCTTCTTCCAACTTGTCTCCCGCTCAATATTTTCAGTTCAAGTAGGAGAAAAAAATACAATCCCATAAGAGAGCCTTGTTCTTTAGTTTTAGAAAATCTTATAAAATCTAGAGCAATTGCTCTTCCACCCATCAAACCACATACATGTTTTGACCCTCTTTTCCTATGCCTTCATGGTATAATGAACATGATTATTGCAACTACCATTACGTTAAAGGTCATAGCAATGGTAATTGTATCACCTTCAAAAAACCATCTAAGAAATGTTAGATAACGAGGATCTCATCTTGGATAACCCTAACACACCAGCTAATCATAACTTGCATATTTTCAATAAACCATTCCCAAACCATACCCCATCATCTAACCAAACTATAAAACCTTCAAATAATGACAATAACATTCGCGAGGTCCATGCGGTTTTTGACATCATACCGTCCCTCCCTTAGTTTCATCATGTTCCCTCTATCGAGAAGATTCTTGAAAGAGCTCCTTAATCCACGGAGGATCCTATTTTATCTACTTCATTACCCACAGAGGAGTCCCTATCATATCCCCCTTCACCCATGGAAGGGTCCACTATATCTGCGGATGCAGTTTCCCCACTCACCTCTCAACCTGACGAACAAGCCACAACATTAACTCTCCTATCCATCGGCTAATCATTTTCACCTTCCTTTGCATCAAAAAATGAACCCACCACATCGTACTCATCATCTCCCCTACCCATATGAGGTCCATTAGAGGCACCTCTTCCTATTGGTGACAACTCTCCATCAACCTTCAAAGACCCCATTGATTTACTCTTAGCTCTTTTACCCACAGATTCTGAAGCCAATTGTTTCCCTGTCTTGTAAACATTATTCATAAGGATTACTACCAAGTCAACATCATATCCTCCTACAATAGTTCCATTTTCGTGTCTAGCTACCATTTGGATTATGTTGATAGTTCCATACTTTGGGGACGCCTTCGGCTACCCTTCTTAACTCAGATGCAAATATAATCTGTTGATACCTCCATGATCTATCCAAAGGTATTTTAGAGAACCATACCAGCCACGCCCATGCCAATGCCAGTTGGCACATCCAAATATTCATTACCCTCATCTATACTTAAAATTTTAAAAACAACCAAACTTGTTCCTATGCCTAAAACCTTACCTACACCTATGCCTTCCGCCGCATCCAAAACTGCTACCACATTGAGAGTCATGCCAAAATAAATCCTAGTCCATCTTCCCATCAAAATAGAATTAGCCACATCCTCACAAGCCCACACAAAAACTATTCCCCCATCTAAGAGGAAGACCCAACCTTCTAGGCCACATACACCAGTTTTTCCTACTACTCCTCTTTCACCTTCACCCCTTCCATCTATCCTAAGACCTCACCCATCAACCTTGGCCAAACAATTACCTACCCAAAGTAAACTAAAAACACAACAACCCACCTCCTCATCACCATCCTCTGTTACACCTAATTTACCTACACCGCATACAACTTCATCGTCACCTGTATCCTTTTTACCACCTATACCCACACCACTTCCAGCTACCTCATCACTACCTATGATATTTCCTTCTCTTCAACCAATACCTCCCACCTTGTCTCTCCCAAAAACCTTCACCTACCCTCCATTATCACCTTAGTTAACCCATCCTCTTCCGCCATCTTCCTTCCCTTCTACATCACGCATTCTGTATTCACCTTTACCTAGGAAGGTACAACCAAAGTTGAAAAAACCACTATCCTCCAAAGAGGTAGTTAAACCAACAACAACTTCTATTGCTAGTTCATCTACTACACCTTTTCTTAAGAGGGTACAACCTAAACCTAAAACAATACTGCCTACCAAACTAGCGGTCAAACCTATCCCACCTCTAATTCCACCTCCCGTGGCACCTCTCCCACAAAAATCTCCCACAATTCCATCTAGACCCACACTTACCTCACATTGTGATCCATTGGCAGGCTCTTACACCAACATTCTAGCTAACCTTTTAGAGACCTCTATCATAACATTGCTGCCACTTATGCCTTATGACCCAATCAAACCCAAACCAAAATGCTTTGACAATACTAAAATTTGTGCCTACCATCATTTTTCAGAGCATTGTAGAAAAATGTAAGGCTCTTAAACTGTTATCCTCCAATTATGTCATCTTGAATAAAAATTTAACGATGATGATCTTTTAGATGAGGACCCTATTCCACCTCCACCTATCACCACACATCCTCACCCCTACCTATTAAATGACCTACATATCCACCTTCACAACCATTTTATCCACCTCTAACATTCAAGATCAATATGGTCCACATAAAAGAGCTAACCAAACCTCCACCAAAATGTCAATGCATTTCCTTCTTTACACAACACTAGTATATGCCCTCACCATAAATTTTCTCGTCCTGTTACTGGACCTATCATGACTCACCTATTACTTTAACCCATCTTAATATGGTTAACATTTCCACTCGTTCCCAGAGAGACAAAGGAAAGGAGAAAACAACCATCCCATACGCCACTTTTTTACCTAATATCCCATATGCATAAACCTTTCCTACACTTTTCCCAATAGTACACAACATTACCTATCACCACCTTATCCTACTTCACTCTATGGGAGACTTGACATTCCCTCTTCCTCCATTTTACACCTCTTATCCAAACCAAACCTTCATCATATACCTTACCTTCTCTACCCACCACCTTGCCTCAACCTTTCCTAAACCTTTCCTAAACCTTGCCTAACCTTGCCCAATTTATCCCAATCTGTCTTAACAAATCTACATTACCTACTCTACCCATCACCTCACCTCAACCTTTCCTAAACCTTTCCCAAACCTTTCATAACCTTTCCCAATCAACCTTACCCAATTTATCCCAATCTGTCTCAACCAATCTACCTTACCTAATCTACCCATCACCCACCTCATCACACTCAACCTTTCCAAATCTTGCATGATGAAACCTATCATCATCTCATTCTTCCCTATACCCATGGGGAAAATTTTCACTTCCCCTTATTTTAGTGAATGTTTAACCAAAACCAAAATTTTTACATCCTACCTTTCCTTCTAACAAACCATTCTAGGTCGGTGACCTCGTCCTGAAGGAAAATCAACATGTAACAAAAGCAGAGAAAAGTAAACGGGGAAAATTTTCTCCTAATTATCTTGGACCCTATATAATTACTCATACCTATGGATCAGGTGCTTATTGTTTGTCTTCCCTCGAAGGTAAATATGAACCTGATCCCCTTAATGCCTTACATCTTCAACCATTCTATTGTTGAATCAAGTCCTATATCACCTTTTGTCTATTAAAAATGCTCATTCCTTGAGTACCATTCACCTTCCATTTACCTATTTTATGGATCAACGACTAAACAATAATCATGTGATTATCTATCACCTTTCACCCTTATCTTCAATGTGAGTACCATGGCTCTACTCATGGCATGATTATCATGGATAATTTTCCTCTTTTTCAAGATGAAATCCCATGGTCATTCATCACTTAAAA
Organism: Taxus chinensis; assembly: GCA_019776745.2. Taxonomy (NCBI): domain Eukaryota; kingdom Viridiplantae; phylum Streptophyta; class Pinopsida; order Cupressales; family Taxaceae; genus Taxus; species Taxus chinensis. The sequence continues at coordinate 623,903,751 of CM034152.1, read as the reverse complement.
CCTTTATTTCATAGTTAACCCCTATGTACTATGGTTTTTTCTTCGTAACAGGATCCTATCCTTCTCTATAGTCTTGTACATGACCAAAAAGTCCAAAAAAGACAAAAAAAAATCATTCAAAAGTAAAATGGGATTCAACTCCTTGAGTCAAACTTATAGCAAAAAGATGAATCCCTCAAAAAGGAAATCTATTATTTCTATCTTACTGATATAAATAGACTTCTCCCTTGAAGGAAAGCTATACAAAGCTATCCAAACTTACATAGTCTATAAAAAAATTAGACTATTCTTGCAGAAAAACTAAAAATATTCTAAAGCTTCCCACATCAATCAGCTTCACGAAGACCTCAAGGAGTTAATAGACTCATCCCACATAGAATTCCCACATCGATCAGTCTATATATATATATATATATATATATATATATATATATATATATATATATATTTCATCATGGACTGGCCTATTTTGATGTTGGGTATCTTGTCAAGTGGGCATGTTGTCTCACACTAGGTTGTGCTAAACAAGCCTCTTTCACCTCACCACCTTTTCCTCTCTAATATTCTACCTCCGTAAGGTAATTTCCATAAACGTGACATTTTGTGATCATGTGACTTTCTTCACCCTTAGAATAGTCAATTATGCAAGGCCTTTAGGGTCTTAAGTTCTTAAGCCACTCGTTATGGTTCTTATCAATTTGGCGGTTCTTTTTTCATCACCTCTTATCATTCACCTTCTTCATTACTAATTGATTCTCCTATATAGGACTAGACCATCGACACCTACATTTTAAGAATTCATTTTTCACCTAAATGCCAACATGCCTAAATGACCTAAACTCAACCATGCCTAAATAACCTAAACTCAACCATGCCTAAATGATCTAGACGCAATCATGCCTCAAACCCACCTACCCATTCATTTACCTCATCACATTCTTCCCTTTCTTATGAGATAATACATTGTCCTAAGGCCCCATTTCATTAGGGATATGTAGGCAACACTTCAAGGGCATAGGGCCCTTAGAGGTTAGCTCGGCCACTCTTTACCCTAACCAATTTCCCCCATTTTTCTATTCACATTCTACCTTAGTTTCCATTTTATACAACACTTGGAAATTAAACAAACATACAAATATACAAACATGTATACCTACCTATTTCTTATATCATCATATCATACATTAATCATTTCACATTTCCATTATATAAAACAATTGGAAATTTCCACCACAACATACATATACATCATCATTTATTTTCCATACTACCAATAATGTGGAAATTACATCTAACCCAAAATAAAAACCTAACTCCATGATGCCTATACCTGAATCCAACATGCCTGACTCACCTAGACTCCACCATGCCTATACCTGAATCCATCATGCCTACATGAGCTCAACTCAATCATGCCATATTCACCTAGTTTCCATGAACACTCAAATAAGAATTAAAATTAAAAAAAGTACATCATCCATACAATAAATATCATCATCTATATAATTGGGAGAGTCTGTGTATCAATACAAATATATACATATAAAAATAAATGCATGTATATCAAATTGCTCAGATACAACCTCCCTATCTTCGGCACATAGGCCGTTATAAATACAAAAATCACAAAACTCTCATATACAACCTCACTATATTCGACACGCAAGCTAGTTTAAATATCAAAAATCAAAACAGTGATCATATTAAATGAATAATCATCAGCCCACCTGATACCCTCCTGAACAGTCTCACCTGTCTCCTCCTCTCCACATGTTTGCCACCTTGCGGGCATATCTCCACTCACCATAGGTCTCGATATAATCTCCTCCTGACCCTCACCTAGACAAGGCCTCTGAGAACTTGTCACATTTCCCTAGCCCTATCTATGGGCTCCAGAGCCCCCTATTCTCCTTGAACTATGAGTCTCAGATCTCATCCACTTATTTACTACCTGCTGGGCTCTGTAATCAGCATATGAGGGAACATCTATCCTAGAAGTTATCAGGAGATCCTTTTAACTTCTGGGATAGATGCTCCCTCATATAATGATTATAGAGCCTAATAGGTAGTGAGTGAGTGGATGAGATACGAGACTCATAGTTCAGGGAGTACATGAGGCCATATATTGATAATAGCGAGCCTCATTCATGGAATCCCTAAACCTCACCATCAACACCATCTAAGGTGGTGTCATGGGTCTCACTACAACCTGTGAGCTCTGCCTTGCTAATAATGGCCTCAGCCCCTGTCTTGATGCTTTCCCTCCTACTTGTGTAGGTTCCTATAATATGGGACCTTTTCCTTGGGCCTTTGGGGGTACCTGTCCTTATACTACAATTTGGGCCTATAAGGACACAACCTGTACATGTGCATTGGCTAGATAGCCATGTAAACTTGTCACTTGCGCTTGTAAGGTGGCCACCTAAACTCCATCACAATCACCATTTGGTACGGGTGCCTATACCTGTGGAAACTGCGCCTATAAGGCCATCACCTGATCTTGTAGGGTGGTCACTTGTGCCTTTTCCCCTGTCAACTGACCATGTAAACTTGTGATCGGCATCTGTAGGGTGGCCACCTTTCCCTATAATGTATATCTCTGTACGGTGACCGTAGTAAGATCAAGCTACCTTGGCCTCAGTGGTGCCACTCACAACTGTGCCACCCACCACTTCTTGTATCCATCTGTGATTCCTTTTTCATCAATCTGTCTATCTACTACCTGCTCCTCCTACCTTATCAGTACACACGAATGAGGTGGAGACATGGGTCTCTCCACATCATCTCTCTGGTACTATGGAAAAGGTGAGGGTACATCTTGTGGTAGCTGAAACTATCGTCTAACCCTGTCCATGGGAATCATCTCGTGCTCTCCCATCCCTCCACCCTTATATCCATCTCAACAGGTGAAGCTCCTCTAGCTCATTTACCATGCCCTTTTATGAGGGATAGCCAATATATGGCTTCCACACAATATCAACTCCTGAAATCCCCTCCAACAGTCACATGTAGTATGAAACATCATATGTGGCTCTAGTCACCCTCGGTTTCTCAGCATATGGTACCCAACATCTGTATGTAGCTTAGAGAAAGCCACCCCAGAACCAATCATGTTAGGGAAAACCAACTAGGCGCACACATATTATGTGCTTATATACCCAATAATGTAGTAAAAAGTTACAACACATCCCAAATCTCCTCAATCTCCCATAGGCCCATATCTCCCTATATAATTGAAATAGGAAATTTTGTTCCCAAGTGAAGTAGATCTACTCCTCTATCATATCATAGAGAACTCCCATCAGAGCTCATGGGAATCTTCCACCCTCAGAATCTGACAGAGAAACATAATCTACCACCTCCATCATCAGTACATCCAACCTCGTCTCCTGTGGGTAGGCTGCATACATGTACCTATATGTGAGACTCATGCTGTGATAGGTCAATAGGCCCATCACCTCACCAAATAATACCACTATCAGCTCCGTGGATGCCTATGAAGAAATGGAATAAAATGGATCCCCTACAATAGGAAGCCGCAAGATTTGGTACATGTCCTCTAAGGTGATGGTCATCTCGCCCACCGGTAAATGGATGGTATAGGTTGTGGAATCCCATATGTTGATGAGAGCAACCATCATACTGTGATATCAAACAATGCACCTATAATGTCAGACCCTAATAATTTTGACCTTAGTCATATGCTCCCACTCCTCTGTAGTCACACTAGACCACATATGTACTAGTAGAGGTGGTACTTTGTCCCACATCCTAAGCTAATCTCTATCCTAGATCAACCAAACACAAATTTTTCAAGACTTGACTACCCAAAAATAACCTATTTCCTACCAAACCATACCCAACCACACCAATCATGCCTGCCCCCTTTACCTGATTTACCTATAAAATTATTAACCATTATCATCATTGCCCACTATCTTAGTTCATTTCACATACCTCTTCTTCGTCTATTTCCTTTTCCTACCTAACCAATATTACCCCTATTCTTCCTTAACCTTAACCACCGGTCACCTTAACTGTCACCAGTTTTCCTTGACCATCATCGATTATATTTAACTAGTATTGGTCACCTCAACCTTGAACAAAATTGGCCAAATCCAAGCGACATCTGCCAAACCTTGATCAACGTCGGTCTCTGTTGTGACGTTAAGAACCAAAATTCTATCCCCCCATTCTAAAAAATTAACAAAAAATTCCCTAAAACCCTACTCTACCCATCCCGACCTATCCTAAATTAATTCCTAAACCTATTTAACCAATGTGTGCCCTTCCCACTCCTCATTTCCTTATATTTTACCCATGATTTCACATTTCAAAATCCCACCCAATATTTTTTCACCAAAAATGATTTTAACAATATAATTTTCAAGCAAACTAGGGATTCATAGCCACTCCTTCCTCATCTCGATGGCGTCTACGTGGTGGCAGCTTGGGTCTCTATGCCAATGGACCTCCCATGCCTTATCCTACCTTTATCATGTCAAACTCAATGCCTCAATTCCAAATGAATCAAATCACTTGAACTAACCTTGTGTTCCCACCAATCGAATGCCAATCACTTGCCACGCACCTCGCAAACTTAGGTCAATACCTCACGTACTTGTTTTACACCTTTCTTTCTCTCCTTTTTCATTTTATACAAATGGAAAATAACAAATGATCCCATAAAAAGTGAAAATTTCATTTTTTAACCCCAACTCAACATGAAAAACATCGGTCATGTCGTGCCCTACTAAATCGATGTTGGTTAGACCATAGCAGTCATCGGTCACCTACCATTACCTTTTAAACCCACCATATTCCAATTTTTCCTAAAACATTAGTGACCTAACAACATTTTACCTTACCAATGCCTATTACACCCTACCCACAATCCTAAGTTACCATACATTTCCTTAATTACATTTAGGAACATGTTATTTACCTATACCTCAGCCTTACCCATGCCATGACCTACATACCCTAACCTGAACAAGATTTTATGACCTTTAAATTCATGTAATCATTATACCTTATGATGTTGTTACCCGTGTTGTTTAGCTTAATGAACTTACCTTTCCTATTTTTGTGTTGTTTATCCTGAGAAAACCTTTTGTGTATCGGATCATACCTAAACATTCCTGTACCTAACCTAAGTTGTGTTTCTACACCATATCATGTACCCTGGATACCTGAATCACTTCACTCTTATTTGGATAAACCTATTGACCTTGAATGACATAGAGTTAGTAAGCTCTTCCATATGGTACCGTGTCGCAGTCTATACATGTGCATGTGTTTGATTTTCATTTCCCATTACCCATAGTTCCCATACCCTCCCGTACAACCCACCTACCCAATGCCCATAGTATTTCATCACTTACCCATTTATCAAACCACTCACTGACTCCATCTAACTCTTCATCAGCTCCTGGTTTGAGGGGAAACACCTCCAACCGCACTTGGGGAAACCTCACCTTTATCCCTTCTTGGGGAAACCCCACTCTCACTTATATTTGGGGAAACCATTTCTTGTTTTTTTCAGCGTTGCTTATCAATACAAGCTACGTGAAAAAAGGGGCAAATGTGGACACCAAATTTGGGTTAGACTCCCCTTAGCTCCCTTTCAATCAGTTAACATAACATGTTCACCTAAGCATGACACCTTTACCCCACATTCATATTAATTTAATTACTTATGATTGAATTAATGTCCATCCTCACATTATTTATTAATTTAGTTAATTTAATTAAATTAATGTACACCTCACCTAGCCACATCACCTAGAAACCTCACATGGAATTATAATTATTCTATTAATTAACTAGGACCGAGTCTCCACTTCCCTCAACCAATTGGGACTGAGTCTAACCCTAAAATTAAATTCCTATTCCTTCTCTAACAACATTCCCACTTATCTAAGTTCTAACCATCGCTTGAGACCCAAACTGACAAGCAGAGCGTACCAAAAATAGCCAAGATCTATTATTTTAGGTAAACCTAGGATTTCCCACCTTAACCGATGCTGGTTATCCCTCACTCAACGTTGGTCACCCTAATCATCATTAGTTAGTATATATACAGTGTTACAATATTTTACCTAGGTTGGTCACTTCAAGATTTGAGAGAGCTATCTACATTCAAGCACAAACCAAAGATTTTCTTAGCATCCAGACCATAGAATACATTCAACCATAGGCCCAAGCAAGTACCTAATACTTGTCCATAGGAATTTACATTCACAAGAGCACTACAGGAAGTATTTCCGTGAAAATGACCACAAATTTCTTCATGGATCAATTATTACCTTCCTTCACCAACCAAACTTGCAAATACAAGTTTGTTTGATTTGCATTATTTATGTATTTACTTAATATGTTCTTTATATTTTGTTATTAGATCTAGTTCTTCCCTACATTCCTCCATTCCCACCTTCCTGTTCATTTACCTATTCAACCACCCTCATCCTTTTGGTTCTCCATACCTAACCTTTATACCTTCATGTGTCTCCTTGACATTATCATAAACCTAACCATCCTCCCTCTATTATCTGTGTAATCACAAAGAATCCTGAAAACTAATTTTATTCAATTACCACCATTTCACCCCTATTAACGTTGGTTATCTCAAACTTTGTTAGTTTCCCCTCTTCATTAGCATCGGTCACCCAACCAACATCGGTTACTATATCCCCTATCAACTTTCACCAAAATTCCCCTAACATCCCTAAAACCTCACAGAACCTTACCCAATTTTGGTACCCCACCTACAACCTCACCATAGACCTTACCAACTCTTTGTGAAGACATAGAGAGAGATTAGACACCCATTTTTGATATTTTTTTATTCCATACAGAAATAGATATCGATCATTCTAAAGTGAAATTGGTCATACCTAAACGGTCATCAATCACCCTGACTAGCGTTGGTCTCTATGTGTGATAAACTGCCTTAGACCAGCAAGCCTCTAAACTATCCAAAATCAACCCAAATTGTACCAGATCTTACCCAGACCCTATCTGTGACCCTTAGCCTACCTACCCAATGTGTAATTTGACCTATCACCTTCACCAATTTAATTACTAAGAATTTAATTTGATTAACATTGATAGTAATATGAGATACCTAAATCAGAACACTAGTATTAGATTCTTTTATTTACATGTTCAGTTATTTATTACTCGGTTATATATCAGTTGATTAACAACCATCGAGGAAGCATCACACTTCCTAGATATATCTCATTCTAGGAAATCCACTAACCTTTGCTATTAACTATATCTTGTGGTCTTGATTTTATTTATAGGTAGTTATTCCTAAGCCAAAAGGAATCTTTCACAATCAGTTTGGATCGGAAATTAGAAACGTACACACTCAAACTTCAACCAATGAACAACAGATATTCCTCATTGGCCCTTTACCTTTATCTATTTCATTATTCTACAACAATCCGGTGAAACACGAAGGACTAATTAACATGTCATAGTTTGAGATAGATATTAATTTTTATAACTACCTCCTCTCGCCATTCAATCTAGTAGACAAATAATTCACTGTGAATTTTCCAGATGGATGTACATTTAGATTCAATGTTGATCCTGTGGATATTCTTTGATTGACAGGCCTTCCTTTTAAATATTGCATCCTTGTTATAACTAAAGCCACTTTCATAGAAGATGATAAGATTTTCCTCGAATCCTATTACAATTTCCATGTTGATGGTACATGTTTAAATTTTTCCAAATTTCAGTTTCATTTTACATTTTAATTGAGATATAAATTATGGTTAATTCTTATTTAATGAATTTTTGCAACAAATATCAAAAAATCAAGATGAGGAGTCAATGTGAAAGTAGTTACACACAGTTTTCTTCAAGAAATGATAACATTTTTCAAGCAAGAATTGTTTTGTAGGGTAGGTAGGCAGATATTCCCCATTGAACTATTTCCTACATTCTTGCGATGATCCAAAATAAAAAATTTGATTGGTGCATATACCAGGGTTCATTTTAAGAGACCTCTTGGAAATCAGAGGTGGAAAATACCTGGCAAATATCCCTGGAACCGGTTTCACGGGAAGGTGAATTTTTTGGGGGTTGTATGAAAAAATTTCACCTAATTGTCAAGTGGTGAGACAAAAGGCTGCAGACGCGCGACAGGAGATTTTGATGTCGCGCGTAAAAAAAATGCATTGACGCGCGTCAATAGACCTCATTGACGCGCGTCAACAACCTTGTTGACGTGCGTCAAAGAGGTCTATTGACGCGCGTCAATGAGGGTGTTGTCCGACGTCAATGAGGTCGATTGACGCACGTCAATGCATTTTTTTTGACGCGTGATAGCAAAATCTCCTGGCGTGCATCTGCATCCTCCGCCCTCTACTTTTTCATCGAAAAAAATCTCCGTGTCACACGTCAATAAATTCTTTGTCATGCGTCTGCTATGCGTGAATATCTGTTGTACCTCCTTGTCATGCGTCAACTATCTATCAGTGTCACGCGTCAATAAATAACCCTCATTGATGTGCATCAACAGACCTCATTGACGCACGTCAACAAGGTTATTAACACGTGTTAATGAGGTTTGTTGACGCACGTCAATACGTCAACAGACCTCATTGACCAGTGTCAACAAGGTTGTTGATGCACGTCAACAGACCTCATTGATGCACGTCAACAAGGTTGTTGACACGCATCAATGATGTCTATTGACGCGCGTCAATGAGGGTTATTTGTTGACGTGCGACAGCAAATCTCCTGTCGTGCACCTGCAACCTCTGCCCTCTGCTTGCGCATCAAAAAAATCTTCATGTCGCTCATCAACAAACTCTTTGTCATGTGTCTACTATGCGTCAATATCTGCAGTACCTTCTTATCGCGTGTCAACTATCCGTCAGTGTCGCGTGTCAACAAATAACCCCATTGTCATGCATCTACAATACGGGATATATCATATTGTTGACAAATGTGAAGTAGAAGTGTTCTACCTGGAAAAGAATCTAGGATTATATAGGGGATATTTTTCAAGGGTAGGCGAAGCCGAACCATAAAAAAAATTAAAGTGTAATTTTTAGGCGAACAGGTCACTGAGCTAGAAAATTTGCCTTTTCAAATTTTTCAAAAATGGAATATTCGCCATATTACGAATATTCGCCACTAAAATTATCCCTGGCATATACTTATCAAATTGGATAAAAGATGATATTGCAAATATTCAGGTTGCTGAAAAACCAATTGTTTGTTCCAAAAACTATATCCTTTCTCTTAATTTAGCACATATTATAATTTAAAAGGTGAACCCAATCCTACTTCCATGAATTAATAAATGAAGCAATTGTCGATTTAAATTGAAGAACAATAAGTTAATATGTTAGTAAGATTATTCGCTTATGTTATGAATTACATTTGGATGTTACTAACATTATTCACTTTTTTTTTTACCTCACTACCTTATGCAAAAAAAAATTTGTAGGTCATTCCACGAAAAAAATCTGCATCAAGAGGAAGAGGCCAACAACATGCCGAGGTGTTGGGAGATTCCCAATGCAACATGGATGCTCACTCATCACCTCACCCTCAAGTGTTTCAATTAGTAACACTACTAAATCCTTAACATTTAATATTGATTCATTTACATTTTACCATTTTAAATTAACATGTTGTAGGGACTTTGGACTACCTTCCACATTTACCACTACAATCATCACCCACTCAATAAGTTATGTCATATGCATCTATTCAATCACACCAAGTGCAAAATATTTCTCCAACACTCCAATCACCCACAGTTCCCACACAATCATTTCAAATTCAAATGCAGCTAGTACAGGTTCCCTTTCAATAAGGTATAAAATTGTTGCTTTTTGTAATTTTTAACAATTTTTATATAAGTTATTAATAATTTTGTTCTTGACAGTGCATTCCAGTTCATCTCCATTTATTCAAATGATTCCACGTCCTCCACCAATACCACCATTCTGATTCAAAGTTCCAACAAGAGGAAGAAATCCCACTGGTAAATGTATGACACTTCCAGCCCCCGGCAGGACACTAAACATTCCTTCTAAATTTCCCAATCTCTCTTTCAGTGGTGTGCCTAGTATAATGGTCAAATCAACTTTAAATAAAATTAATTTGGATGAATATTATTTGTGAATTGATAGTAATGATGCAAAATGTTATTTTTGATAGACGTGATATGATTTCGGGCCCATAGGTATGTTTCCATTTCGATGTATTTATTTTAAAATTAATATATATGAATTTCTTGTCAATTTTTAATTTTTAAATCACTTCAAATTTTAATATTTAATTTTTTTTAACACAACTAGGATCAAGGCACACAATGACAATAAGAGGAAGTAAAAATACCTCAATTCTCAAGCCCCCCATCCTCTCCATTATCCTCTTCAGATAGTGACCATTTGACTAGTTTTTCTTTGGATAGCTTGATTTGTTAATGATTGTGAAGCCCATGTCCAATAATTAGTTATGCTTAGTCTAAGTTAGCTCCAATAGTGGGAGCTAAGGGCTAATGTGTTAATTAAGGATATAAAAAATCATCCAGCTAAGATAGATCTCATACTAAACTAGGAACAAAGCAGGATTGTAACATATAATAATAGTTATCAAGATAATGTTTTAGATAAATTTTTAAATAGACTATAAAATATTAACGCTAAAGCCCAGGCATACTACAAAAAATGGTCAAAGGACAAAGATATGGTGGAAATTTCCAATGATGAAAGAGATAAAGTTGTTGTAAGTATTATTAATTACAAGTTACAACATTCAATTTTAAATCATATTTTTTATCACTTTCAATTTTTAATAATGTGTTTTAATTGAGCTCAATTTTTTGTTGCAGTTAAAATATGAAAATTTAAAAATTCAAGTCTTGGAAAAAACTAAGAAAATTTTATCTGCGGCAATACAACTTAAGCAGACTATTGTTTTTGTTAACAAGAAAAACAATACTATGAAGCGGATTATCAAAGAGAATGGTATGGATGCGAATATTTTTTTCAGACAATGGAAGCTGCAAATCCTTCTTTGTTATCTTATGGATATGCTTCAAAGGAAGATGAAGAAATTGTTAAGAAATTAAATATTTTTGTGGAGGATCTTGTAAATTATGGAATTCTCAAAGTAGAGAATAGAGAAACAATTAGGAAAAGTGACACAGAAGTCGCAAAAAAAATAGAAAAGGAAAGTGGGTGTGGGGAAGCTATTAATGTTTGAGCATATACTACAAGTGTAATTTTTTTTATTGAAAAATGCTTACAAAACTTAAAACTTTACAAATGTTGAAGTTTGAAACTTGAAAGTAGAATATTTTTTTAAATTGAAGAATATTTTCATTGTCTACTTCTATTGTCTAATAATTTCATATAGTTTTTCATCAAGATATGCTTGCACGTTGTAATGGTTTTCATGGAATTGCATTTTTTTACACGTATTATCTTATCTAGAAATTATATTTTGTTATATATATATAAATTCTAGGTTATGAATTGTAATGCTATAAAAATATGTATGGAATGCATTTACTTTAATGTTGAAAGTTTAATCATTTACAATTTAATGTTTTTCATGAAATATCATTTTTTGCAAGTAATTTAATTGGCTACCACATTTCACATGACCTAAGTACCTTCAATATTTCATGTTTCTATAAATATACAACTATTGATATAAAATCTTAATGAAGAAGATTGATGTAATGATTCTCTTCCAGCTAATACAACAAAATCTTCTTCTCTCTACTTGTAAAATTCAAACTCTATAACAGGTTTCTTCACATTGCCTTTGTAACCATTCTTAAAATCCTTAAGAAGAATCACATAACGGTTTTTCCTTACGAATAATCAACTCTGCTTTTACATTGCAATGGTTTTCATGGAATATCATTTTTTACACTTATTATCTTCCAATCTAGAATTTATATGTTCATATATATAGAAATTATAGATAATGAATTATAATGATATAAAAATATGTATGGAATGCATTTTATTTAATGTTGAAAGTTTAATTATTTACAATGTAAAATATGTAAGATGGATACCCTAAAATGTGTTTAAGTATGTAAAATGCAAAACATGTAAGAGGAATAACTCAAACTATGTTTGATTCATTACACTTTATTTATTATTATCTTACGTCTAATTATGATATTTAAAAAATAGTATTCCAAAAATGCATGTCAAAAACACTACATCAAAGCAGTTTGAAAATACCAAAATAAATAATACATGATTATTATAACTCCAAGTATGAGGGGTTTAAGGTACCTCTAGATAGGATGACGATGTATACGGGAGTAAAATGAGAAATCATCCTTCGCACTGAGCTATATTACTTGAAAATCAAGAGAAATCAACACGAAAAATGGATTAGTAGATAGATGGGTCAGTTTCTTGAAAATGTCAGTCCCGAGAAGTAAGAGCTTCCTAGGATGGATGTCAACCCACGTTTTTGATAAAGATAAGATAAAAATATTGATTGATTAGATGTAGAAAGCTCTGAGATAAGTTAGAAACTGAAATTTAAGGAAGATAAAGTAAAATGTATATTTTATCTAAGTAAATTAAAGCAAACCTATGCATGTCGACGATGATACAAGAATACAGTCACAGTTAATGGCGACTAGAGAGGATCAACTAGAACAATAACAAAAAATACAGATCTGAGGGCCTTGCAAAATCGTATTCCAAAAATGCATGTCACAAACACAACATTAAACTAGTTTGAAAATACCAAAAGACCAATTAAATAAAACATGATTATTATAAATAATTATATTTGAATAAATGTAATTTGATACTTATAACATCTTAAATGATAACTAGAGCTGAAACAATCCATTTTCAATAGCCTCCTCATAGTCGATATTTGCATTTGCAGAGTTAGAGGACGCACCAAATCTAGTCTCATTACGATTGTCTTATGTCTAATTATAAACAATCGTATTTGAATATATTATTATGAAATTTAATACATAATTTTTTTTAAAAAAATTTAGGTGACAAACAATAAATGTAAGGTGATACATGTAAGATTTGAAATCATATTTAGAGCTAAAAGAATCCATATTCAATAGCTTCTTCATAGTCGATATTTGCATCTGCAAAGTTAGAGAACGCACCAAATCCAATCTCATCATTGAGAATATTTATATTTGAAGTTGTATAATTAACACCTCTTCTTTTAGCAAGGGAATTCCAATGTGCATTTTCTCTATCAAAAGGAAATGTTTCCAAGGAGTAACGATAAACATACAACCTCATAAAACATTCTATATTTTTATCCAACCTGTTTATTAGTTTTGATTTTACAAAAGCTAAAGCATTGAAAACCATTTCTTCCTCCATGGATCCCAAAATAATTGTTTGGCACAACTCTTAAAATTGAGAATATTCGTTGATGTCTTCATGTAACACACTACTTTGGTAGATTTTTCTCCAGATCCTTGTAATCGCACCACTCTCTCGAGGTTCATTTTAAAAATGATACTAGATAACCATTTTTGTTGCAAAGTTAGATGATTGATAATTTATTAAGTCAATATTCAATATACCTTTGATTTAAATACCATTGACCTCTGATGTCTTTGTGAAATGATCCATTATTGTACCCATGGATTTATGAAATAACTTACTTAAAAAATCTGCATGATCACCTATAGTATTCCAAAAATTTGGATTCATCACTCCTATAGCTTTAAAAAAATTATCTTTATTGAAAATCTCTTTTATTTTAGATGGTAAGGATTGTGCAATTTTTTTAAGTTTTATTCATGTATCAACTAAAATAGAATTAAAAAAAACACGAGTCACGAGAAATTCTTCTCTTTATGATCCTGGAATATCTTTACATTTTTGTAAAATGTGTAGTGGTGTATCCCTCTCATTAAAATTGATACAAAGGTGATCATATATATTAAATCTCAAATAATTATTGGGATTCTTAACACCTAATAAAACTTTCCGGTTATTGAAAAAAGGTGTATCACCTTTGTTTTGAAAAGTACAAGACATCAAGAGATTATCATGTCCTCTTTCTCAGCCATATAAAATCAACAATATAAATGGATATCTCTTGTGTATGCTTCATCAATGTATTGATCTCCTTCAACATTGGTAGAATGCTAACCGATATAAGAAATGTTTCCAGATATGTTAAACCAGAACAAAAAATCCTTATCTTTATCAACTTCATGATGTTATTTGTGCATGAAACCAGCCAATGATGGATACTCACAAATTCTGCATGTAATATCATACAAAGAAATCCACCTTATATCAACTTTCAATAGTAAATTTTTTCCATCTATAATTCCAATTTGAAATTTTTGAAACTCAAGAAACACTTTGGATTGCTTGACATATAGGAATGCAATTATTTGATAAGGTTTTCTACTTTTGCAACATTTTCAAAATTGTTAACTATTTTATATGTTAGATTCATTATGTGAGCCATACAATTAATTAAAGGCATATAAGGGGATAATTTATTTTACAATCAATCACATAGCCCAGTTTGATGACCATGCATAACTGATATACCATCTACACCAACACATACCAACATCGTAGTAATTTCATATTCATTCATGACAACAATATCTTTCAAATTGGAACAATTATTTTATAAAGGTTTTCAGCATTGCAATTTTCAACCATTTTCTATACAACCAACATACGTGGCTGCCTTATATGATTTTCAAAAGTATAAACATAGATATATACCCATGAGGTGTTTTCAACTGTTGTTACTTCATCAATTGATAGAGAGATAAAATTTGAATTTTTTATACTCTTTCAAATATTCCTTTTCAATCATTGCAAGGCATTTATCCATTTCCCATGCATTGTTGTTTGACCAATGAGATTAAGGAGCATTCTTCATTCCATTATATTGAAATCAATGAAATCAAAAATAGTTATTCCCTTCTTAATGATGTGGAATATGGTAGAGAATTGTATAATTTTAGCATGAAAATTTGATTGAATCACCTTACCAATTTATGATGTGATTGTTCCACCCTTTTCCACAAGATGTTTGTGTCTTTTCTACTCAGCTTCATACTCTGCTGCGTATTTAACATGCATACATTATTTTCACTTTTCTATTTGTTTGTTTTTATTTTCTGGCCATCCTCCCATTCTACATTTGTTGATTAGAGAAAACACTTAACATAACTCACACACGAAGTCCGTGTGGGAAAGCAGGTCAGGTTCAAGGGCTCGAAGGGACAGAAATATCCCGCACACAGAGGGCAAGTTAAAATTTCAAGACTTAGCCGATTTTGAGTGTAAATTCTATTTTAATAAGATGGTGTGCAAAGCACACAAATGATGCAGAGACATGCGCGCCACACATTGTCTATCTTTTGAGGATCAGCTCAAAGTGATTTTGTATGAGGACAAGCTAAGAATGGGATTAACACTTCAGTTAACTATAAGAGGTCTATAGATAGCACACTTGTATGTGTGGCTATATCTATAAACAATGCATGGCTATTATTAGCATGTGGCCTATTTTTGGAACGGATAAGCGATGAAGGGAAAGTCCCCACCCTATATATATGTGATGAACTGCATAACAGAGGTATGATGAAATAGGAGATAGTGTGCGTATGTGTATGTATGAGTGATAAGTATATAGAGACATGCATGTGATTGGATTATTGTATTAGATCCATGCACATTTTGGCATAGATTTCCATTATTGTAAGGAGATTCTATGTTACTGTTATCATTAATAGATGGATGATATTGGCTAAATCTCAGAGTTATTCTTGTATGTAACTAAGTAGTGCTTGTTCTGATTTAATCATGATTACTGTTTAGACTTATTCTTCTTTAGATTTGGATCTGTTATGCACTATATAATGATGTATTAGTTATGGATATATGTGTTTCTTCATCATGTTATCATCCTGCTACAACAACCCTAAAGAGGGACCTGGTACATTTATGCACTTTGGGTGAGCACTCAGTCTAGGCTGAGTGATGTGTCATCACATCTAGGGTGTTATCTAGTGAATTCTAGGTGGCATCATTGGTTCCGTTACCGAGACCTCTTTTTCAGTTATTTCCAGGATGGTTCGTGATGAAGATGTATCGATTAACTCTAACAAGTGTTGAAGAGTGGATACATGATCTAGAGGAAGAATACACATGAAGGTTCAACACTGGATCTAGATTTAACACACACACTTGGGTGGAACAGAATCTGTATGATAGTTTGTACGAGAGATTCTTTGCTATTTTCCTAATAGAGTTGTACGAATGGCTGGTTGGTTATGCATCTAAGTACAATTGGAGATATCACACACTTGTTTAGACATAGGAAGAATTTCAAACTCTTTATGATGCTTACCTGATTTGGACTCATGTCGTGGATACGTGGTTCCATGGTGTTCTAAATAGCTATATTCTAGAGTATTCAATTTCGATGTATTCTTTCTCAGAGGTAGCTGAATTCTAGTTCTTGTTGTACCCTAGAGGAACATACTTGTATGGTATTCCACTGGCAATCAATATATTGATGGTAAATTTGAACTTGGAAGAAAACCTATGGCTAACTAAACCCCACCACGCATGGGGGCATGAATAGGATTGCTGAAAGCTGGCAGACTTACCGGTAGTAAGGTAGAGAGAAGAAAGGAGGATGAAGTATAATGAGGCACGTGAGAGGGAGATAGAGAGGCAATGTGATATTGCAGAGCAGATGGCGTTGTGGAGAGAGATGGCTCGTGAAGGATTTGAAGCTCATGTAGAATATGTGGGGCAAGAGCATCAGGAACTCCCCCATCTGAGAAAGCATAATAGGGAAACCTCCTTTGCCTCAAAAGAAAGTGCACCAGTAGAGATGACTTGGGCTGCAGGTGCGCATCTGAACCTACCTGATAACCTTGCCCTTGCACTTGGTTTTCCAATATCTAGTACAACAAGTAATCAACAAGTGAATTTGGGAAGTAGGAGAACCGTAAGTAAGTCAGAAGGCAAGTACATCAATGGCAGGACATATGAATTCAATGTTATTTGGAGGAACATTTTTAGGTGCATCATCTGCATAGAACGTAAACACACAGAACGTTGGATTCAACTCTAGAAGTGGAACTACTTCACAGACTATAGGGGTTCAATATAGTACTATTGTCAGAGCATAGGGGAGTACATCTACAGGTCATATTCTAGCTACTGGTGGAGGACTAGGAGGAATAGGTGGTTCTAGTTCTAGTGGATCTGGTGGTTCTGGAGGTAGAGGAAACACATGAGCTTCTGGATCAGGTGGGCAAGGCCCACAACAACCTCAAAATATTTATATGGAGATGTTTCTTCATCTTCCAGAGTATAGAGTCATATAATATGCTGCTGAGCATGTGCATATGTGTGAAATATTGTGGCGCGCGAAAGGGATCACAACTTCTGAGCGCAAGGCAAGTCAATTTTGTACTAAACTATAGGGATGTGCACACATCTGATATAGGAAGTTTGACCCTGATCAAACTTGTGTGGATTATTATCCTTGAAGGATGCTTTCTTGAAAGAGTTATATATCCCAGAACTTGAGAGCAGAAGAGTATAAGTGCACTCAAAGATATTAAGCAAGGCACTACTGAGAGTGTATGTGAGTATGATGCCCATTTTAAACACTCATATCTAAGCTTTCTTATGATATTCATGCAAGCCAACATGCACAGTGGTTCGTTGGATGATTGATTAAAAAATTTATAAGGGAATTATCACATAAGACATACACTGATCTGCGTGTAAGCACTGGAAGTAGCTTTACGTGCTGAGGTAGTTAGGAGCATTGATATTGGCGTTATCCCATTCTTAGAGGCACATATTACAGCTATGAAAAAATAGTTAGAAAAAATATCAGCAAACTTAGCCAATGAAACACACTCAGGGATTTGGTGTAAAGATTGTAAAGTGGAAGGTCACACCAAAGATAGTTGTCCCCGCAGATCTATATGCTCATTGTTGTTAGACCTTGAGATCTATCATTTGAATCATGATGCTAGTCACTTCCCTTTATTGCAGCGCATGATAAAGAAGAATGTATCTTGATACTATAAAATTTTCCAGTCCATGACCCATGATACTAAGGATTGTAGGTTAATTGGTTAGATCCAAGATGCTATAGATATTGGGGTACGATAGACAATTATGATGAATAATTCTAAGGGTAAGAATGAGCACCAAGATCGGTATCATAATCAAACGTGCTATGACAAGAATGATGGGTGTTTTGAATGGGTTCGTGGGAGAGGACATGGATACCGAGGTGGATATGGAGGAAGGCTGAGGAAGAGGTGAGTTCCCTAATGGAACATGTTATACGTGTGGATCACCTGATCACTATAGGCATGGATTTCCTCATAATATCATCTGTTAGTTTTATGGAAAGAATCATAGCTATGAGGAGTGCCCGAACTTATATGAGCATATTAGTAAGTAGCATAAGCAAAATAAAAAAGGCACATAGATGGTTAGAATCTAGTGTGCGATATAGAAGATCAGTAGATGCCCAAGGTAGCACCAGAACCTGAGGCATTAACCAGTGAATATCACCACACGAGCTGAAGCAGCGTGCGCGCAAGAGAGGCATTACACTAGAATCCTATAATAACTAAGGAGGAGGTTTTGCATGCAAGGTACCTAGATCCTGATCATTAGAAGGAAGTCTATCAAGAAACCATGGAGGTCCTTAGGAATATTTAAGGTGAGATAAAATGTTTAAAGGAGTATTCAAGGAAGATGGAGTAGAGGAAAGAAGCAGAAAAAGTCCCCTTTGATATTGATGGCATCAAAGAGGTATGCAGGATGCTGCAGCAGGAGAACATTATTCCATTATTAGGAAGTTGGTTAAAGTGGAATACTCCATGCGTAAGCACTAAGAATGAACGATAGATCCTCCATGCAAATATTCCCCCTAATAGTATTGATTATGACAAGGAAATTACTTTGAATGTTGTTGTGGATGGTTGGTTGCTGAGCAATATGATTGATATAGGTGCGTAAGTAAATGTGCTTACATTGGATGCATGGGTAAAAATAGAAAGACATCCATTACAATCATCATCTAATGTGTTGTTTATAGAAAATAGGACTAAGGCCACTCCCATAGGAGTTTTGAAGGATGCAACTACAACCATACAAGGGGCAAAGTTCACAAGGGATTTCGAGGTACTAGTACTTTCGGAAGTAGACAATTTTCTAGCCTTACTTGGACACCCTTGGTTTTATGTGAACAATGCTAACTTGAGGTTTAATAAGGGGTACATCATCTTTGAGAACAAGGAAGAAAGGGTTGTAATACCATTGATAGATGGAAATTCCACACCATATGTTGAGCCTCTAAGTGAGGAGGACTTGAACATTATTTATGTATGCACTATTCGGGACCCAAAGGTCAATGAGCCATCAAAGGAAGGTATTCTTCAGAGGGAATATTCTTAGTCTATTAGTGATAGTACACGTTTTGCTTGTGAAAATTGGGCTCATGGTACATATGAACTAGTAGGCCGAAAGGTAAAAAGTATGATTGCGTGAAAGAATGGACCCCATTCTATTCGATGGATAGGTAGCACAGTACCTTGGTATACTAGAGCAGAAGATCTTCCTATGTTCTTGAAAGCCATGGAATCACAGTGGTCAAATCAAGCTAAGAGAAGAGACATGTTAGCATATACCCTACGTGGGACAACAACGCGCTGGTGGGTAGTTCATAGGGATAATATTATGGAATGGGAGGAGATTGGAATCACCTTATCTACTAGGTTTTTAAGGGGCAATGCACCTATGTAGGTCTGCACGTATAAAGGTGATCAACATGTTCAACATCATATTCAGTAGTGTGAGAGACTCTGGACAACAGGACAGGAAGCATTACCACCTTCACTATGGGTGCATAGATTGTACTCTACTCTACAAGGATGCACACGCACTTGGTATGTGTATGCAGAACTACATAGAGAGACTGGGAATTGGAAGGATTTGACTACAGGAATGATCTAGACCTTTGACTACTTCTCAACCAAACCTCCAGTAGAAGAAGCATTAAAATTTGTCAAGCGCTTAACTATGGGAGATAGTGTAAAAGCGGAGGAGCTCATTCAGGAATTATTTGCTGAGACAGAATCAGGAGTGCATTTTAAAGAAGAAGAAGACATGGAATCCTTATTACTTGAACGCGCTTACCTTGAGAAAGAGAAAGAAAAGATGGTTTACATCTTGGATGATGAGGAAGTTGAGAACCTGGATGTTACACATTTACAAGGAGTGCATGAGGTCTTGGACCATGTAGACAAGGATACACGCACATATCATGAACCCATGAAGATAAAGAAGGTGAACATTGGGATGGAGACTGAGCCTAAGGAGGTCATTATTGGAGACTATTGGTCAAGATCAAAGGTTGCCAAGATCATTAAGTTACTCAGGGATTATCAGGATTTATTCCCTCAAGGGTATCATGAACTTAAAGGCATGCATGAATCACTTGGGAGAAATGAAGATAAAGCTTAAGGAAGGTGCGCACCCAGTGAGAAAGAGACCTTACAGAATGAATCCCAATTTTCATGAAAAGGTAAAAGAAGAGATTGAAAAGATGCTGAAATCTGGAATCATACGACCTTTGGATGAGTCAGAATGGGTTATCCCTATGGTGATAAGTATCAAGAAGGATGGTAGGATTTGAATCTATGTATATTACAGGGAGATGAATATTGCATGTGTCACAGATCCCCTTCCTATACCTTTTACTGAAGAAACACTAGAAGGAGTGGTAGGGCACAAAATATATTCATTTACAGATGGATTCTTTGGATATCATCAGGTTAGGATTGCTTAGGAGGATCAAGAAAAGAAAATGTTCACTACTGAGTGGGGAAGTTTTTCCTATACCGTGATGCCTTTTGGATTGAATAACACACATGTTGTATTCTCGTGGATAGTTGTTCAAGAATTCAAGGACTTTATTCACAACTTCTTACATGTTTATCTAGATGATTAGACAGTATATGGGCTTGTCCAAAGATCATTGTGACAATCTACGCTTAATGTTTGAATGATGTAGATAGTTGAGTATTTATTGGAACCTCAAGAAGTGTATCTTTGCTACACCTTTTGGAATCCACTTAGGACACATAATTTGCAAGGAAGGTTTACTTGTTGATCCAGCTAAGGTTGCAGTCATCATAGGCCTAGAAGCGCCTACCAATTAGAGTGGGGTGCATGAATTTTTGGGTCATACAGGTTATTACAGAAAATTCATTAAGGGCTATGTCAAAGTTGCTGAACCCTTGGAGGAGTTACTGAAAGGAAGATGTACATTTTATTGGTGAGAACCGCAGCAACATGTGTTTGAGGTATTAAAAGAGAAGCTCACTACTGCACCTATTTCACATTTTCCTTCATGGGACAAACAATTTCATGTACATGTGAATGCCTCTGGCATGACCATTAGCGCGGTGTTGGCTCAACCTAGAGAGGGTATTATAGATCATCTGATTTGCTTTGATAGTCGAAAGATGACCCCTGCTGAACAAAATTATACAACTACAGAGCATGAAGCTTTGTCAATGATCTATGCATTATACAAGTTTTGACAATACTTGTTAGCAACGCCATTTGTATTCTATACAGATCAAATGGCATTTAAGTATTTGGTGAAAAAACCATCTTACAGAGGTGCATTTACAGGTGGGTACTCTTATTCCAAGAGTTTGATTTCACAGTTGTGGTAAAGCCAGGGAAAATTAATTCGGGACTAGACCACTTGTCTATAATTCAATCAGGAGAAGAAACACAAACAATCAAAAAAACCATGCCGGGTGCACAGTTGTATAGGTTACGACATGCATCATCTGAATGAAAGGACATTGTTGTCTTTCTAAGGATTGGTGTTGCACCAGAAGGGATGAAGGCTTCAAAAAATAAACTACTTGCTATACGCGTGACACCATTCATGTTGATCAGTGGTGACCTATATAAGTTAGGAAAAGATGAGGTATTGTGCCACTATGTATTAGAGCATGAACACAAGGATATAATGGAGGAAGCACATGGTGGTATTGTAGGTGGCCACTATGTGGGTGATGCTACTGCGTGAAAAATCCCACTTTCTGGATTATGGTGGGAGACACTATACAAGGATTGTACAGAGTATTGCAAGGCATGTGACCATTGTTAGCATCTAGGTAAACTAGGGCAAAGAGATGAGATGCCTTTGAGACTGATTACAAGTGCAGAACCATTTGAGAAATGGGCTATTGATTTTATAGGACCTATTTCTCCCACCCCATGTAGAACTGGATCGCGGGTGTATCATTACTTGTACAGATTATCTCATAAGGTGGGTAGAAGCAACACCTACGAAGGACTGTACAATAGCTACAACAACTATGTTTCTATGGGATAATGTTCTTACATGATATGGATGTCCTTTAAGTTTGAAAAGTGATTGGGGCACACACTTTTTGCATGAAACAATATGGATTCTGCTAGATGAGTTTATGGTTTCACACCATGAGATTACACCCTATTACCCTTAGGTAAATGGAACTGCTAAGTCTTTCAATAAGATTTTGAGCCAGAAATTGAAAAAAATTTGTGATGTTGGAAGAAAGGATTGGGATGATGAACTGTCATTTGTTCTTTGGGCATATAGAACAACTTATAAGATATTGAACAAGGCCACACCATTTCAGTTGGTGTTTAGAGCAGAAGTTGTTCTTCCTATGGAATTCATGTTACCTTCTTTGTGCATTTCATGCATTGGAGGTATCCCTGATGAGAAAGCTTCAGAAGAGTAGATTGAGAAGATGATTCAGCTGGATGAGAGACGTGCCATAGCACAATGGAGTCAGAAGCAAGAAAAGGAAAGGTAGAAAGCATGGTATCATAGACACATCAGGGATAAGAAGCTTGAGGTTGGAATAAAATTACTTCTTTATGACTCTAAGTTCTTGCGCCATCCAGGGAAGCTTAAGGGACATTGGTTAGGGTTGTATGTCATCACTTACATACTTGACTCAAATGCTTTCCAATTAGAAGCACTTGATGGACTATGGCTACCCGGTTACTTTAACAGGAGTAGGTTGAAGCCCTACCATAAATAAGTATTCTTGGTGTTTGTAATTAGGCAGTATTTTCATTTAGATTAGGTTTCCATTTCTATATTTCCTTAATGTATTTCCTTCATCGTCGTTATGCTTTGTCAATTTTGTTTTTGTTCTTGTGTAATAAGTGTGCTTGCACGCATGAAGCTAACTACAATATAGAGCATGTTGATGTGCAGAGGATTGCACATACTTTTAGTGTGGGGTGGTTGGTGATATCCAAGTACAATGATATGGAAATTGGAAGCTTAAAGGAATACGCAACTAAGGGTGCTTTTCAAATAAAAATATTTTCTTCTCAAAAGTGACCAAGGATGGAGATGAATGAAGGGATAATATAATGAGAGGTAAGTAGAGGCCTTGATAACTACCAGGAGAAGGTACAGTGATAAGGTACTCAGGCACAAGGGTGCACACGCTGAAGAGAAGTCTGTGACCAGAGGATAGGGAGGCACGCTAGAAGTTTATAGCTGAGGCGTGAAGATCTACAACATGGAAATAACAAATTTGGTCAATGAATGAGAGGATATTTGGTAGGTGGAGGAGAAATAAATGCATTAAAATTTGAAAATCTATATAAGGATGGAATGCAAATTCATTTTTTACCGTTGCAAATAAGAGTATTTGGAAAAGAGCTAAGTGTGAAGAGACCAAGTAATCGATTTGAGGTGTGAAGAGCGTGAAACCAAGTGTGAGAAACAAATATGTGTATAGAGAAGCTTACGTCCCTGGTGGTGTAGGGTTTGAGTGAAGCAAAATGACAAAGAGAAGTGAGGACATGATTTTTCACCTAGGGAACGGTTGAATCGAGCTAGGGTTTGAATCAAACATTGAAGAGTTGTAGAGGAAAGTGTATACAGACGATTGTAAGGTAAAAATGGCACCCAAGAAGATAGCAACAATGGGAACGAAAGGAAAGAAGAAGGTGGTCGTCAAGGAGGAAGAGATGACACTTGAAAGTAACTTTTCAAAAATGCAATATCCAGAGGGCATCATTGTCAGAAAGGAGTGGGATTCACACATCAGAAAAGTAAAGTAAGTGAATATAACCATAGGACCTCAGACAACAAAAAGGAACTTGATGCCCTGCTTAATACATAAAGACAAACAAACACACGACAGAGGACATGCCGGTTATGATGATGCAAGTGAGAAGATCCTGAAGAGAATTGGAGTATACCAATTATATGAGATTTCATATTTTGGGAAGTATGAGCCCTTGTATCCGATGGCTCATGAGCAGAGTTCATGAGGACTTCTTTTACTTTGTAGGATGAAGGGTTAGAATCTCATCTGCACTGATCTCCACAGTGACAGGTCTGAAGGCCTCGTGAGAGGATATAAAGAATGACATAGCAGATAAAGTTGTAATCCTTGGAGACCTGAAAGGAGATGGGGTATTTGAAGGGTCCACACAGGATGGACATTGATAAACTGAAGAAGTGGCTAATGGTAAAAGTAGCAGCGCACCTTGTTACCAAGTTAAATGACCAGGAGTGGTGGCTCACAAGTAAACATTATGTGGCTACATGTGGCAAAGTGCATGTCAGAGGGAGTATTCTACAACATTGCAAGCTACATTACATAGATAGATAGTCGAGGAAGCATGCACTGGAGGGAAGATTAGACTTTGGAGCTGTTCTATTATCCTTAGTATTCATGGAGATTGGGGTACCAGACGGGCCAAAGGAGAAAATATGGGAATACCCCATGGAAAAAAATCACCATACTGAAAGGTTCAAAAAGTACCTATGTAAAGGGGGGTCCATGACAGACAATGTCAAGAAAAGGGCGAGAAATGGTACGACAGGATTCTGCATGGCCTTTGAGGAAGAATGGCGCATCCTGAAGGATTTACCTTTGGTAGTAGGGAAACAAGTTCAATTTGTTGTCTATCAAAATTTCTGCATCATGCGCTTCCCAATGAAGGATGGATCATGGAGCCCTTGGTGTAAACTACCGTATGCCTTCACAGCAAGGTATTTCTAGGTAGTAGTCCACATATTCATAGATACGTGCCACCTTGGCCTTCAATGTAGACAAGGTAGACTGTGACTACCACACCCTAAGAAATAAATATATGTATCCAGGGAGGAGTGCATGCATCGAAAGGCTTATTTAGGAGGTGTTGAGCATAAAGCTGATAAGTCTCGCTGTTGGGGATACTGGAGCAGCATTGGTATACATTTAGATGAATCCCAAGATGGAGAACAATAAGTATGTGGAGAATGAGTTTGCGCTCCCATGGCTGCCGAAGGGTAAGAATACAATTGATAACATATCGATGCAAATGCCTGTAGACACCATTGAAGTAGATGGTGAAGAAGAGGAGCATGAAGACAGTGGAGGCTTGGAGAACAAAAGAAGGCAACCCTCTGATAGAAAAGAAGAAGAGCACACAACCACTCCACCTCAAAGGTGGGATGAAGAAGAGGATACAAAGGTAGTGCAAGGGGAGAAAAAATTCAAGAAAGTATTCAGACACTTGAGGAATCAAGGTGGAACCCCACAGACAGTAAGGAAATCACCTCGTCTCCTGTCACACAAGGAGCTTGCCGAGATGAAGAGGAGAAGGAATTTAAAGCTAGATGAAGAAGTGAAGGAATATGGGGAAGTGCATGTGCATCTCCTACCCTAAATGGCCAAGAAGATGAGCCCCAAAACTAGGAAGAACAATAAAAAGAAGTAGAGGATGAAGATATGAAGGATGGGGAAGAAGGAGAGAAGGAAAAATTAGAGGCCACACATGACACTACTCAGGATACAACACAGACTCCTAATCTTGAGGTTCGAGTCCCAAAAGGGCCAAGGACAAGAAAGACAAGTGGAGAACATGGTGCACCACTCATGGGTTATGCTGAGGACACAGGGAAGATTGTCTGTGCCCACTTCCAGAGCACCATCATGCAGAAATACTTATTCAGCTGGGAGCTTATGGACGAGGACATGGCGACACGACTTCCAGTGCAAAAATACTTATTCATCTGGGAGATTATGGAAACTATCATGGTCAATGCACACCCACATGGATGAGCCCGACTTTGATGTGTGCGAGGAGTCATGTGTGTTGAGATAACTGAAGAAGGCACCACAGGCTAGGCACATAACAGTAAAGCCTACTATTATGTCAGATGAACAAGTAAGCAATGCACATTGGTGAAAATATCTACTAAAGTGGCTAGAAGAAACATGGACAAAGCTGCCACAATCAGAGTGCTGCACGAGGAGACTAAAGACGAAGGATGTAGAGATAGTGCACCTGACCCAGGAAAAGGATTTAGAACAAAGAAAGTATAATACTTTCGTCAGCATGGTGGAGGCTATTGGAGACCATGTGATCAAAGCATGCCCACATCTAGAGTCCAAGGTGCCAGAAACAATTCCCCTCAGCGATGCACTATGTAAGGACTTTGGTGGACTTGGTACTAGAAGATGACACCATTAGGACTACCAAAACCAAAGGATCCTACAGGAAGAGGTAGAAAGGGAAACGGATGCAATAGTCAAGGGAAATTGCAACATATGATGGCCTACTACAAGTGCTTCAAGAAGAATTGAAGAAGGTAGATCATGCCTTGAATATATGCATAGCCCCGGAGGTATGATAAAGGTAAAGACTCTGGAAGAAGATAACGAAGTCCAGAAAGTCCATGAAGGATGATACCTTGGGCCGTGCAGAGAGGTTAACCATTGTGAAACAAAAGTGTGAGGCCCTGGTAACAGCACAAGAGCCGCACAAGGAAAGATTGGATGAGCTTGGGAAAATCATCGCACAAAGAATGGATGTGCTGGAAGGAACACATACTGCAATTTCCAACATTATGTTGGTGTTGCAGAATGAAAAGGGAGAGGTAACACAAGATGAATTGGAGTCCATTATTGTGGACATACCAGAGCAAGCAGAAAAGGTGCTCACTAGAGTGGTAGGCCTTAGAGGCCGAAATAAAGGAAGAGTATCCAGAATTGGTACTTCAAGATGGGATAGAGGAGGCTGCCACATAAGCTATTCTTTTATTCATTCAAAATTATTTCTGATTCTTTCTATTCAACATTCTTTTACTTCAGTTTTGGAGATAACCATTGTCGGGGGTGACAATGAGATTAGTGTGGGGTAATGTTGATCAAAGAAAACACTTAACAGAACTCACACATGAATTCCACGTGGGAGAGTCAGGCTAGGTTCAAGGGTGTGAAAGGGACAAGAAGGACCCCGCGCTGCAGAGGGCACAGTTCAACTTTCAGGACTTAGCTGATTTTGAGTATAAAGTCTATTTTTAGAAGATGGCATGCAGAGCACACAAACGATGCAGAGACATGCACGCCATGCATTTTCTATCTTTAGAGGATTGGATCAAAGTGATTTTTCATGAGGATGAGCTAAGAATAGGAGTATCACTTCATTTAACTATAAGAGGTCTATAGATAGCACACTTGCATGTGTGGTTATATCTATAAATGACGCGTGGCTAATAATAGCATGCAGACCTATTTTTGGAATGGATAAGCGGTGAAGGGAAAGTACCCACCCCTATATATACATGTGATGAACTGCATAGTAAATATATGATGACATAGGAGATAGTGTGCGTATGTGTATGTATGAGTGATAAGTATACAAAGACGTGCATGTGACTGGATTACTGTATCAGATCCATGCGCATTTTGGCATAGATTGCCATTATTGTAAGGAGCTTTTGTGTTACTGTTATTATTAATAGATGGACGATATTGGCTGAATCTCAGTGTCATTCTTGTGTGCAATTGATGTAGTGCATGTTCTTGATTTAATCATGATTACTCGTTTAAACTTATTCTTCTTTAGATCTGGATCTGTTATGCACTGTATAATGATGTATTAGTTATGGATCCATATATGTGTTGCTTCATCATGCTATCATCCTGCTACAACAACCCTAAAGAGGGACCTGGTACCTTTACGTGCTTTCGGGTGAGCGCTCAGTCTAGGCTGAGTGATGTGCCAACACATCTAGGGTGTTATCTGGTGAATTCTAGGCTGCATCAATAGTTGTTGGTCTCTCAATCGTGTACCTGTTTCTTAAATCTAGAAGATCCAATTTTTTTGAGACAACAATGGAACCATATCCAAGTTGTGGGACCTTGCGCACTTGAGACGAATATCCGGAGAAGGCCGGTTCCTCTATCTATTTCTACTGCTATTGTTGTTTTTAATTCTAGGAGGGAAAACTAAGCTAACAATGCCAAAGGACGAGGGATAAAAGGATAAAATGAAAGGAAACTACACTAAAAGTTGATAACACCAGAAAAGAGGGATGAACACCGTCTGTTTTGAGTGAAAATGAAAGGAAAATGTGTGCACGAAGGCTAGGCACATGCAAATAAAACTAAAATGCATTTAAAAAATTGGTTTCATGAAACACAACCAACTATGGAGATGAAAAGGATGTGAAGTGACATAGTAATCACAAAATGCAAAAGAAAGGCAAGAAGAAGGAATAAAAACACATTAGGATAGAGAATAGTAATAAAAAAATGCTTACATTACTTCCAGAAATGCACAGAACTATTACAATGACGAAAGAGGCTGATATCCACGTGCATGAGCTAAATCTAGAGATCTACGACTCAAAATACATAAAATATAAAGTCCTTTGAAAATGCATAAGGATCCAAAATGTCCAACATTAACAATGAGCTTATCTCTTACATTTATATATGAATAGATGAAATAAGAAGACAAAAAGGAGGGAAAACCCGATTTTGAATTATAACCACCAAAAAGAAGCATTTAATGC
Organism: Taxus chinensis; assembly: GCA_019776745.2. Lineage (NCBI taxonomy): Eukaryota > Viridiplantae > Streptophyta > Pinopsida > Cupressales > Taxaceae > Taxus > Taxus chinensis. The sequence continues at coordinate 623,874,837 of CM034152.1, read as the reverse complement.
CTACAAATCCACCTATAAATATGTCAAATGAACTTCCCTGAGCTTGTTTGGCATGTAGGAGAAGAAAGGGGATGGAATCCATAGCAAATCGGGTGGTTACAATGATCAGGTCTACTCATCAATTCCTACAAAGATGTTTTCTAACTTTTCACCTACTAGATCCATCGAAAATTTGAATTTGAATAGCCTAGCATGTAGCCCATGTCAGCAACTATCAATTGAGACTATGCATGCACTGATTAGAGATCTATAGAAAAAATTATGGTTTTTCAGTATTTTGTCAGAGATGACTAGGAATGTAAGACACGTTTGCACGAGAAGGTTGGTTGAAAGGATGGCCAACTATACAAGATGTTTTGTCACTTTTTCCACGTATCACCCACTAATTGTTGGAAGTATTCAACACTCAGGTGGTGCTCTTTGATTATTTGAGTGTGCCATACTCAAATGTATTAGAGAATGGTGCAGAGGAGGGAACAAAAGCATGTACGCAGAAGAATGAGGCATGCGAGAATGACAGAAGGAAGGAGCACGCAAATTCTACACATGTGGTCGAAATGGGACAAATAGGTGAGAAGGAAACGTATGGTAGAGGCATAATCATTACAAAATGATGTACAATGCATGGGAAAATGTGCACGGGGATGTCAAGGACTTCTCTAATTTGGGGAACGAAGCTAAGGCACGTACGTAAAGGTGAAATGCAATGTTGAGGAGAAGGTGGAAGCACAGAGAGAGTGCATAAGGAGAATATGGAATAGAGAGGAAAAGGAAAAGGAAATGAAGGGAAGAAATCATGACAAGAGAGGGATGTGTGGGGTGTGTAGAGAAACTGTAACCATGAGAATGTTCCAAGTGAACAAGTGAAGTGTGTGTAACCTACATGTAGAACCATAGATCTAGAATGGGGAGATGAGTTATCCAAATAACTAGGAGATTTTTTATGGATAACAATTTGGAGACTTTTGGGGCCATCTTCCTGATAGATGAAGGATATCAGTATCCTAGAGCATCCATTGGGCATGGAGTCAACTATTTAATGTGAATTTCTAATCTGTAACTTTGAAGAATTACTCCCAGAATCACTTTAATATATATCTCTTAACTATGTTTTGAATCCTGCAAAACTACTGAAACTACTTTGGAATAAGATTGGAATTTTGGAAACAACAAAAGAACATGCACAGAAGTATGCAAAAAGAAAGAACTATGTACAAAAAAAAAATGGTCATGCAGTGCACTTGGAGGAATTGAAGCTACTTCTAATATATACTAAAATGATGCAATAAAATCAATGGAAGGGTTTCAGATAGATCCCATTTACTGGGATTTGTAGCACGTTCCTCCATCAAGATAGAGTCAACTTGAAAGAGTTAGCCTCCTTACAATGAATTGATGACTATATGGGCCATTCTCAAAGTGCATCAAAACTTTGAATGGCACCCTGGTTTAGCTCTGTCAGCATCCCATTTTAAGACCAAGTACCCAAATTTGAAATCCTGAGGCCTATCCTTTCTGTCGAACCATTTATTTATCAGTTTCTTACCAATGTTGTTCTATCTTGATCATGGAAGAGTTACTTGATTCTTCAAGATTAACCATAGCTTTTGCCATTTTGATTTCTCTCTGGTATATGCCTTTGAATTCTAGTTGCTGGGAGTGAACACTAATGAATTCAAATCTAGTGTCAAAGGAAGGGTATCCTCCTTGTCCATAGAACAAGCTTGTAAGGTGAATATCCTATTACTTTCCTTATTTGAATATGATTCTATCTACCCAGAGTGCACGCGAGACCCTTGTATGCCACTATCTTTGGTTGATGTTCATTATGTACGCTTCATGATTCATAATCAGGTTCTTATTTGTTGATTCTTCCAAACCATTTCCCTGAAGGTTAATAGTTGGAAGAAGTCTTCAATTAAATTCCTAGACTTAGAGCCCAATTAGTGATTTTAGTACTAAGGAAGGCCTTTCACATTAGCAGAGATAATGGTTTGAGGAATACCCAACCTTATGACTACACCCTTCGAGAAATTAAAGGGTGACTGAATTGGTTGATTCCTTGAGCATGACAGCTTCTGTCCATTTGGTAAAGTAATCTATAGCTGTCAAAACCCACTTATGCCCAGCACTTGAAGGTGGATTGATCATTCCTATAGAATTCAAGACCCCATTACAAAAAATGGCCGATCTGCTTGGATTGGTCAGAGGGGAAACCCTACCATTAAATCTTCTGTCTTGTAAAGAAAGAACATTCCTTGCATTTTATTACCCACCATGTGTGCATCTTTAAACATAGGGTAGGCCAAAAGATACCTACCATTATGATGTTCATAGCTTTGTAGTTTTGGCAGAGAAGTTTCCACTAGAGAATCCATCATGAGATTTTGCTAAAACCTTTTGCAGTCCATACACCATTGATACACCTTAACAACATACGCCATCAAGATTCCTTCTTGAAGAGAAGTCCATCAAATCAAAAAATAAGGGATAGATTGTAACCTCAGATGTATTATCTTTTACTTTGTTTAAACTAGAAGAGTATGCACCCTTAGAAAGGAATGCGATCATGTCCTTCATTCAGTAATCGTGCATGCCAGGGTCTACATTCTACTCAATTTCTACATGCGTACAGAGGTTCATTATCTAGAAATAATGAAGTCTCATATTCACTCTATGCATCCTCAATAATTTTCCTACAGAGTGTGTTACCTCTCACCCCATATTTGGCCTTAATAGTCACATCATACTCCATGATTTTGGTCCACCCATTGTGCTCTCTTTCTCACTGATTTATTCTCCCATGATGAAGTCTTTGATAGACACTGGAGTGGGAGAACTAACACCTTTATATGATTGGTGGTGAGAATACTCTTGAATTCTCTTGATCATTCACATGATGGCAAAGACCTGCTTCTCCATGTGACTATATTTTAGTTCATAATCCTTCAATATCTTGTTGAAGAAGGAAACTGGTTGTTCTAGCCCTTGTTCATTTTCTTGTGTTAGGAAAACAACAACACTCACATCAGTGCCATAATCATAAAGGATGAAATATTTGAGTAATCTAGATTGATGAGTGTTGGTGCAATGAAAGTAATTTCTTGCTTGATCTTGTTGAAGATTTATTTTCCTTTTTCTTTCCATTTGAAATTTATGTCCTTCTTGAGCATCATGGTGATGGGCTAAACCATTCCTTCAAAGTAATGGATAAAGCACCTAAAAAAATTGATCTTGTCGAGGAAGGACTATAGGGATTTTTTGTGTGCTAGTAAGGAAATATGATAGGATAGCTAAAACACACTTAGGATCAATTGCAATGGTCATACTTTAAAACCACATGGCCCAAGAGCTTTCCCTGTGCCACCACAAAATTGCACTTCTTGGGGATTAAGAGACACCACCATTTTTTTTACATCTCTCAAAGACTTTCTCTAGGTGCGTCATATGATCTTCGCATTTCTTTGAGAAGATAGTTATATCATCAAGGTAAACCAAGATTAACTCATCAATGTAACCATTGAAGGCAATATCTATAGTGCAATGAAATGTGGTGCCCGCATTTGAAAGACCAAAGGGAATTTTTTGATATGCATGTCCCCCACTTGGTTGTAATTTTTTTTTTAATTAATCCTCTTCCTTGACCAGGATCTTATTGAAACCTCAATACCCATATAGCATGGAAAATCTCTTCACACTAGCTATAGTCTACAGAATCTACTCCATTGAAGGAAAAGGATAATGTTCCTTCAAATATGCATTGTTCAAATATCTGAAATCAACATAGATTCTGATTTCACCATTTTGTTACACACTAGAACTAGATTCGCAACCCAAGTAGAGTACTTGATGGGAAAAATTATTTTTGTCTCAACGATTTTGGATAATCCTTCTAGATGATGGGATCTATCTTTGGGTTGATTGGTCATTGCTTTTGTTTGATGGAATTGATACTAGGATCAAGGTCAATGGAGTGTTTAGAAACACTTGGATCAAAACCTTTTAGGTCTTTATACTCCGAAGAGAAGATATGGCACTATATTTTTGATAGAGAGAGATGAAGGCATGTTTCTCTTCATTGCGTGCAAGATTTACTAAGCAATAAATACCTTCCATGCACAATAGTGACTAGGGGAGAAGTTTTCTTTATATGGTGTGCATGTACCTTTCTTCACCCTTGAACTCATAATTAGGGCTAAATTTTTTCTCTAAGGTGACTAGCCCTTTAGGAAACTTGTTTGAATTTAACTGTATCACTTGGTCACCATAGTTGTTCATACAAGTCAACTTGCATTCTTGATGAGAACTCAGATTCATTCTGGATAAATTGGACAATCTACACGTCACCTGTCAAACACTTTCTAGCTGGTATTTTTATCAGTAATGGATGTTCTAATCACCATATTAATGTGTTGAGTGTTTCGTTTGACAAAATCGTTAGCAGGAGAGAACTTTAAACCCAACACGACCATCTTGGTCAGCTTCATGTGTTCATTTTTGTGTGGAGCCACCTACATAGTCAAAGAATCAAAGCTCTCAAGGAGGTCCCAAAATATTTGTTTAGAATATTTTAATAGCTTATTCTTCATCTGGAATTTTTTGGTAACTTGGTGGATATCCAATTATGTAACATCCTCATTTTATACATTAGAACAAGTAAATTTTTTTTTTAATAAATGCTTCCTGGTTCTAAATACATAATTTAGAACTCACAAATCAAAGCAACAATTCTTATAACAGATAACCATATGTTGTAATGACTCAGAGTACCTTCGATCTATTCATTCCATGACTCAGATAATCTACCGATCTATTCATGTGTATTAAGAGTTAGTGTTTTTATTTAACACATCCCTCTTGTGGCTCTCTTCCCTAATATGGGATTCAAAATGCTTTGTCTAAGGAACCTATTTGAATAATTGTTACCATTATTCATCGACATCTCATCCCTTAGACTAGGTGACTTAGGACAATGCAATCAGCAGCTTGCGATACTTTGGCCAAAGATTTGAAACATAATGCTTATGTCTCGTATTCCTTGACGGCATACTCGTCAATCTGGAATATGTCCTTCACCCCATTCCTATGTTATGTAGAATGTCTTATACTGACTTCTGTCAGTCTCTTTATCCCAAGTTATTCACTCAGAAATGGATTAGTAAGGTGATAACGTTATATGGATGCTCTCGAGGACTAGGGATACGCTGACATACTGGGTCAACCCTAGTTAAACCATTGTGTCAAGATACCCCGAGTCTTAGGCAGCCTTATAACGTGACCAACATTCCCTAATCAGTTATAAAGTAACTTGTTCGAGTTAAAGGTGTAAATCTTAACGATCAATGCAAAGGGTGTCATAGTCCAGTCACCTGCATTGTTTTATCTTCGAGAAGATCCTAATCTTCTCGAAGGTACAACCCTGCAGTTGACTTGTGTCATCAACCTTTAAATCCACCTCGAATAGATCTAGTTATTAATAAGTGTTACGCACGTTGAGTTTAAATTATACTAAAAGACGTTCCCCTAAGGTTAGCCTTTCCTCCGATCCCTGGGTTCCTCACCTTAGAATGACCTTTCTTAATAAAACCCAATACACAAGAGAATTTATTAAGACTAGAGGGTCCCATCAAGGGAGTTCATAGAATGTACATAATTCTATATCAACAAAATTGGACAATTACTCTCATTCTTCACATGAGAGTGCTAAAACAAAACCCTTTTTAGGTTTATATCAGTTCTCATAATTGAATTTATATCTTACTTATTAATATCGAGATTTAGTGATTAAGAATCCAATTAAACGTTGTCTTGACTTAAGGTCAAGACTAGGAAGTAATAATTTATTCAGCTTGTTTAACTTCCTTGCTCAGGCTTATTTTAACCCTAGCTTCCAGAAAGAAAGTGATCTAAATTCCAATTTTTAGCTTTAGATAGAACATTACTAGAACTATTAAACAATCATAAGTATTCAGCACTTATTCTTGCAAGCTTACATTGATAATCACAAAAGTCTCCAAATTATACAATAATAACAATGCTCTCAAGATCTTTGAATCGAAAGAAGGTCAAACTATCAAGATAAGAATACAAACACATAAGTAACAAATATCTCTCTTTATTTCCCTTCAGGCTAATCAAATACATTTTATGCATTCAACATACTTGATACAATATTTCAATAGAAAAAGAACATATTTCCTCATATAGTACATTTAGAGAATCAAGCTATAATTCATCATAAAACCAAATTAAAACAATCTGAACATCCTATCAGATCTGCGTGCTTTTACCACTTACGGAAACCATCTGCAAAAATTGTCAACATGGGTCAGTTCGATGAACTGAGCATGATAAGCACCTAACTCTTAAAACAATTGTAATCCACCAACTGTTTTCATTAAACAACCTGTTTAAATGAGATCATTTCACCAAACAAGTAAACATATTTCAGACTATGCTTTTGTAATACAAAGATGACTATAAACGCGTAACTCATATTATTGTTACTGAATAGTCCTAAATAATTTTCAAATATTTCATCAAAATATTAGAAATCAAGAAGAACGAAAGTATCCCAAACAACTATCCATCTGATATCCAAGGACAGCAAACATCAGAAACCATTACATTCAACATAGTAAAATGAATATCATAACAAATCATGATTCCATCAAGATGTTAAAAACAGTTCCAATGGTTAGTTAAAAATATAACAACATATACTTTACAACAGAAGAGAAAGAAAACGTGTCATTCATTTCCCTTCCAACTTCATGAGTAAAGCATTCACCTATACGCTTATGAATAATTCAGAAACTTTTTGTTAAAGTTTTAAATATAACAAACTCCTATAGCTTACTAGCAGTAAAGTAGCTCTCACACCAAAAAAGTTGATGGGATATCTATCAAATAGACTCCACATAACCTTCCATACGGCGACAAACAAGAAGATATCAATGTCATCACCTGTCAAGGTGCAGAGTTCAGTCAAGCTCGAACTAGATATTCATGCTAACAGAATTAATCATGTTCAAACACAAGAAAAATCCAACTGAGTCGAAACTCACATCAACATTCAGTTCAATTTAATCCCTACTAAAACACAGCAAGGACAAAAATCCTAACATACAACATAAAATGGGCTCGAACAGTGCCAAATTCAACCAATACTTTTTCATTTGAATTTGAATTCGTATGTCAACAAATCAAGAATACAAAAGTACTCATAGCAAGAACTCCTACAGATGTTACAACATATATGGTTGATAACATTTAGTATTCATAATAACAACAACATTTAACCCAGCTTTGAATGATTTAAAAATACTAGATACCCTGTCAAGGACTCTCACTGAGTATTACACAGAAGTAGAAACACCAGTCACATATCAACGAACAACCATGGGTAATCTTCAAATAAAATTCTACAGAATTAGAAAGATACATGATGCGTATCAATCCAAAAAACTCGAATCAAACAATATCATACCGTGTTCACATCTGAACTCCTTCAGAATTGGAAACGTATGGCATTCACGAATAACACAAAATCCCAAATACAAGATATATATATACGTAATTATTAAGGGTTTCCAGGCATATACAGAAGCAGAAACACTGGTTTCCTATCAAGGACTTCAACTGAATGTATCCGTTTTAAGCTTACAATCTTACACCAACTGAGTTGTACCAATAAATTTCTTTGTTAAGTGAAAGTATCATATTAGGACAACTGAAGTCGTATTACCAATTACCCCTCCAGGACTCCAACTGAATCAAACTACTTCACATATATGACTTCTACAAAAGACCATAAATACGAACCATTCCATCTCCACAGAGTCATTTTGTGTATAAACAAATATATTGCAAACTATCAATGGGTTATATCCCATAATTGCAACACAAGGGGGGAAATAACTTCTACGGTCGCATTCGAATACAATAACACAGCAAGTTATCCAAACAGAAGTAACTTAAGTATTATAGCAAGATCCAGCAAAATTCAGCAACCATAACACTTACTCATGAAAAAACTATCGGTAAAAGAAATCCAAACAACAGTATTCGTTTTAGCCAAGAGAAAACAGCAAGGTAAAGACCTGTCCGAATCAGACAAGAGTACAATTGTTATGAGCCAAATTCATATATTTTCCTTGCAAGTCAAAATCCAACAATGCAAGGTAATACATCCATTCGAAACAAAATGCACACCCATCAAGGATTTACTCGAAAAATCGAGCCGGTTAAGAAAATACAACAACTAAATCACACAAGGCTATCATAAAAACCAACTGAACCCGAAAATCATTTGAATAGAGTTGTTCTATGAAATGGAAGCAAGATCTTGAAAAGTTAGCATCACTATCAAACACTTGACATTTGCTTAAAAAATTCCGAAGAAGACCAATTTAAGAGCTCGTGCCTTCTCCTCTTTTTCCACGTTAGAACAACAATAACTTGTTAGTTATAAACTTTCCTTGATAGAGAAAAGAGCGAGTTACACTCATTTTTGCCATGCAACACCAAGTAGACTAGTGCGAAGAACCATGATCAGACAGAGGGAAAACTGGAGTGCATGAAAAACCAAAAAAACTACCAGTTCATTTTGCATGCCTTCCCCTGAAACCCGAGCTCGAAGACCGAGTTCTTTATTGCAATCCAAATTTCCCCCTCAATTTCCATTGCCCACTGACCACCATAGTGGCGATGGACCAATGAAATTCAAAGACCATATCTAACTTTGGCGACTCTGCCACGTCGGATCTTGCTAGCCGTTTAAACTTCTACTAAATTACCCTGTCCTTCATGCTTATCCATTTTAGAGCATAGAAACTGCCAACCCATGGCTCAAGCACCCCTTTCAGGTCTCAGGTCCCCTTTCTTCCTTGTTCAAAGTCTAGGTTAGTAACATAAGGATTTAAGATGCAACTTAGGAAAGTTACTAACTTAGAACATTTAGCTTATAGCTTATTCATTAATCTAACCCATAGATCATAGTTTAGTTTTAGGTTACTAACCTAACAGTTTATGTCTAAAATTTCAAATGTGAGAAAAAGAACTACAATCATACATTCATGAACAGGATTCACTCTTGACTACCAATAGGCAGTGGATAAATGTATCTGAAATTTATTACAAAGACCTTATATTACTATATCAGGAAGATGAGTTTGGAATAGCTTATTCAACACATTCAGTAACCTGCGTAAGGTCTATAATTTTAGTTCATCCCGAAGGCATCACTTGGATCAATGCCACTGATGCAAGGCTGGGTCTTATAGCTCCATAATTCATTCCGAGATCAGATTAAACTTCTGAAAGAAATAAAAGAGTCCAATCTATTCCGACTCAGTCAAAGATCTGCAATTTGATATTGGAAAAACCACATGGTTTGTGAATTACTGGATTAGCGCATGGTATCACAAAGAAGAACTTCTCATCCCTAGGAGAAATAAGAGAAACTCGTGTACCTGTGCCATTTCTACTTCTGGAACCATAAAAGTATAACTTCCATAGACCAGGTTCCACTTGGTATTTCTTGAGTGCAAGCAGAAGCAAAACTTCTTCTTTAGGAGGTAATAAGTGCCAAGCCTAGTTTTAAAGGATTCAATCTTTTCGGCATATGGATAAAATTTGTGATGAATTTATGCCCACTTATCTAGAACAAGGTTAGGTATGGAAGGGGGAACATGTTGCTCCTTAGAAACTTGTTCTTGAATTTATTGGATTAGGCAGTTGGCTTGGAGAGGGGATGAATCATATGACTCTACGTGATAAGAAAATATAGGCTCAACTTGTATGGTAAAATGGGTACCATACCTTGTCTTGAGTGACATATGGGACCAATCAGAACACAAGTAACCACCCACTTTTGCAGTAAACTCTCTTGACAGACATAGGGAAATCAAAGAAGGTAGGTAAATAATAAACACATCTTGAGTTATGGTAAGGATTTGACATGCATGGAGGGTTAACTCAAGATCCTTAATGAATCCTAAGGTAGTGACCGTTGAGCCATCAAGTTATAAAAATCCTTTGGAAAAAGGGTTGTACTTAAGACCTAGGACATCAGCTATATTCATGGGCATAACAAAAGTACTAGCATCCGTGTCAATCATTCAATTATACACAAGATGTTTGACTATAATCAAGGACATAAAGAAGGGTGGGTTTTAGCAACATTACTTACTTCTCCTCTACTTGATGGATATTGAAAAAACCACACGGTTTGTGAATAATTGGATTAGCGCATGGTATTTGGCCAGAGCTTCATGCAACAGGTCACGCTGAGATGAAATAGTAATAACATCCCACATTGTGATATTTCTATTTGTTTCTCATCTGGTCTACAATGCTAAATGGAAGTCCTAATGACTTGTGCATTTGGGGCACAACAACATCTTTTCTTGATTGTTCAGGCGTGGAGGATAAAAAATTACGTGAAATAGAGGCTTAAATACCAAAGGAGGGGTGCATGCCACTTTAGGGGGAGCTTTGTGTGGAGCCTCACATGTTGGGACTTGAGAATTTTTACTACTAGATGCTTTAACTACACCCTTCTAATTTTGAGGATCATCCCGTGTTTCCAGAATTGTGATCTACACGCCAAACTAAATCATTGTTTTATGGTATCTTGTGTTGTCTACAACTTGGTTGAATTCACAAAAATCATTGGTGTCAAAGAACATAAAATTGGATTCAGGAGGAACTTCTAGATTTCCTTGGTTCTCAGGGATTGCTTGCACTAATGGAAGGATTACACTCAGAAGCAATATGGATCATATAGGCTTGCACATACAAAAAATTAGAAAAATGGTATTAATTATGAGGCATGTTACAAGGGAAACACCATTCCGACTATTGTGCCAAATTGTTGTAAACTAGAACAAGTGCTTGAATTGTACCAAAAGCTGGAAGAGAAGGTGAAAGAGGAACAACTTACAAGGGATGATGTGAATTAGCATGTCATCTATTATTCTGTTGGTTCTATGTGTATATTTTGTTTCCATACTAGTTCCTCCAAGGTTGATTGATTTTTCCATGTGCCTAATTATGATTTCCTATATAGGATTATGCCTACTGTTTCTCCAATGATATTAACTTATTGGATAAATTTCTAATCAGGGTCTTCAATTCTTCATCATCCTTTTGCTGCGCTAGAGAGTAGGAAGTGGACGCAACTGGTTGTACTCCCTGCTCCAGAGAAATAATAGGAGAAACATAAGATTGGGGCATTGGAGACATTTTAGGGAACAAGGGCATAGTTGGTCTAGGATCTAACTCTCCTGCCTGAATGAGGTTATTTTCTACCCTTACTACAATATTGTAAATAGCTAGTAAATTCCTACCTCCCATGGATTGAATCATGACTGAGATGTCACTATTTAACACCTTTAGATAGTACAGGAAGACATGTTGAGCTGTAGGAATTACCATAAGAGGGATTATGTCCCAAGTCTTTTGGAATTAAATATTGAAATCAGTCATCTTCTCATTGGGTTCCCTCCTTGTTATTGTCAGTTTCTCTACCAAAGATAGGTGATCTGACTTATCTTCAAAATGACTACAGAGAGTCATTCCAAGTTTTTCCTAGGTGGCGATAGATCAAATTCTTAACCCTCGGTACCACTGAAGTGATTTTTGCTTCAAATAGGTTACAAGCAACCTAATTGCTACATCATCATGTGTTATTATGTAAAAGGAACACACGTTCACTACATCCTGGATATGCTCTTGAGGGATGACTTGATTTTCATTGGTAAAATATGGAATAATTTTGAGTGCACCATTTGGCATATTATGTTGCACAGCTATAACTAGAGGACTTCTGCTGGTGAAGTTTGTAAATTTCCTCGGTAGAGGAGGTGGTTGATGTGCCATGGAAATGTGTGTAGGTTGTCTGTTGTTCAAAGGAGTTGAATGGGAGTGGCACGCAGGAGATGGAGATGTGTGCACATGTATTCTACTATGATCTCTTCTTGAATATAATTAGAGGTATTCAAAAGAATCTTTAGCTGATGTACTTTGACTTGTATGCACTCTTCTCATGAAAGGTTCTCAGGAATGCTAAAATAGAGATATAGAATTTATTTGGAGTTGCCAAATGTGTTGAAATGAGCCTCCGAAGGCTGGAAATACTAAGTCCACACACTAGAACTTAGCAATATGAAATATAAGCTTTCACTATTGGTCCCACTGGGCATGTCAGAAACTGTTGGTGTTTCAAACATGCACTCGTGTGTTGGATCTAGAAGAGACAAGTTGTTTGAGACAATAATGGAACCATATCCAAGTTGTGAGACCTTGCACACTTGAGAAAGATCTCTGAAGAAGGCATGTTCCTCTATCTATTTATACTACTAATGTTACTCCTAATGTTGAAAGGGAAAAATAAGCTAACAATGCCAAGGGACCCGAGATAGAAGGATAACATGAAAGGAAACTACACTAAAAGGTGATAGCACCAGAAAAAGAGGGATGAACACCATCCATTTTGAGTGAAAATGAAAGGAAAAGGCATGAAAGAAGGCTAGGCACATGTAGCACAAAATAAAACACATTTATCAAATCAGTTTCATGAAACACAACCAAATATAGAGCTGCAAGGGACATGAAGTGACACAACAAGCATGCAATGGAAAATAAAATCAAGAAGAAGGAATAAAAACATGTTAGGAAAGAGAATAGTCACGAAACAATGCTTCCATTACTTTTAGAAACACACAAAACTATTACAATAGTGAAAGAGTCCAATATCCACATGCATGAGCTAGATCTAGAGGTCTGTGACTCAAAATATAGAAAATATGAAGTCCCTAGTAAATGCGTAAGGATCCAAAATGTCCAACATTAAGAATGAGCTTAGATCTTACATTTATAGATGAATAGATGGAAGAAGAAGAGGAAAAGGAGGGAAAACCTGATTTTGAATTACAACCACCAACAAGAAGCATTTAATGCCTGCAAATCCACCTGTAAATCTATCAAATGCACTTCCCTAGGACTATTTGGCATGTAAGAGAAGTAAGGGGATAAAATCCATATCAAATCGAGTGGTTGGAGCAATCAGATCCACTCATCAATGCCCATAAAGATGTTTTCTAACTTTTCACCTACTAGATCTGCCAAAATTTTGAATTTGAATATCCTAGCATGTAGCCTATGTTAGTAGCTATCGATTGAGACTAGGCATGTGCCAATTAGAGCTCTGTGGAAAAATTTATGAATGTTATAATTTTTTTAGAACCGATTGGGCATGCAAGACATGTGGTGCGAGAAGGTTGGCTGAAAGGATTGCCAACTATACAAGATGTTTTTTCACTTTTTCCACGTGTCACCTACTGATTGTTGTAAGGATTCAACACCTGGGTGGTGTGCTTTGATTATTTTTGTTTGGCATACTCAAACGTTTCAAATAATTACATAGCACAAAATGGTACAGAGGAGGGCGTAAAAGCATGCACACAGAAGAATGAGGCATGAGAGAATGAAATAAGGAAGCCCCATGTAAATGCAATGTACACGGTTGAAATGGGGCAAACAGGTGAGAGGGAAACATATGGCAGAGGCGTAATCATTAAAAAATGATGTGTAAGGTGTGGGGAAAAGGTGCGCGGGGATGCTGAGGACTTAGCCAGTTTGGGGAATGAAGCCAAGGCACATGCAAAAAGGTGAAATGCAATGCTGAGGAGAAGGTAGAAGCACAAAGAGAGTGCACAAGGGGAAGATGGAATACAGAGGAAAAGGAAGAGGAAAGGAAGGAAATAAGGCATGACAAGAGAGGGGCGCGTGCGGGGGCACAGAGAAACTGTAACTATGGGAATCTTCCAAGTGAACAAGTGAAGTGAACGCAACTTGCATGTAAAACCATAGATCCAAAATAGGGATATGAGTTATCCAAATAACTAGGAGAGTTATTGTAGATAAAAACAGTCACATAATGTTTTTAAATTGTTTCCAACTTCAATTACATTTTTTGTTTCTTTCCTAGTTTACATTTAGTTGGGATATCTTCATAATTACCTCATTGTAGAGTTTCAATAAAAGGAAATTTTCCATCCCACTCGAACTTATATTTCCTACCAAGTGTTCAAATATTCTTGTTTTCTTTCAAATTTTTACTTTTACGATTAGAATTTTTAGGAATATCATGATCCATTTGGTTTTCTCTTTCGTGAACCAAAATTTTCATTTGATTTTGGTGTTACATTTTATTGATTATTATAGATATCTTGATCCTATCTTGGTTATATCTCAATAGGAATATCTTCAAGCTCTTTAATCTCAACATGAATATCTTTAAAATCTGACATCTCAATAGGAATATATCGAATATCTGACATGTAGTCATCATAGGTATCACTTTGTTGATATTGTGATGAAGCCGTGTCCACTTCAATAATACCTTCCACACATTTTTTACTTTGATTGATTTTATTAGTAGCTATATGGGTGTTGGTGGTAGTTGTAGTGGTAGATGCAGAGTTTCCATGATACTTGAACAATGTGTACTTTTGAGATATTTTGGTTACCTTTTGGGTCTTCCAAGCACTAACAACTTCCATTGAGTACTTTATTTGGGAACCGGTCACCCATCTAGTGTCTATACCCTTGTTGGGAGCTTGTTTTACTATTATGTGTTTTTACCTTTGATGCACGTCTACAACTGTGTTGTTAGGAATAATTTATTAGTGCTTCATGTGTTGAATTATATTTGTAATATAATATTATTATATGAGTTTGGTAGCTCGTTAATAATAACATGATTTTTTGATTTTTTAAAACAAAAAACTTAAATATTTTGGCGAGCTTCTTGTGTGAGTTACAAAATCTCCTTAAAATATGTAATTCTTATCATAGGAAGTTTTCTTATATTGTAGGAAACTTACTCCTATTTATTTGTAAGAGCTGAATGTTAATATACAATGGAAGATATTAAAGATTGTTTGTGTTAATATTTTCACCTACTCTTTCATCCAGTATCAGAGTGAAAGATTTTTTTGTCCCATGTGACATATCCAAGCAATCGTCTATTAGTTCATGACTTGAAGTTCAGGAATGTGGTTTTGAGTTTTTTTATTTGAAAATAATGCACCAATATTATTACTTGATATCAGAATTGGTTGTATCATGTTCATGCATCTGTTGTCTATAGTACAACCCACTCATGGATTCAAGTCATTTTTTTGTATCATTGTGAATAACTATTGTATACCTATCAAATCCACATTCGTGGATCAACTTGTAGACCTACATACTCCTTTGTTTATAGTGGCTCAACCTCCATGTACAATCAATGGTGTGTTTCAATTTTTGGTCTCTCAGCTACATCTCAACGTCCTCACCGAATTTGAGCACACATCTCCAATAATCATATCTTGTTATTTGCATGAATATTAATTGGTTTGATATCGACGTATATAAGCAAAAAACAACAATCATCAATGGTCAATTAAATTAGTGCAATCCATTTTTTTTTTCAAATTATATGTTTTTTTTGTCCTTGATTCCAAAGTGTGTGTTGATTCAAACCAGCTATCTTCCCAAGTGATACTTGTTTCAAGATTGCAAAGAACCAAATATGGTCCATATTAGCTTCATATCCATCTCAAATTGACGTTGTGTTTGCATTCGTTGGGGCGGGATCAGTTTTTGAATCATGCATTAGAGTTTTATTTTACATTGCATAATATTAGTTACTTCCTGACTTGGTAAGATCAACATTGGCATCAATCTGCTTGCATTTGAGCTCGTAATTATATCACTTCGTAGTACCCAAGCATGTATTGACCTCGCCTATATTAATTGACCCTTGCATATTAATCATTGATGATCAATATTTTTTGATTCCCTCAACACAAGCCTGTGGCCAAATATTAAAAAGGTGTGATTATCATAGTTTTCAAGCTAAGTACAATTTTTTTCAAAATTATTGGTATGCCTATAGGATAAGTTATTAGGCATTTGGAAAAGTTTGAGTTTTATAATGTCCCTAGCATATTTTAAAAAGTATGTTTGTATCAAATTTGTTATAAGTGTCATCAAAGCTGCAGTAGTCCAGTCAATAGAGTCACTATCGTATAAAAGCTGTAAAAATAAAAAATTTCCTCACGGATGCATTATCGATGATGCAATGGAAATCATTAAGCCTTATGATAAAATATAGTTGAGATAGTAGCATGATACTGGAGGATGGAGGCATTGGATGTTAGAGGTCAATCAATGACCTCTTGTTATTCACCAATGACAGGGCCACATTTTACTGTGGTGATATTTTTTTGGTGTGAGTATTTACTTTCAGATTTTACAGTGTATTTTCCACCTTGTTTTTAGAGTTCCAATTTCAATATGCTTTAGTTTGTAGTGTTCTTGTTTGAATAAGTGGAAATGCCAAATTTAGGGGGGAACATAATCCAATGTTCCATTTCCAATTTTCAGTTTTATGTATGAGAAGTATATTTTCCTATGTTATTCCTTGTGGTGAAATGTGATGAGGGCTGAAAAAAGTACTTGGAACATCATAATGTGGTTATAGGAAAACCACTTGAAAACCTTAATTTTTTGGTTTGTGGTAATCTAAATGAAAACCACCGTTTTCGGTTTGTGGTTAACCATTTGAAAACCATACAAAGGGTTTGTGATTATCCTACAGTAAACATCACCTAATCATGAAAGAAGGTACAAGTATAAAGATAGGTTTTCCCCATGTGTGCATTGGGGGGAAAGTTAGGAATAATTTATTAGTGTTTAATGTGTTGAATTATATTTGTAATATATTATTATTATATGATTTTGGTAACTCATTAATAATAATATAATGTTGTGATTTGTGAAAACAAATCACGTAAATATTTTGGCGAGCTTGTTGTGTGAGTTACAACTCCTTAAAATATGTAATTTTTATCATAGGAAGGTTTCCTATATTATAGGAAACTTACTCCTATTTATTCATAAGAGACAAATTTAATTATATAATGTAATATATTGAAGAATTATTTGTGTTAATATTTACACTTGCTCTTTCACTTTTCATGCATATGCACTTGTCGTGCATCTGGAGTCACTCTAGAATTTGAACCCTTGTGTGTCACTAAGCCTTGTCGTGTGTCAACAAGATTTATCATGCATTAGAAAGCCTTATCACATGTTATTTTAATTTTCAAATGTCAATTACAACACCCTTATCGCACATCAAAACCCTTGTCATTCATCAGCAACCCTTTCTTATAGCACGTCTGTGAATATTACTTTTCACATGTCAACAAGACTTTATTGTTCACTTGTATGCAAAACCTTACTTTTCATGCGTCTACAATGATCACTCTAATCCACACCTTGGTCGCATGTTTACAATCTGATTTACACATTGTCATGGATCTAATGGTACTTCACAAGTTCGCATGGTATTTGATTATTATTTAGATGGTACATTGCTAGTAAGTTATTAGTATATTACCAAAGGAATTACGTATGTTTATATAGGAGTAGGTCTCAATATTAGGTGAAGACAACCCCTAAAAAATTATATTGAAAATTGTAGGTGAACAGTACACTGACCTACTCTAAAAAATTCACATTTTCAAAATTTCCAAATATGGAATATTCACCACTAAAATTTTCCCTACATTTTCGTAAATTACATATAAATGTTTGTTGCGTTAATGTAGTAAGATAATGTAAATCATAACAAAGATAGTAATGATTTTGCATTCCAATAAGTAATTAATGTCATCATAAACTATTATTATAATATAAACTATTATGATACTATAAACTAAGTTTAATTTAATATACATATGTTGATGCAATAAACTCATCACTGCGACTGAAAGAGGATATGTTGTGAACCAATTAACTTGTAATTTAACTTACATTATGGTTATAATGTTCATAACAAGTGGGAATTATTCGTTTAACCTTAAATGGCTACGATAAGTCAATGATTGCTTGATGATGCAAGTCATTAAGTGAACCTTGCCTTTTCGTAGGGATCTAGAGTAGTCCTAATAAGATCACATCCTTACGAATATCATAGTTGGATCTAAAATTTGAGTCTCACTAAGACACGATAATTTTCTAACCTACATGTTAAATACACCTCGGTACCAACTTAAGTCAGTTACAGGGAAGGAAATGATTATGTAATGATGCAAGTCATTATGTAAACATTTTCTTTCTCCTAGATAGCCTAAGTTGGCACGGATTTGTCCTTCTATGCATGTTGGACAAGACTTGTGCCTTGTGTGTGACCTTATAATCAAAATGATTGATTATAGATAATTGAGTGATAATGTTATGGTGAAAGGAAAATTTATTGATGACAAGTGTGTTGCCATGAAATTGAGCATGCTCTTCGTGTCTCTCAAACTTTTTCCAAAGTAGTGTAAGTTGTTGATTACACTGTCAGATTCACTAAGTTCCTAAACTAAGGTGTGAGATGTTTGATGAGATTCGATTAAACGAATCTCAAGTGGACACTTAAGAGCTATAGTAGATTATCAATACCTATTAAAGGTGACAAAATATATACCTTATATACACACTCATGTATGATTTTACTATACATGATCGGGTAGATATAACTAACCCATACAGTTACACATGGTTTTTGATGTTATCGGATGGATTGAATTTAAAATTAATGCTAGATTTAAATGTTGTGTATTTAAATCAATGAAGGTATAAAGTTAGTTTGGGAAATATAAATGATAAAAATCCCCTTAATTTAAAGCAATTAATAAATAGGTGTTACAACTTTGGGAAACTTTTTATAAAATAACAAATTATTTGTCATAGTTCCTTAATTATACAGATCAATTCTTACATTTACATGCATATTGGATCTCAGTTTTGAAAATTCAAGTGATCAAGACACGGGGCTTGTAAGGTTGATAATTGAGGAATGGAACACCAAATCCTCTAGTTCTGAGAAAGATATGGAAGTGGCCATTCAAGTCGATCTATTAAGGTATGAGATATCAAGGGCATGTCTTACTAGCTTGTGCAGGATCTCGAGGGGCATAGAAAATCAGTGTTATTCTTTAAAGTGTTTGAGCCTAACAAGTATCTTATTAGTAGATTTGTAGATAAAATTATGCAAATTTGGAATGGAATACAACGGTTATTAGAGTATGATGGTTGTGAATATAAAGAATCCAAGTTGTAAAGTGGATACCCATGGCCAAATACTTTTTTCTATCATCATATATTACAAAGTTAATGTATATCATAGGTAGAAAGCTTTTAGAGAAAATGCAGAAAATATTTTAATTTGGTACTATAGTGGTATTTGGAATTGGCTACATGACCATGAAGACTAAGATCGGAATATATTTAATTAATGTGTTCACCAAATTAATCAAATATAATTTTTTTACAAGAATGTTAGAAGTATTTAATTAAAGTATCATAATTTGTAAACACTCAAGTTGAGTCAAATTGAGGATTGGGATAGGTTAGAGATGGGTTGGTTTTAACAGTAGTTTTATAACTACATTTTGGAAACTTAATGCCTGTATAAGGCTATATTGTAATTGTAAAAAGGGGGTTCTTGTTCTTCTCATTCTCATTCCAAGTTCTATTTGGGAAAACTATTCTATCTACCTCTATTGGTTTATACCGTTGTAACTTGGTGTACATAGATTTTCCCTTATGAATACAATGCTTTCTCTATTGTTTTGTTAATGATTCTCAATTACAAAATATGTTATTATGCTTGTGGTTGATTTGTTAATGTTGTTACTTCTTCATAGTGTGATTGATGCTCAGTGACTAGACTTTGTGATGGATATCATGGTACGTGGATTTTGTACCATATCAACATATTCTAAATGAGATGAAGAATTTTTGCTTCCCATATTTCATGCTCATTGTATGCCTTTTTGCTAGATATAGGAGTTCTCATTTGTGCAGTATTTTCTTTGCAATCTGCACTTCTTTTTCTCATCCTTAACCTTGTAAATAAATATTGTATGACCAAGAAGGATATGTGTGACCTTGATAGATAGATTTTCTTAACTTTATGTCTCAAGTTTATCCTTCTTGCTAAATAATTATAGGATTGTATTCTTTCCCTGATCATTCCTTCCTCTTTGTATTTTTCCTTTCCCAAATTTTCTACCCTTTTGTGCCTTCTGGTTAAAAGCACCAAAAAATATTAAAAATCACATCATACAAGGGAACTTCCATTCTCACAAATTAGAGAAAACTTCACCATGTAAAAATGTGAATTTCCCTAACTGTTGTTGGTTTTATACACTTCCATTGGGCATATTCAGTGACAAAAAATTCAACCAAAAGTTTCTGGCAACTTTGTTGGGACCAAAATTATATCATGTTCATTCCCTTGACTAAGGAAATTTATCAAGAATGAAGATAGGATGAAAAAAAATTATTGGCCCATACCAACAAGAGACATTGACATTGATGGGGATGAAGATGGAGATACCCCTGTTCAAAATTGTCAATCTCTAGATAATCCAGAATAGGCTCAGGTTCTGCGAGATTTCTACAAAGGTATGAATCCAAAAACACTTCAGAAGCCTGCTGAGCATAAGAAAATAAAAAATAAACTACCATAAGGTTATAATATTCCATGTGTAAAAAATAATGCCACCACTGCACTTGTATTATCTACAAAAATGAAACAAAAAGTGTAGGAAAGGATGGATAGATTGGGCAAAATTGTTGCATCTGATGATCTAGTGATTAAATATCTTTGGTTTAAGTTGTAAGAGAGTGATGAAAAAGGAAAGAAGATGGAAATAACACCTGTAGATGATCAAAAGTATATATAGTTGATGAAATAAGTACAAAGACAATAAAGGAAGTTGTAAGAAAAATAGATTGAAGAAAAACTAGTTAATGAGTCCAAGACACTTTATAATGAGGATGAAAACATTCCACTTCTAGAAGTTTCTCATGATGATTATTCACATTACAAGGTGTTTATTCCTTAGTGTTACTTCAACTTCACCAATGAATTTCTTTTTGTTACTCCGCCTAGTGAATGTTAGTTTGATAATTCTTCAAATGATGAAGAATACAAACAACATGAGGCTCCATTCCAACCTAAAATAGAGGTATTAGAAGACATGTCATGCACCAGATTTGAATGTCCTTGGTTTAAAAAAGATGACACTATACTGTAGAGGTTGATATTCATCATGAAAACATAGACCAAGCTAGTCTCTCTCCTATGCTAGAGGAACTTCAAGACAAGGGAACCAAAGTAATTGATGATGACCCTCTTGATGTTTTGAATTCTTTTAATGAAAAAGAAGTGTCTAAACCTAAAGAAAACCAAGTCAAGGATCTCATTATCCCTCTTATCATGCTTTTTGATAAGCTAAGAACACTTAAAATCCCTTGCAGTCTCTCAAACAAATAGAAAATGGAAATGAATGCCTGGAATCTTTTATTCACAATCATGATTGCATCAATCCTATTTCAACCCATTCTTTGGAACGTAAGAAAGAGAAAGAGGATGATATTGTTGATCAATTTTTATATAGTTTCATAGATGTTGAATTCCTTGCTAATCATGAAGTAAAATTAGTAATGCATTTTGTGCTTGAAGATCAAGATCTTTCTGAAAGTGAAAGTGAAAGTGATGATTTTACAAAAATAGTAGGTTTATTTTTTGGGAACAAGATAAAAAGTGCAAGGATAGAGAAATAATTTAGTGATCACTTACTAATTCCTCTTGAAATTGATTATAAGGAAGATCATGTGGAAGTTGATGAGTGTCGGGAGCTATGTTTTAATTATTTCTACTATTTTCACATAGATGTTATACGCTCTTCATTGAAGCAAGAAGTTGGTGTTACAAAGATCAATATTTCTTGTGAATTCAATTTTCAGAGTTCAGTGGTGTGCACAAAGCATAAATGCAGTCAATGGTCATATAAGCCTTTACATATAACTATTCCTTCACTTTCTCATTGTCAGAGAAGTAGAAGTTTTTAGTAGATATTTATCCCTTTACTGGAACTGGAAAATTTTATAATGAAGTATCACTATGTGGATATTATACTCACTTCCATATTTCTTTTCAAGCCACGTAATGCTCTTACAAAAACTTGGTATGCCCAGCTGATTATTCTCAGTTTCTGGATACCTTGTACCTTTAGTATGTTGTTTCACAAAGGTAATTATTTTTCCCGTCTTGTTTATGGGTTCGTGTAAACTTTGTATATTTTTTTCTTCCCGTCTATAAATATTCTTTCTTCTTTTGTACATTCTTTCCTAGTTTTGGCTTTCTTCCCTTCATGTTTCTTTACGTTTGTATGTGTGCATTCCATTGGTACAATGGTGTGGTCAGATTATCTCCCTATATTTTTATTACGCCTTGGATTTTTGAAAAGGCACTGGTCTATTTCAAATCTTAAGATTCTGGATTTTAAACTATGACTTGTTTTTGCTATGCCCAATCTGAGTCATGTCCCTAACAAGAGCCAATTGTTATCACCTATTCACAACTGTGAAATGTTTTTTTTTTTGAATTTTTTGGCTAAGTGACCATTTACCTTTATATATCTACCTCTTTTGAGTTCAAAGAGTGGAAAAATTCCAACATTTAGTGTATTTTGGGTCATTTTTGGGCTATTGAAGACTTTGGTGGAACATGAGGAACAATTCCTTCATTCCTCCTATTCCTCACTTTCTCAATTTAGCTGCAACTCATTCACTAGAAGTGTTGTGTGGATTTTATAATTCCGCATGGAACTATTTCCTATTAGTCCTTAGTTCCCCGCATTGTATTGTCTTCCGCAATTCATTATGTTTTCCTTTGACTATGGGTATTGCTAGAGTATTTGGAACTTGGGGAAATGTTCCACCCAAGCCTTGGTTCCCCGCACTTCATTATTATTCCCCACACTTATTTCTATCCTACAAAGCATGTTTTCCCATGCCTATGCAGAGATTATCTCCCTGCATGGAACTATTTCTCCCGAGTCCTTGGTTCCCTGCAACTTAGTGTTCTACACATATTCTTTGTTCCCACACAACATTAGTATTCCCTATATTGTAGGTTTTGCAAAAAAAAATGAGAACCAAAGGAAATGTTTCGTTTGAGTCATGGTTCCCCTAAATGGTGTCAAACTTGAGTCTTTGTTCCCTGCACCAACAGCATATCCACATAAAATAAAGTTCCTCGAGTTCACATAAAATTTTACTTATTTGACATAAGCTCATAAAAATAATAGAGGGGGAAGTGTGAAGAAGGTTACATTTCATGATGATAATGTTCCCTACTGGTAATATTAGATAAATCGGTCAGTAACAAATGCTCCAAGTGTTGTTAGTTAGCAATTCCCTTATTTTGGAGGTGCTCTTGCTTCCACCAGGGGAAGGCATTCTCTTGTTATTTGCTTCGAAAAAAAGGTTATATTTTTGGACTTGGTTACAATACATGGGCATGATGTCTGAAATCCATGTTTGCTTCATAACACTTTGATGCCTAAGAGGAAGAGATTTCTAGAGTGTTTTTAGTTGTCTTTGCAATGTGCATTTTAAAATTATGATGACAACCTATATTTTTTCCTCACCCGTGCTGATGTCTTAAGCCGAAATATAATGGAAAGGGATGAAATTATGAATACTTATTGGGTGTCTCTACTTCAGGAAACTTTTCAGCAAGCAAAAAAGTATTTTTCATAGAGTTATAATTATACAGATCAATTCTTACATTTATATGCATATTAGAGATCAATTTTGTAAATTGAAGTGATCAAGACTTGGGGCTTGCAAGGTTGATAATTGAGGAAATGGAATACCAATGTCTCTAGTTTTGAGAAAGATATATAAGTGGCCATTCAAGTGGTTCTATTAAGGTATGAGAGATAAAGGACATGTCTTATTATCTTGTGCAAGATATCAGGGAGCATAGAAAATCAGTGACATTTTTTCCATTATTTGAGCCTAACAAGTATCTTATTAGTAGATTTGCAGATAAAATTGTGAAAATTTGGAATGGACTACAATGGTTATTGGACTGTCATGGTTGTGAATATAAATAATCCAAGTTGTAAAGTGGATACCCATGGCAAAATAATTTTTTCTATCATCATAAGTTACAAAGTTAATGTATATCATAGGGAGAAAGATCTCATAACAAATGTAGAAAAGGTTTTAATTTGGTACTACAATGGTATTTGGAATTGGCTACATGATCATGAAGACTAAGATCAGAAGATATTTAATTAATGTGTTCACCAAATTAATTAAATATTTGTGCAAGAATGTTAGAATTATTTAATTAAAATATAATAATTTGTAAAAACTCAAGTTGAGTCAACTTGAGGATTAGGGTAGGTTAGAGCTAGGTTAGTTTTAAAAGTAGTTTTATAAATAGTTTTTAGAAACTTAATGCCTATATAAGGCTATTTTGTAATTGTAAAAAGGGAATTCTTGTTCTTCTCATTCTCATTCTAAGTTCTATTTAGGAAAACTATTCTATCTGCCTTTACTGGATTATACTGTTGTAATTTGGTGCACATAGATTTTCCCTTATGAATACAAGAGACATTGATAGTGATGGGGATGAAGATGGAGATATCCCTGTTCAAAATTGTCAATCTCCAGATAATCT
Organism: Taxus chinensis; assembly: GCA_019776745.2. Taxonomy (NCBI): domain Eukaryota; kingdom Viridiplantae; phylum Streptophyta; class Pinopsida; order Cupressales; family Taxaceae; genus Taxus; species Taxus chinensis. The sequence goes on along the minus strand of CM034152.1, from coordinate 623,850,242 downwards.
AGAACAGGCTCAGGTTCTGTGAGATTTCTACAGAGGTATGAATCCACAAAAACTTCAAAAACCTACTGAGCATAAGAATATAAAAAATAAACTACCATAAGGTTATAATATTCCATGTGTAAAAAATAATGCCACCACTACACCTATATTATGTACAAAAATGAAACAAAAAGTGTAGGAAAGGATGGATAGATTGGGAAAAATTATTGCATATGATGATCTAGTGATTAAATATCTTTGGTTTAAGTTGTAAGAGAGTGATGCAAAAGGAAAGAAGAGGGAAATAACACCTGTAGATGATCAAAAGTATATACAGTTGATGAAATAAGTACAAAGAAAATAAAGGAAGTTGCAAGAAAAATATATTGAAGAAAAACCAATTAATGAGTCCAAGACACTTTATAATGAGGATGAAAAAATTCCAGTTCTAGAAGTTTCTCTTGATGATTATTCACATTACAAGGTATTTATTCCTTAGTGTTACTTCAACTTCACCAATGAATTTTTTTTTGTTGCTCCGCCTAGTGAATGTCAGTTTGATAATCCTTCAAATGATGAAGAATACAAACAACATGAGGCTCCATTCCAACCTAAAATAGAGGTCTTAGAAGACATGCCATGCACCAAGTTTGAATGTCCTTGGTTTAAAAAATATGACACTATGTTGGTAGAGGTTGATATTCATCATGAAAACATAGACCAAGCTAATCTCTCTCCTATGCTAGAGGAACTTCAAGACAAGGGAACCAAAGTAATTGATGATGACCCTCTTGATGTTTTGAATTATTTTAATGAAAAAAAAGTGTCTGAACCTAAAGAAAACCAAGTCAAGGATCTCATTATCCCTCCTATCATGATTTTTAATAAGCTAAAAACACTTAAACTCCCTTGCAGTCTCTCAAACAAATAGAAAATGGAAATCAATGTCTAGAATATTTTATTCACAATCATGATTGTATCAGTCCTATTTCAACCCATTCTTCAGAATGTAAGAAAGAGAAAGAGGATGATATTATTGATCAATTTGTATCTAGTCTCATAGATGTTGAATTCCTTGCTAATCATGAAGTAAAATTAGTAATGCATTTTGTGCCTGAAGATCAAGATCTTTCTGAAAGTGAAAGTGAAAGTGATGATTTTACAAAAATAGCAGGTTTATTTTCTGGGGACAAGATAAAAAGTGCAAGGATAGAGAAATCATTAGTGATCACTTACTAATTCCTCTTGAAATTGATTATAAGGAAGATCTTGTGGAAGTTCATGAGTGTCAGGAACTGCATTTTAATTATTGATACTATTTTCACATAGATGTTTTACGCTCTTTATTGAAGCAGGAAGTTGGTGTTGTGAAGATCAATATTTCTTGTGAATTCAGTTTTCAGAGTTCTTTGGTGTGCACAAAGCATAAATGTAGTCAAGTATCATATAAGCCTTTACATAGAACTATTCCTTCACTTTCTCATTGTCAAAGAAGTAGAAATTTTTTGCAAATATTTATCCCTTTACTGAAACTGGAAAATTTTATAATGAAGTATCACTATGTGGATATTATACTCACTTCCATATTTCTTTTCAAGCCACGTAATGCTCTTACAAAAAATTGGTATGCCCAGCTGATTATTCTCAGTTTCTAGATACCTTGTACCTTCAGTATGTTGTTTCACAAAGGTAATTATTTTTCTCGTCTTGTTTATGGGTTTGTGTAAACTTTTTATATGTTTTTCTTCCCCTCTATAAATATTCTTTCTTCTTTTGTACATTCTTTCCCAGTTTTGGCTTTCTTCCCTTCATGTTTCTTTATGTTTGTATGTGTGCATTTCATTGGTATAATGGTGTGGTCAGATTATCTCCCTATATTTTTATTACACCTTGGCTTTTTGAAAAGGCACTGGTCTATTTCAAATCTTAAGATTCTGGAGTTTAAACTATGACTTGTTTTTGCTATGCCCAATCTGAGTCATGTCCCTAACAAGAGCCAATTGTTGTCACCTATTCACAATTGTGAAAGTTTTATTTTTGTTTTAATTTTTGGGCTAAGTGACCATTTACCAGTATATATCTACGTCTTTTGAGTTCAAAGAGTGGAAAAATTCCAATATTTAGTGTATTTTGGGTCATTTTTGGGCTATTGCAGACTTTGGTGGAACATGAGGAACAATTCCTTCATTCCTCCTATTCCTCACTTTCTTGTTTTAGCTGTAACTCATTCACTGGTAGTGTTGTATGGATTTTATAATTCCGCATGGAACTATTTCCTATCAGACCTTAGTTCCCCGCATTGTATTGTCTTCCACAATTCATTATATTTTCCTTTGACTGTGGGTATTGCGGGAGTATTTAGAACTCGGGGAAATGTTCCACCCAAGCCTTGGTTCCCCGCACTTCATTATTATTCCCCACACTTCTTTCTATCCTGCAAAGCATGTTTTCCCGTGCCTATGTGGAGATTATCTCCCCACATGGAACTAGTTCTCCTGAGCCCTTGGTTCCTAGAAACTTAGTGTTCTTCGCATATCCTTTGTTCCCACACAACATTGGTATTCCCTATATTGTGTGTTTTGCAAAAAAATTGAGAACCAAAGAAAATGTTCCATTTGAGTCATGGTTCCCCTCAATGGTGTCAAACCTGAAAGCCTTGCATTGAAATAGTTTCAAACTTGAGTCTTTATTCCCCGCACCAACACCATATCCACATTAAATAAAGTTCCTCAAGTTCACATCAAATTTAACTTATTCGACACAAGCCCATAAAAATAATAGAGGGGGAAGTGTGAAGAAGGTTACATTTTATGATGATAATGTTCTCTACTGGTAAGATTAGATCAATTAGTCAGCAATTCCCTTATTTTGGAGGTGCTCTTGCTTCCACCAGGGGAAGGCATTCTCCTATTATTTTCTTCAAAAAAAGGTTATATTTTTGGACTTGGTTACAATATGTGGGCATGATGTCGGAAATCCACATTTGCTTCATAACACTTTGATGCCTAAGAGGAAGAGCTTTCTAGAGTGTTTTTAGTTGTCTTTGCAATGTGCATTTGAAAATTATGATGAGAACCTAGATTTTTTCCTCACTCGTGTTGATGGCTTAAGGCGAAATATAATGGAAAGGGATGAAATTATGAATACTTCTTGAGTGTCTCTACTTTGGGAAACTTTTCAGCAAGAAAAAAATTATTTTTCATAGAATTATAATTATACAGATCAATTCTTACATTTATATGCATATTGGAGATCAATTTTGTAAATTCAAGTGATCAATACTTGGGGCTTGCAAGGTTAAGAATTGAGGAAATGGAATATCAATGTCTCTAGTTTGAGCAAGATATATAAGTGGCCATTCAAGTGGTTCTATTCAGGTATGAGAGATCAAGGAAATGTCTTATTATCTTGTGCAAGATATCAAGGAGCATAGAAAATCAGTGACATGTTTTCCATTATTTGAGCCTAGCAAGTATCTTATTAGTAGATTTGCAGATTAAATCGTGAAAATTTGGAATGGACTACAATGGTTATTGGAGTGTCATGGTTGTGAATATAAATAATCCAAGTTGTAAAGTGGATATCCATGGCCAAATAATTTTTTCTATCATCATAAGTTACAAATTTAATGTATATCATAGGGAGAAAGATCTCAGAACAAATGTAGAAAAGGTTTTAATTTGGTACTACAATGGTATTTGGAATTGGCTACATGATCATGAAGACTAAGATCAGAAGATATTTAATTAATGTGTTCACCAAATTAATTAAATATTTGTGCAAGAATGTTAGAATTATTTAATTAAAATATAATAATTTGTAAAAACTCAAGTTGAGTCAACTTGAGGATTAGGGTAGGTTAGAGCTAGGTTAGTTTTAAAAGTAGTTTTATAAATAGTTTTTAGAAACTTAATGCCTATATAAGGCTATTTTGTAATTGTAAAAAGATAATTCTTGTTCTTCTCATTCTCATTCTAAGTTCTATTTGGGAAAACTATTCTATCTGCATTTGTAGGATTATACTGTTGTAATTTGGTGTACATAGATTTTCCCTTATGAATACAATGTTTTCTATACTATTGTGTTAATGATTCTCAATTACAAAATATTCTATTCGGTTTGTAGTTGAGTTTTTAATTTTGCTCCTTATTCATAATGTGATTGATGATTAGGTGATCAAAATTTGTGTTGGATATTAGGATACTTGGACTTTATGCCATATCAATATATTCTGAAGTAGATGAAGACTTTGTGCTTCCCATATTTCATGATCATTATATGCATTTTCGCTAGATAGAGGAGTTCTCCTTTGTGTAGTCCTTTTATTTTAATTTGCACTTCTTTTTCTCATCCTTAACCTTGGAAGGAAATATTGTATTACCAAGAAGGGTGTGTGTCCTTAATAGATAGATTTTCCAAACTCTGTGTCTCAAGTTTATTTGTTTTTCAAACACTTACAGGGTTGTATACTTTCCCTCATCATTCCTCCTTCCTCTCTATATTTTTCCTTTCCCTATTTTTTCACCCTTATATGCTTTCCAGTTAACAGAACCAAAAAATAAATAAATCAAATCATACGGGGGAACTTCCCCTCTCACAAAGCAGAGGAAAATTCACCCTGTCAAAAGGTGGATTTCCCTAACTGTTTTTGGTTTTTATGCACTTCCATTGGGCATATTTAGTGAAAAAAAAATCTAACCAACACACTGCCGAGGAGGGGGAAGTTAATTTTATTCTATCCATATATTCTACTACATTGCCACATTCTAGTTATATCCCACTATCATTTGTGCAAATTACACAAGGGCATCATAGGGAACTATTTCTACACACACACACACACACACACACACAAGAACTACATGGAGTTTGAGATGTACGGAAACACTCAATTATAAGTTCACTCTTCAAGTGACCGTCACGATCAGTCTAACTTCCCACTATGAATTTTCATTTTTAGGTTTGATATAGTTTGTGGGCTTGTGTAAGTAAAATTATCTTTTGTAGGTTACAAGTATGATTAGTGATCTTGGTGCGAATGTAAGGAGAAAAATAGAGAACAACTACAAAACCCTAATGACATAGGAAGAACTGAATTTTGATCATTTGCATAGTCACAGACACTCAGTTTTGGTCTCTAGCACCTCTACCCTTTTGTGGGCGCCCCTGTCATACTATGTTTGTAGATTCCATAATTTACATTGACCAGTAAAGACCTTTCTTATATTCTATTCAGCACTTTCACCTGGCTAGATCACTTCTTATCCATTTATAAATCAACTAAGTCTCCTTATCTCTCCTTGTTGATTAGGATTACATACTTTGTATGCTCATTTTCTTGTGTCATTATTGTATTTTATCATTGGTATATTATATAATACACTAGTTACTCTAAATTTAGATTTAATCCAATTTAAATCAAATCATTTGGTGAACCTCTCAATCAAAATCCACTTGGATCTATTGTATTATTTTTCTTCATATCCCATGGTTGCCACTAATGACACATTTACTGATGAAGATCTCCATGACCTCCAAGCCCATCTTGTCGAACACCCTAAGGATTTAGATCTCCTCTTATTTTCTACTCATGAGGAAGCCACTATCATATCTGAGCTCAATATTCCAAGTTCTAATGATATATCTCTTCCTATTGCCACACAACCCCCTCATTCCACTATCAATCCCACCTATAATGTTCTTTTGTCTATGCGTACTCCTACCAACCATTTTACTATGGCTATTACTTATCATACTTGCCAAGTATCCTCTTTCATCACTCAGGACCTAGCTTCTCTATACTAAGATCTACAAATTAAAATTTTCCAGTTACAATAATCTACTTCGTGTGCCTCTTCATCTCTTGATTCCTCCTTACTCCTTCATATCCATTTTTCACCCTTCATTTCTTCTTATCCCCTTCCTCCTAACTTCATTACCCCTAATTTTCCCACATTCAATGGCCATGTTGACCCTCATTAGCATATTTGATCTTTCCATTTGGTATGTCTTGACTATGCAGATGACCACACCTTACTAGCTAATCTATTTCCTAGGAGTTTACAAGATTATTCCATGTGTTGGTGTAGACATCTAAAATGTCAACATGATTAGTTACGATTAATACGTCTCATAAATAACATCATACCTATCTAAATCTCTATAATAAGTAATCACAAGATTAATTATTATTAATCCCTTTTATCACTTACCCTTTATCATTTATCTAATATTCCATTTTATCATTAATCCCTTTAATTCATTATTATTATATCTTGTTATCCTATCTTAATCTTTATTAACATTTACTAAAAATTTAATATTCCTACACCCACCTACCCACCTACTCTACATCCACCCTACACCTAGAATTTCCATGTAATCACACCCCTAATCATCTTTTATTAACCTAATCTAATCCTAAAACTAATCACATTCTCCACCTTTAAATCTAGAGGCTTCTATTTCTAGAAGGTCTCTCTAAACTTATCCTTCCATTAAATTTTAAATTCAATGAAATATTCTTACCTCCATGGATTTTGAATTCAAGTTCTAGAATTATCCATCCTAGAATACTTCAATCCTCTCCTCAATTTCTAACCTTTGATCCTCATGTCCTAATTGGATGGATCTCCACCCTCTATTTCATCTCCTATAAACTATAAATTGATCACTTCTCCTCCATGAGAGATAAGTTAGTCAATCCATAAAAAAATATTTTCCATTTTGTTTCATCAATCAATCCATTCATCATTCATCTACAATAAATATATCATCATCTTCATCAAGCAACATAAAGTGATCAATGGGAGGTGCTGCTAAAGTGACTACACGATTCTGAAGCAAGAAAGAACATCCAAAGCATCAAGGGAGCTCCTCATTGTGTAAGTGAAGTTAGTGCATTCTCTTCCCCTTCCATCTAGCTCAATCTAAAGTAGTTTTTCATGGTGTTAGATTAGGAATCAAATAATTTTGGTTTTTATCTTGCATTTACAGTAACCAATCTCTTGATCTACATTTTTTGGAACCCATTGTGGGGATTACTCCCCATTTTTTTCATCATTTATAATTTTATTCTATCCCTATAATAGGATGTCAAAGTTTCAATAATTTTAACTTTTGTTTACCCCTTCAAATTTCAAAATTTCAACCTCAAAATATGTTCCTAGCATGAAACAGTGTTTATGACCTACGTATTGATGCCTAGGCTGCATAGATTGGTGCCTTTTCATTAGACTGTCACTTTTGTGCACATTTTGGAACTTTTTCATGTTTTGGAACCTTTTCTATGTAAAATAACACCTTTGCAAAGTAGTGCCTTTACAAAGTGGCACCTTTACACTGTGTTGTGGCGGCTTTGTTTTGCTTTTTTTGCCTACCTTCCGAGAGTAATAAATTTTGATCCAGAACTCGAAACGACTTCGTTTTTTTTTCCAGAAAGGTATAAAAAATATATATATGCAATGAAATTCTTAATCGATCATTTTATAAGATAATTTATTCATGGGTTTCATTTTCCTAATTCTTTTTATTTTAACTACACATTGAGTTATATTTTTCTTGTTCCAAACTACTAACACTTTGTGTACAACTTCCTAAACTTACCAAAGACAAAAATCAATGTAAAACTACTAACCCAAATTATTTTGCAACATGATCATTCCAAGAATATTGGGGTTATAAATAACACAAACTAGTAATCCTTGGTTTTGCAAAGCCTCTTCTTAAAGACCCCATTATATAATATTAATATTTGTCATTAATTTTTAATTATTTTTTTTTATATATAATCCTTTTATGTGTTTTGCATTTCTGTCTATGTTTATCCCAAAGGAAATACCGTGTATGCTCTCCTCTTATGTCCTAGGACGCTCTTAAGGATCAAAATTGGCTAGTCTTCCTTCCCTTTCTATTTTTAGGGGTAACGTGATATGGAAGTGAAATCCATGAACTTACCATAGTCCTAGGGGTCTTGTGACCATGGGATTCACTTTCATGCACGTAGAAACACTCCTTGTTTTGGTGGGGTATATAAATTTTTGGAAAACTGTCTTTATTGGCTAAGCATTTACTTATTTTAAGAGTGGCATAAAGTGATGGGATTCCATGTCCCAATACCCAGATGTCAAAAAACATCTTTGCAACATAGACTTGGGCCTCACGTACTACAAGGTATATCAGGGACTCTTTTAGTGAGATCATGTATCCTAGACTAGGTAACATTTTAGCCACATATTGAGCTATAGTGCAAGGAGGTCACACTCCCCAAGATCACTTGCTAGCTGACCCCACATTCACACGTAAGTGGAGAGACAATTATTGCACCATCGTTAGTGTGTGGTATTGAAATTGGGCTATATATTTATTAAAATCCCACTTGAATAGCTATAGGGTGTGTGTGTTTCATGTTTTTTACTTGATCGTAAACACCCTTAACCATCCTATCACATTAAATTTTAATTAATCAAACATCATCATAATTAACCTTCCTTAATCACACAACCCCAATCATAATCCCATCACCATCCTTGGTCAACAATCCTAACCCAAATCTAATCCCCCACACATCCTATCATATTATGGCATTTGATCCCCAATCCCCATCCTCTCTAAACCAACATCCAAACCCCCATCTCTTCTCTAAATCCATCAACCAATCCATCCCATCATCCCCCACCCATAAAAATCAGCCATCTCTCTTTGATCATGAAGTCCCACACAATATTAGACATATTAACAAACAAATATCAAATCTAACACCCCGCCTAAACCAATCCTCTCCCTACCATCCAAACCAACCATCCCATGTTAATCTTAAAATCCTAAATACCATCCAACAACTTAATCAACAAATATCTGATCTCAAATCTTCAATATAACAATCACCCCCTAAAATATCATCTCTCAACCAACCCCACCCACAATATTCCCTTCCTAATATCCCTACCCCTCACCCCATTGAATTCCTCCTTGAGGAACCCAATTCATCTTAATCCACAAATAAACATAAACCACTATCCCCACAAGCCAATTTCATCGACTTTGACCATCTCACTAACTTTGACGGAGACCAAGAGGACCTCCTTTATGTTCATGCTAATCCAGGCACCAATTCCAAACCTACACAACCATCCCAAATTCCAACCTCTAAATCCCCTATTAATCATTAAAACCAAAACCTTCCTCTTGTCAAAACTCATACAAATAATCCTCCACCATCCAAAACCTCAACTTCTAAATACAATCATCATAAAACCTATCATTGAGTCCCATTCACATATCTATAACAAACACAACAAGTTAATCCTACATTAATATCCCCCACATCTCATCTTAGTCCTCCATCCTTGACATCTTCATCAACCCAAACTACTCCTATCAAATTTCTCCTAGATAGTCCCACTATTTAGAATTAAACTCACCTCTTCAACCTAACTTAATAAGCAAGATAATAATTCTTACTAAACATCAATATGGCGGGGTTTAGAGGTACCCACTGATATGTGTATATTATACCAAAGTTGTGACACGTTTACAGAATAGCTCAACTCTTCTCCTATAAATGAATCTGCAATCAAAGAAACCTCACCAAAATTTTAATAAGTAAAAACAATAAGTGAACTTCTTGAATTCAAAGAACTTCTTTGCAAGGATGTCAACCCACTGTTAATGCAATCAAACAATACATATAGAAAATCATGATATTTAGATGGATAAACATTATAATCATTCTGATAGTTTAAAAATTTATTACAAATATGTAATGAAAAACTAAGATATATAAGCTATAATCTAGATATATTCATTAAATTCAATTTCATAATCCTCAGATGAAGGGGAATTTTAGAAATTAAATTTAGGATAATATATCTCGGGTTCATCAAATAATTTTTAGTCATAATCTTCAGTGTATTCATATCTAAGGAACTTGGGGATGTATTCTATCCTTTCATCTTCTGATTCAGATTGATGTTCGGATGAAGAGTCAGTATATTGATACTCAGGTAGATCATTAGATTCGGATTGATTCATTAATTACACATTCGAGTTCTAAGTCCAATCTAGCCTCGTAACAATATTCAAACAAGGCCAAGTTATCCGGAATGCATAGGATTTCGTAATGGGCCTCCCAAAACTCTTTAGTGGCCTCTTGAATGCTTTGAGTGATCTCAAAAACTTCTTGTAGCTGATCCATCAGGATTGAATGTTTTGTGCAAAGTTCTAGATCAAGCAATACTTTTTATTTCTCCTGGTGTAATGGGTGTCAAATAATTAGAATAGAATTGATACTGGTTATCTCATGTGTCTTACCACCTATAGCCATTTACAGAGACCCGTCCTTTATTATATGTTAGTAGAAACAAAGAAATAGATATAATAGGTAGGTGATAATATGATAATATATTAAAAATTCCAAAAATGACAGGAAATACAGGCATTTTAGGGAAACGTAGGTGTTTCACTAAATTCTTGGTGATTCTGGGTGAGATGAAACAACATAGAATATAATATGTTCTTGACGGATTGATCAGCATTTAGGATCAACTAATCAATTCTAGTTTATTTATAATGGAAAATGAAGGTATTCGACAGCTATGGATGTTTCAAATAAATGTATAAACAATGAAAATGAATAATCTTACCTTAATTTTGGAAGGAGATTAAAAGTGCTCGAACCTGCAGATTGGCGAATATCAATCGGCTCCTAACCAGAATGTTTTCGACTATTGTATGCATAGGTAAAGGATGTGTGGTGACAAAGAGAGCTTGCAAAAACAATAACCTGAATAAGTGGACAAACGAAGGAGAGTACGCAACTGAAAGCTTAGAGCTCTTGGACGGGCTGTAATAAAATCTTCCAACTAAAGAAAAATGATATATAGCTTATGTTGTTTGACACTAGACCCAAATAATTCTAAAAAGTGTTCGCAATCAAAGATATGGAAAGACAACAGAGAATAAAATCGATAATACAAGCAGGTTCCTCCCGAATTGAGGCTAGGAAATAAGCTTATATAATCGTTGGCATTTCACCTAATTGCCGGCATTTTTGTCTTGTTTAATTTTATTTAGATAATAGTTGCAACAATTTCCTAACCAAAGCTTATTTGTTGTATGTTTGAGGGATAATATCGTGAATTCATTTTTCGAATGAGATGAGGTTTCCTGTGAGGTGTCGTATTTGTTAGGATTGTAGTCTATTTTGGCTAGGTTGTTTAGGTAATATTTTAGTTAGTTTGATTAGAGATATATTAACGAATAGTTTAGGATAATGTGTAGGATCTTGTTAGGATATTTACAATAATGATAGAAAATATAAAACTAAAGGTACATATATAATAGTGAATATATATTATTTAGTGTTATTTAATAATAGATAGAACATATATTATAAAATGGTTTATGGTAGATAGAGGGGAATGATGAACTTACGAATTATATTTAAATAGTATTTTAAATAGATATTAATATGATAAGTTGTGAGTGTAGATGGGATGAATTATTGATAATGGGGGAGTTGCAGAATTTCGTTGTCTACATTTTCCCCTTTTTGTTTGACATCTTAGTAAAAGGGTCAGAAAAAAACAATGAAGGATTTTTATGGGTGATCTTATCGCAATGCAATACATGGGATCACCTAAGTCTTTGTGTCATGTTTCTCATAGTTTTCCCAATCCGAGGGAATATCGAAACAAGATATGTTACCATTAGACCAAGTGATAGGGTAACCAAGGGGTTCGACACTTATGGACGTATGATCCATAATGGTAGGATAAAATAATATAAATGCCAAATGATGGTGGACAAGGGGTGCATATCCCATAGGAGAATGACGAATCTGATGTGAAGTTTGTTATTTGTCTTAATTTCCTAAAGACTAGAGTCCATTAAAGATTGGAGACATTTATAGGGAAATGTGATTGCCATGATTTAGAGAAATAATGGGCACATACACAAAAAAGGTAGGTTTGTGAGTAACTTAGAGGGAAAATCGTTGGTGATTGGGGGAATCACCAGTAATTCCCTCAATGTAAAATTTAGGCTATAAAATCCAATTCATGGGCTCATTCCACCATGCGGTGAAAGTGATTTGACAGTGTGAGCTGTGAGGTAAAAACATATTTTCAAGGGTGAAAAAGGTGATTTATGGATGAAATGATAAGCTCAAGTAGGCAACGGAATCTCACAATGGTCAAAGTGAGTTCCTTATACTTATTTTTGTCGTTTTTTGTAGATTTTTGTGGTTTTTTGATAGTTTAGGGCAATTTTTCCATTTTTAGGGGTGGTGCGAATGCCCTAGGGAAAAATTATAGGAAACACATGTGATTTATGCAATCTCTGGCGTTTTTAGTGAAATGCTAACATTTTACCTACTATGCAAAAGCTCACATTTTTTATTTGTAATAAAATATTTTGGACTGTGTGGTTTCAACACTAATATAATTAATATAGATATTTGATAGTAATATCTAAAAAACATTAATTCTTTTGAATATGGGATTTCGATTTAAATATTGTTTTAGATGTTGTTCTTATTTAAATGTGGATGTTGAGATTTTTTTTTTGGTATGTCATGGATAGTTTTAATGTAGTTGGTATAAGATGTGAGACTTTGTTTTGTAATTTTTGTTTATGACAATATTGATTTTTTTATTTTTGCTTTCGAATATGAAAATTTTTAAATAGCAGAGCATTTAATTATTTATATGTTTTATATGTTATTGGTATTAAATGTCTTTAAGCGATGATGTTGATGTTGATACTTCATTTTTGATATATTTCGGATGATTTAATTTTTACGCGTATATTTTTAATGATGATATTAATGTTGATTTGTTTCTATCTTGCATGTGGATGTGAAATTGACCATTCGGGATCGTGTTCCATTGATCTTAGATCAGGTTATGGCTGATATGTCTGAGGATGATCAGGATCATGTCGAGGTCATAGGTTTTGGTGGTATGAGATATTATCAGAGGTTGCACAGATACAGAGGTTTTATGTTGGCTTTACTATAGCGGTGGAATCCTTCCACCAACACTTTTTGGATACCTACTAGAGAGATTACGATTACTTTATAGGACGATCATCACATTCTAAGGTTACCAATCCATGGTGAGAGTGTGTATCTTATCACCGAGGAGGAGTGAGATGATACCATGACTAGATTATATGGAGTTAATGCAGAGGATATCATACTGGATTCCAAAGGTTTTTCTTATGCTAGATCATATTTAGCTGAGAGAGATGGATGTACTAGGATGACCATGATGATGGTTATTCTTTGCTATGCATTTCCTAATTTAGAAGGTGGTCATTTTCCCTGGATGATGACATGAGTTGTGGATGAGATGATGAAGGAGAGGACCATTTTTGAGTGGGGTCATACCTTATTTTCTCATATATATAGAGAGTTGTGGTCCTGGAAGGTCCACAAGAGATATGACATTGACATTGGGTTTCTTCTATAGGTTTGGGCCTTTTAGAATATTGCTATTGCTCAGCCGGTGGGGTTTCCTAGGGTGATTGGTGATGAGCATCCCAGTTTCATGAGATGGAGGGAGGATGTACGCCAGAGGCCGAAGATGAGGAGATCAAGATATTTGAGAGAGATTTTATCTGGACTACAGATTGGTGATGTGGTATGAAGGCCATACCTAAATTTCCTTTGTTGGCCAGATTTTTATGGTGAGATGGTTAGTTTATAGTATCCTATATGGATACAGGGTCACCGATTAGGAGAGCACAAGTTACTCCACTTTGATCATGTTATGATACTATTTGGGTTGACACAAGGAGTGTTAGTGGAGCATGTATAGTATAGATGAGAGGATGGAGATAGCGAGACTCCATAGGCAGTTTTGATAGATCTTGAGGATATAGTGGATCAGTTGGGGGCCATGGGTCCCAATGATGGGGGTTATATTGTTGATATTGAAGATACGGGGGTTACTCTTGACTATAGAGCATGATGGACTTATGTATTGAGGAATTTTGATAGGGCTTGGGTCTCTGAGAGAGAAGCACAGAGAGTCAGATGAGTACGAGCTTGAGAAGCTAGAGGATCAGTGGCATAGGAGGCAATTCAGGGTGCCGAGGATGACAATGAGGAGGATGGTGATGATGATTTGGTAGCAACCATAGCTGTGGTGATGGAAAATAAGACTGTAGTTGAGGATGAGAGAGATACGGCTAGGAGAGAAAGGGATGACCTCATGGGTATCCAAGATACATTGATTGCTAAGTGGGATGGCTTGATCATTGAGAGAGATAGTTTGATAGTAGAGCGAGATGACTACAGAGCTCGGTTAGATCTTGCTACCATATATAGAGATCGGTACAAGAATCAAAGAGATGGGATGAGGAAGGCTCTAGGGATTACTGGGCCTTCCATTTCTAGTGCAAGAGTTAGCTGAGATGGAACAGACCCACAGAGAGAGGGCACAAGCTAGCAAATAGAGATCTGGTGCCAGTGGGGCAAGGCCACAAGTGAGTGGAAAGAGGCCACCTACAAGATTTGGGATTTTTCCTAAAGCTCATTACAATTCTATACAAGCCAAGCGTGATTATTATGCCAATATGATCATAGAGCATGTTTCTAATATTGTTTTGTATGTTGATTATCTAGTTGTTAAGGTAGCAGCAGGCACCAGTGTCAATTTAGGGAGTGTGGGTTCTCCTCCTTAGAGACAGGAGCAAGTTGGTGACAGTGAGAGGGGAGCTGGAGGAGATGTCGGAGGTAGAGGTTCCAAGAGAGGAGAAGGTAGTACAACTCCTCGTCAAGACTTTTAGTTTATATATTTTTGATATCTAGTTGTATGGCTCATGGAAGACAATTTTTATATGATGTATTTTGATGATAGAGCTTAGAACAGCTTATTAACATTGTTATATATGGATTTGATTGATATATATGATGATGATGATGGGGTTTTGTAATCTTTTGTGTTTATTTTCATGTGTGGTGGATTTTTAATGATTACATATACATTTTAATTTTTGAATGTGTTAGTATTAGATGTGGTGATCTTAAATTTATAATTTATCAAAATATGGTTCAAAAGAATAAATGTAGAATTATTTCACACATGATGGGTATGACCTCGCACTTAAGAACTTTTAACAAATGTTAAATAAGGTTATCAATGAACAGTTATAAAAAGTCTTAACAAAACATAAGAAAGTAGGTTCATGTTGGGACATGAAGGTGGGCCAAGGCATGTGTAAATCAATGGGGGAAGCAAATTATTATTTTCCACATATCTTAATAAGAGATGCCCTAGCTTTACATTATTTGATTTTTAAAGAAAACTGATCAATGCGGAAAGTTTTCTATAATGGGAAAGATGATCAATGCAGGAAAGCTTTCCTGGATGCTTATGTATTCATTTTTAAAAGGTTGATCAATGTGAGAATCCTTATTGACATAGGTAGTCATCCTTTAAGGGTATGACCTAAAATTTTGAATTTTCAAGTAGCCATCCTTCGAGGGATTGGTCTATGACTTTTGATGAGTAGTTGTTTGTAGTGGGATTGGTCAACTTTTTACTTTTTGATAATATGATATTTCAATAGTTGTCTTTCGAGGGATCAGTCTCTTATTTATTTTTTTGAGAAATGCATCCAAATAATTTTTTAATACATATTTATTTTATTGGGAAAAAATCCTTTAATAGATCGTTTCGAGGAGGGGAAGAGGCATATATGATCGAATCATTCACGCCCTACACCATGTCCCTTAAATTAGATTTTATGGATGCAGTAATTTAAAGGGGGTTTTTTTTTAAAAAAAACTTGTCCATAGAGAAAGATGCGATTTAAGGTGTTTTTAGGATAATGTCAAATAACCACATTCTTTCTAATCACTACTGTGATATAATGGATAGTTTTAATGAGAGACAATTTCTTATCATGAAAATCAACTATTTAATAGTAGAAAGGTCACAAGTGTAAGGCATTACAAGGTTCCTCTTCAGGTTCACCATCAAGAGATGCAAGACGATATGCTCTTGGCCTATATTTATGAGTAATGATGTATAGACCAATCCAATTAGGGGAAAATTTCTAAGTTTACTTCATTCTAGGTGTTCGTTCTAAGGTATCCTATTTTAAATTCAAATTCTTTGATATGTTTCTTATATTCCCTTTTGATACATTCTTGATAAAATTGATGATGTTCAAGAGCCATCAGACATTTTCCATCTAACATTTCAAGTTATGCTAGATGGTTCTGTTGATATTCTTCATCAGGGATAAAGTCTTTGAGGGACACACAAAGTTATGGGATTAACTTTCAAGAGGTACAATGGCTTCAGAGTCATAGACAAGTGAATATGGTGTGGCTTTTGTGGGTGTGTAGATACTTGTTTGATAAGCCCAAAGGGTGAACCGGATTTATAAATGATAATTTCTTCCAGCATTGTTGAATGTTTTCATAAGGATCTTGTTAAGTTTTTTATTAGAGACTTCAGTCTGTCCATTTTATTGAGGATAATATGGTGATGAAAAGCTAAGTTTGATATTAAAAGTATCACAGATCTTTTTAACTTCCTTAGTTTTAAAATATTTTCCATTATTTGTGATAAGTTTATGCGGAATGCCAAAATGACATATAATATTTTGATATATGAAGTTGATGATAGGTCTTTACTTAGTTGATGTTAATGGGATTGATTCAACCCATTTGGTGAAGTATTCAGTATCGGTAATAATAGAATGATGTTGTTGAGATGATTTTGGGTTAATAGCTCCAATGAGGTCTAACCTATATTAAGAGAAAGGCCATAAGTCTTGAGCAGGATGTAATGCTCGACTAGGGACATGGATCAAATCTGAATGAATTTGACATTTCAAACACTTCTTAACATACTCATAACAATATTTTGTGATAGTGGGATAATAATATCCTAGTCATATTACATGTTTTACGATGGAATTTCCACTGAAATGACCTCCGCAAATACCATCATGGACTTCCTCAATGGATTTGTTTGACTCATGTGACTTAAGGCACCTTAGTATGATACCATTAAAACTAATTTTGTAAATAATACCACCTATAATGACAAAGTGAGTAATGTGCTGAAGAAATGATCATTTAGCATTATATAGTAAATCAGATGGTATTTTGGATTCAACAAGGTAGTCATATATTTGAGTATACCAAAGATCAGTTGGATTATTGTTAACAATATTGACAAGAGGAAGTTCATTTTAATGTGAGGGATGATCTAATCGTTGAAAAATGATAGATAATTTAGTGTTATCTTTTAACTTTTATGTTTCTAATGGGATGAGGTATCTTAAAGAAGCCATTGTATTTACAAATCTGTTAGAAGATCGTGGGATGGTTTGGATGGTGTAATGATCAAAAGCGCCAATGAGAAAATTGACATGGGCTTGATATTTTTGTAAATTTTCTTTTTTACATTGATATTCTCCCTAAACTTGACTGATAACAAGTTGTGAATCTCCATAAATGTCTAAGTCATGAACACCTAGCAGAATAGCAGTGGTGAGACCCATGATTAAAGATTCATATTCTGCCATATTATTATTGCATTCAAAATTGATTTTAAATGATAATGGAATAGGAACACCCCAAGAAGGGATAATAACAATACCGGAACCTCCCCCTTCCTATAATTTAGATCCATCAAAGAAGAGAGTCATCTTGACAGGGATGGACTCATATTCATCAATATTACAAATGGATTCATCTAGAAAATACTCATGAGGAGGTTGATTATGGCAAGGGAGCATTGGCAAGTTGGTCTGCAATATCTTGACCCCTAATGTGTTTTTCTAACATGAATTATAAATCAAACTCAGTCACAAGCATAATCCATTGAGTGATACGATCACTTTGATATGGTTTAGAGTGTATATCTTTAAGGGGATTGAAACTAGTAACAACATACGTTTTATAATTAAGAAGATAATGATGTAATTTGGAAGTGGCAAAATATAAAGCGCAACATAGTTTCTCCATTTCAGTATAGCGGGTTTCATATTCATGGTGTGTACGAATGATCTAATATACATCTTGTTCTCAACCCTGATTATCACAATGTGCATGCATGGATTTGAGAGCATGTTCTGAAGAATATATGTATAGGTAAAATGAATCTCCTTCTCATGGTGGAGTAAGTATAGGAGGTGACAAGAGATATTGTTTAAGTTTTTCAAAGGCCTTTTAACAATCAAAATCCTAATGAAAATCAATATCCTTATGGAGGATATGATGAAAAGGTTGACAAAGATCAGAAAGTTGTGATATGAATCGTCATATGGATTGTAACTTTCCTTGAAGGTTGTGTAACTGTGTGAGATTAGATGGGGGAATTTTAATGATATCTTTAACCTTAGCCGGGTCAACCTCGATACCTCGAATAGATATGATAAACCCTAAAATTTTACCATTAAGAACACCAAATTTGTAACATCCTCATTTTAGACAATAGAACAAGTCAAATTTTTTTTTTTTTTGATAAATGCATCCTGGTTCTAAATACATAATTTAGAACTCACAAATCAAATAACCATTCATATAACAAATAACCATATGCAGCTGTAATGACTCGGAGTACCTCCAATCTATTCATTCCATGACTCAGTAATCTACTGATCTATTCATGAGTAATAAGAGTTGGTGTTATTATTTAACACTTCACTCCTGTGGTTCTCTTCCCTATTTTGGGATTCAGAATGCTCTGTCCAAGGAACCTAACTGAATAATTGTTACCATTATTCATCGGCATCTCATCCCTTAGACTAGGTGAATTAGGACAATGCAATCAGCAGCTTGCGATACTTTGGCCAAAGATTTGAAACATACTGCTTATGTCTCGTATTCCTTAACGGCATACTCATCAATCTAGAATACGTCCTTCACCCCATTCTCATGTTATGTAGAATGTCTTATACCGACTTCTGTCAGTCCCTTTTATCCAGTTAATCACTCGGGAACGGATTAGTAAGGTAACCACATTATATGGATGCTCCAGAAGACTAGGGATAAAATGACATACTGGGTCAATCCTAATTAAACCAGTGTGTCAAGATACCCCGAGTCTCCTAAGCAGCCATATAATGTGACCACATACCTAATCGGTCCAAAAGTAACTTGTACGAGATCAAAGTGTAAATCTTAGCGATCAATGCAAGGGGTGTCGTCATAAGTCACCCGCATTGTTGTAACTTCGAGAAGATCCTAATCTTCTCAGAGGTACAACCCTGCAGTTGACTTGTGCCGTCAACCTTTAAATCCACCTCGAAAAGATCTACTTATTAATATGTGTTACGCACATTGAGTTTAAATTACATTAAAGACGTTCCCCTAAGGTTAGCCTTTCCCAATCCCTGGATTCCTCATCCTAGGATGACCTTTCTCAATAAAACCCATTAATCAGAGGAGTTATCAAGGCCAAGGTCTCATCGAGGATTTCTTAGAATATACATGATTCTAAAACAACAGAATTGAAAAATAACTCATAACCTTCACATGAGATTGCCATCTGAACCCCATTAGATTTATATCAGTTCTCCTAACTGAATTTATATCATACTTATTAGCATCAAATATAAATGATTCAGAATCCAATTAAATGTTGTCCTGTCATAATCAGGACTAGGGATTAATAATTTAATTCAGTTTGTTTAGCATTCTGTTTAGGTATATTTTAATCCTATCTTCCAAATATAGTTACCTAAATTTCAATTTAGCTTATGATAGAACATACCAGAACTGCTAAACAATCATAAGAATTCAGTCTTATATTCTTGCAAAGCTTACATTGATAATCACAAAAGTCTCCAAATTATATAATAATAACAATGCTCTTTAGATCATTTGAACCGAAGAAGGTCAAACTATCAAGATAAGAATATAGACACATAAGTAACAATATCGATTTCCATTCCTTCAGAACTAATCAAATACATTGTATGCATTCCGCATACTTGATACATTACTCAACTGAAAAAGGAACATCTTTCCTTATTTATAAAATCAAGATGTAATTCACTTATAAATCAAATTTATTCAATCTGATTATCCTATCAGATCTGCATGCTTTTACCACTTACGGCAACCATCTGTAAAAATAGTCAACATGAGTCAGTTCGATGAACTAAGCATGATAAGCACTAACTCTTAAAACAATTGCAATCCATCAATTGTTTTCATTAAACACCCTGTTTAAATGAGATCAATTCACCAAACAAGTAAACATATTCAGACTATGCCTTTGTAATACAAAAATGACTACAAATGTGTAACTTTATCATCGTTACAGAATAGTCCTAAACACTTCTCAAATATTTCATCAACATATTAGAAATCAAGAAGAACAAAAGTGTCCTAAGCAATTATTCATTGTAAATCCCAAGATGCACAAACATCAGGCAGTCATTATATTCAACTTAAAAAAAGGAATATCATATCAATCCTGAAACCGTCATTATGTAAAAATGATTACAGATGTTAGTTAAACAATTATATCAACTTATAATTTACAACAGAAAATAAATAAACAATTGTACATATTTCCCTCTGAACTAGCTCATGACTGTACCGTCTTTCCAAAAGCAATGCACTCACTTAATACACATACAAATAAATCAGTCGAGTCCATCATCAGCACCACTGTTTTGAAACTTACAACAATGAAACTACAGTACAGTAGCTCCCATGCCAAACAACGGTGTCTATCTACCAAGCAGACTCAGAACGACCTCACGCAAGAAGCGACAGGCAAGAAGACAACTACTGCCGTTACCTGTTTAGGTACAGTTAACTCCTAAATTCATTCATACTCAAAAATAGATATCAAAGCAAGGAAGGCGTAACACGCCTACAATCCCAATAACAATCTACAGCCTCTTCAATCCTTTTCAACACTGTAAGGCTTTTATACCCAAGGTCGAATTCAAAGGAACTCAATTATTGCCACAGCCAATAAGAAACTTGAACTCCTTTGAGCAATGACATCTCCCTACGACTTAAGCAGAGAGAATTTTAAACGAAAACCAGGCATCATGCACAGCCACATCAACTGGCATGTAATCTTAAAGAAAACACAACATATAATATCATAGTTACTTCTAAATGAAATCAGAGTAGAAAGTATGGTATCCATGACCTACTTCATAAAAGCCATTATACAAGATGTCAAGCTATTCACAGAAATCCAACAAGGCCAAATAAACATCACATGTTCAATCTCAGGCTTATACAGAAACAGTGACACAGATTACCACTCAAGGACTTTAACTAAATCCGCAACCAGTATTCGCAGTACAGCTTATACAGAAGCCAAAAGAAACAAGATATCATCCCATATTCAAGGAATCCACAGGGTCAAATAATAGATTAAACCCAACAGTCATAATTGAAGCAGTTACACTGTTTATCTGTCAAGAATTCAACTGAGTCCCAACAACAGTATAAGATAAAAATAGTTAATGATTCTATCTATGCCAACTATAGTAAGCATTCAAAATCAGGTGTAAGCAAATCAAATACTGATTTCATAACAAGGAATTCAACTGAACCTCATCAAAATTCTCAAACAAGCTTACACAAAAGGAAACGTAAATGCATACCCAGGGGGTTTGTACCAAAATTTATTACAAATAACAGAGGTTGTATGACCTGTTACTTCTACAAGACTTCCATGGAATTCAATTTATCAATATTCAAGATGTATCTAATTCTTCAACAACGGATCATAATATACGTTTTTTTCAGAGGACTGTAAAGAGTCGTTTCAATACAATAATCATATGTATTTATATATCAATATTATCAATGGGTTTAATCCCCATAACCTCCATGCAAGGGGAAAAACAACTCCAGCAAGGTCGTAAATGAATACTGTAACACAGTGAGTTACCTTTCACAATAACTATAAAATTTTATAACGAAACCAAACCAGAATCATTATCACCACTAGATAACAACCACGACAGAGCTTATAAAAAAAAGGGTCGATTAACTGAACAATCAAACAATGTCCAACAGTATCTCTTCCGACAGTTTCCACCGCAAGCATTGACGACAAAAATCGACAAGCATAACAGTGGCCTGTACCCCTCACAAGAACAATTTATGGGCTCTCGCCGAGCAGGCTGAGCATACATTCTTTTCATATATTTCGCATATTTAAACCAGAATGCAAACACAAAGAAATAAAGCCACAGTTTGAATTTAATAAACACCCATCAAAGGATAAATGAAAAAAATTGAACCATCATGAAGATACAGTGCCAAAATCACACAATGACATCCATAGAAAATCATCTATTTCCATAAATCATTTGAACAGAGTTGTTCTAATGAAATCACTTGAAAGACAACAAGATTTTTAAAGGTTAGGGCCTAACATGCCTGGATATTTGCTCAAAATTCCGAAGCAGACCACTGAAAGAGCTCGGACTTCCTTTTCCTTTTCCAAGTTAGAGCGACCAACAAAATTTTTCTTTCCCCATGAAATATATATTTTCCTTGCCAGAGAAAAGAGTTAGATAAGCTCATACTTGCCATGCAACACAAAGAAGACTGGTGCAAAGAACCAGTGAACAGGCAGAAGAAAAACTGAAATTTGCGATAAGCCAAACAAAACTATAACTTTCCACATTGCATGCCTTCTCACGAATTCCAAGCTCAACTACCAAGCTCATTACTTGCATTTACTCCAAGTTTCCCACTCAAACTCAACTGCCACCGACCGCCAAAGTTGGCGATAGACATATAAAATCTCAAGACCATTTTCAGTTTTGGCGACCTGCCACGTCGGCTTAGGTTAGCCGTTTCAAAAACCTCCACCAATACCTGTCCTTCATACTTATCCCTTGCATTAAATAACCTAGAAACTGCCGCCCATGGTTCGCATCCCTCCATAGGTCCTCTTACATCCTTGTTCAATAGTTAGGTTAGTAACTTAGGTTAGAATTTAGGATAACACCTAGTAGAACATAGTTACCAACTTAGGACATTAGCTCTTAGCCTAGGTCTAGGTTAGATTAACACTAATCTAACCCCTAGGTTAGGTTTAGTTTTAGATTACTAACATTAATAATTCCAGTTAGGTCTATATTCTGTACACTCAGAAAAAGACCTACAACATGCATTCTTGAACAGGGTTACCTCCTGTTCTGCCTTTAGGCTACAAAATTGTATGAAACCGAATTATTACCTGGTCCACGATCGAGACCTTCCAGATATACTTCGATATCGGGAACCAATCCATTTCACATGATCAACCTGAGTTAGACTCGGGATTGACTTATCCAATGAATTCAGACCTTGCAACCTGTGAAAGGTTTATAATTTTTAATTCATCACGAAAAACTTAAAGCACCACTTGGATCAATACCACTGATCCAAGGCTAGGTCTTATAGATGAATAACTTCATAATTCATTCTGAGATCAGATTAAACTCAGCTGTGAAATGAAATAAATAAAAGAGTCTAATCATATCCTGACTCAGTCAAAGATCTGCAATCTGCAAAGAAGATACAGTACATATCAAGCATGACTTCTCAACCAAAGGAACACATCCTTTTTACAAAAGAAATCACATATCAACACTTGTATGCTTAGGAGGAAGTAACAACAGTTCAGGGTGTTACAGAATTAATGGATAAAGACGAAGACAATACTAGATGGGACGAGTGAAGATTGATTCAAGGATAGTAATATGATATTTTCATTATTTGGACTTTCCCAAAAGGTCGTAAACATAATCTTCAATTTTTTGAATAAGATCATGAAAAATGTAGGTCATGGCTCACTGATAAGTGGCTCCTACATTTTTAAGACCAAATGGCATAACACGGTAACAGAAGGTTCCCCAAGGGGTGATGAAAGTAGTTTTATTTTGATCATCAGTAGTGATAAGAATTTGGTTATAACCTGAAAAACCATCCATGAGGGAAAGCATTTCATTTCCAGTTGTTAGTTCAACGAGTTGATCTATGTTTGGAAGGGGGAAATCATGTTTTAAACAAGCAAGATTGAGATCTCTAAAGTTAGTACAGATAAGTAACTTTCCTGATGCCTTAGTTATAGGAACAATATTAGAAATCTATTTTGGATAATCAATAGGGATGAT